>JAAXCT010000455.1:0-496377 GCA_012490785.1 Eragrostis nindensis
TGTCTATTCCTGCTTTTTTGATTTATGTAATTCTTGGTTTACTGCCAAATGTGTTCAATTTTTTTTTTCACTCATACTAGTTTTGTTCTTTTAATTCTGCATGGAACATACGTGTCCAGGCAATTTAGAGAGAACCAGGTCAAAAGACTGAAAGAAAACATGTCTAGATGCTGTTTTAATTTGAGCCTTTAGATCTTAATCAAGGGGCAGAAATTCGGGTGCCAAAGCTCTTAGTAACACCCGAATTTTAACCCAGGCAGAATCGGGTGTTCCTGTGGCTGCCAACTAGGGCTGGAAAAAAGCTCGAGGCTCGCGAGCGAGCTCGATCGATTTAATTTTGGCTCGGCTTGGTGGGCTCGGTCTTCTTAATGAACCAAGCCGGCCTCTAAAAATAGCTCGTTTGTTAACGACAGCTCGTGAGCTGCTCGCGAACAGTTCGATTAGCTTGATAGGCTCGATCATATAGAAATGTCACTTTAATTCTCTAATAAGATGATAGTTTTATATTGGGTGAAACTCAATTTATCATCTAAAAAATAAACCAAGTGCAATATAGATAAAAATCATGTTAAATGTTGGACATCTTTTTTATTTCATTTATTTTTCATCTTATTGACTTAGATTGATATTTTTTCTACAATATTGTGTTATATTATGATTTTTGTGTTGTTGGCACATGTACTATTTAAAAACCACTTAAAATCACCCTAAATTTTTGTCATAAAAGTTTTAACATACTTGGCTCGGAGCCAACGGCCAGCTCGATCTTTCTAAATGAACCGAGCCGAGCTTCTATTTTAGCTCGTTATCATAATGAGCCGAGCCAAGCCAGCTCGTTATCAGAACGAGCTTTATGAGCTGAGCCTTAACGAGCCGAGCCGGCTCGTTATCCAGCCTACTGCCAACACTCGGGTGTTGGTGGCTCCGGAACACCCGAGTGTCAAGTAGACGGCCCCGAAGTTTCGGAACGCTAGTCTTTTTTATTAGCCATTTTCAGTTGACGGGTGAGAGCACAGAGTAACGGCTTGATGTTGAGATTTACAAAATCACCAAAGACTCACTCCCAAAGCGAGGGTGATATATATGTTTGTGTTGCATTGTTCCAGTTGCGGCCACTATACGTGCGAAATCTGGGGCTCCAGGTTTTTTTTGAGCCATGCATGCATGCTGATGATCATAGGATGTGACGGCCTGCAGCCCGTCGTCGATTGGCAGCGCCGTGGCGCACGGGAAACTTGGCGGCCCACGTGTTGGGACACGCCAACGCGCGCCGTACGGACGCCGTGTCGCGCATGGCGGTGCACGAGGTGCACACGCCGCCTCGTCTCACGCATCTTCTCCGCTCCACTGTCTCCGTGTCTCGCACTCGCTGAGCAGAGCAGAGCAGGGCAGGTCACGCGCTCGATCGAGTGACTGACTGACTGACGATCAGCATTACTGCATCCATACATCATCCGTCGAGGAGCAGGTTGCGCGAGTCAGCAGCAACCATGCATGCATCTCCTCCACCGTATTTGTTCGGCGGTGGAAAGGCGACGAGCTCGCCGAGGTCGGCGCCGGCTGCCCAAGAGCGATCGATCGATCGAGTCCATCAAGAAGCGCGGCGCCCCGCCAAGCCAAGAAGAGCGTCAAGGTGTCCAAGCGGGCGGGCGGGGCGCGCCGGCCTTGCCGCCACGCCATCGCGCTGCAGGAGCTCAGGCTCGCCGCCGCCCCCAGAAGCGCGGAGAGGTGTCCGCCGCCACGACGCGCGGCCGGGAGCTCAAGCCGGAGCTCCCTGCAGCTGCTGCGCTGCGACCGCTGGCTGGTCCCGACGAAGAACCGGCCGCGATCGAGGAACGGCGGGGGAGTCGCCGTCGGCGCTGTCCTGAATCCTGGCGTGCGTGCGTGGTGGCGCCGGCGGCCGTGTGCTGCTGCTGCTGCACCGGCGCGCTTCTTCCCCTCCGCCGGCCGCCGCATGGTCCGAGTACGATCACAACATGCTGGTGGTGATCGATTGGTGAATCGATCGGTGCATGCCATTGTCTTGCCTTCTTTTTTAATTAGCTTTTCTTGTGCCCTGTTCTTGGAAACAGAGTTCAAACTTCGGTTCTGCTTTTTGGAGGGTTGCGGCTAGCTGAAGCTTAATCAGTTCCTTTGCAATAAAAAAATAGAGTAAATTTCGTAAAATTGACGTAGCCCGTACCTACGACTATTTCACAGACTATGATTATTTTCATGAATACCCACCAACAAAACTACTTCCTCCGGTTTTAATATGTGACATTACCGGTTTTTTTTTTACTTTAAAACATTCATCTTACCTATAAATATGTATGCAAATATACAAATGCATCAGTTAACTTTAAACTGGATTTCATGATATGTTTAGTGATATTCATTTCATGTTAGTTGACCAATCATACTAAAATATGTATTTTTTGTTGTCAAAGTTTAACAAAAAAGTTAACATGTGTCATATATCTAATAACGATCGAGCAGAATATAAATTGTACGACACGACACCAGGGGACATGTGCACACATTGACACAGTGTCGGTGGCCTGACAGAAGCGATGCCAAGCTCGAGGTCATGGCCAGTTGACAAGGAGCTCGAGAAGTCGACAAGAGGACGGAGGTATTGGGCGCTCGGATAGGGAAAGAGAAGGATCGGAGGACAGGATTTCGAGCACAAGCTGAGATTTGCGTGAGCTCTCGACGTACGATGACTCCATGGTGTGGTGGTCGGGTTGCCCCTATTGGCCGCCAGCCACGAGCGTCGAAGATGACAAAAATGTTACAATCTTTAGAGCGGTAGATTCATAATGCATGACTAGGGATGATGGATATTTGGTCTTTCATGGGTTGTATGTGATGGATATTTGGTCTTTCATGGGTTGTATGTGTAAAGGGAAAGGAACGTGGAGTGGTGTGTGTTTGGGGGCATGTGTCCGGAGTGTGGTGTTGGGGGCATGTGTCCTCACTTGCTACAAATTGCCGTGCTAATGTCTTCTAAACTAGCAGTATGTTGCTTCACTTATCATCGTCACCAAGAATTCGTTTTGCATCCATCCCAAAGTGTCGTCCCACGATTGAAAAAAAAAAACATTTTTGCGTGATCGTTGCATTGATGTCTTTCTGAATCCACATCCACATCAATCTCGAGCATTGCTCCTCATGGATATTCATTGAAACACATCGCCACAATTTGTTTTCTAGGCTCGGTGCAGCTCCAAAGAAGGCAAGGCTGCGCTGCACGCGTAGCGACCCAATGCAAAAAAGTAGGTCCCGCAAATATGAAGTGATATGAGATTTTGTTGTATTCACTTCAAATTTCATCATCAAACTAATTACCGTTTTCCAAGGTAAAAAATATGAAATGCCGCACATTCGTACACTAAAGGACGGAAATTACTTTATTTTGTCCTTCAATGCATAACATTCTTTTTTATCTCACAAGCGATATTGTGCTTTCATGTTACCATGTGGATGTACCCATAATATTACATCAGTTATGGAGGGTAAAATTTTCAAAAGTTTGAGAACCTCTGGGTTTGCTTTATGACGAAGTTTTCAAATTTTTATAACTTTTAGCCAATTTCTGTGGATATGAACTCATCAGGTCACGGGTCAAAGCACACAGTAAACGCCCAACGCCCTTCTTCACACTGTGCGCGTCGGCGTCGTCATCGGTGCATCCGTCGGCAGATTCGTATATCCCGAAATCAAACACGAAACGAAAAACTCGACCTGCCGGGGGTAAGACCGCCCCCGACGGCATTTTGCTAAGGAGGAGAGCCTCTCACGCAGGCCGAGAAAAACCCCGAACCCCTCCCCGATCCTACACAGGGACTCAGCTAACGTTGTGAGCTCTGGCGCGAGTCTTAAACATGTGCTTTGACCCGGGGAGGACGAGAGGATTTTTTTTTACTCTACAACTGCAGCGTGGCATATCTCAACCACTGGTGCTACAGTGCAAGTGCGGCAGTGTAGCGAGCTGCAGTGCCGCGGGTGCCTGCGTCGAACCCGGGTCGCGCGCTCACGGGAGCAACGCTCCCGGAGCAGCGCCGCTGACCGCTCGGGCTCCGAACGCTAGGCAAATCGTATGTCCCGAAAAAACACGAAACGAGAAGAAAACAACCCAACGGACCGATTCCGCAACCACCCCACGCGCAGCCGCGGCGAGCAGAGCAGAGCTAGGCCTGAGGAAGGAGGAGGGATGGGGCAGTGCCCGTGCTTCGGGTCGGCGCAGGCGGCGGAGCGGGAGCGCGCGGCGGAGGCGGACCGGATCGAGGCGCAGGAGGCCCGCGCCAAGGCCGCCGAGGCCGCGCAGCGGAGGTAAGGCCTGCTTCCTCTCTCAACTGTAATAGCAACGTCCTTCCCGCCCTTCTTGGTCCTCCGAGATCGGTTCTTGATCGAGTCGGTCCTCCTCCCCTGTTCTTGAATGGCTGAATGAATGGTGGGGGTTTGTCGGGGTCGGATTGGATTGGATTGGCGTCGTGGGTTTTACGGTGTCTCCGAGATCGGTTCTTGATCGAGTCGGTCCTCCTCCCCTGTTCTTGAATGGCTGAATGAATGGTGGGGGTTTGTCGGGGTCGGATTGGATTGGATTGGCGTCGTGGGTTTTACGGTGTAGAAATTATTTGTATTGCAATCGAATTAACCGTCGTTGATACGATCATGGCTCGTCAGGGCCGGCCGGCAGAGCTAAATCCTCCTATCGAGTCGAATGGAATCGAGCTGGGGTGTCAGGTAGAGATGCCACTGTCGCCGCGATAAACAGAGAGTTCTTGACGACTGATAAGGAACAGCTGGCCATGGCGCTGCGGCATGTAATGTAAAGGCTCGCTCATCTCGGTCGTGGCTGCAGCTGCTGAAAATTCCAATCTTGGTTAGTGGTCGGGCAAGAGAGGCTGGTCAACGCCTATCCGTTCTTCTTTTTCTTCAAACTTTGCCGGTCCATTTCGAATCTGACTGACTGGTTCGGGTTCTTGACGTGGACTGTCGTTCCATCTTAGGCATTTGGTTTGTTTGCACCCTTCATTTGATAAGACGTCTTGGTTTACAACACTGGACTTTTCTGAACTGTTGGGGATGGTTATGTCGAATACTACTTAAACCGAACGGCCCTTTTCCAGTGATAGGCTTTTGGGTTGTAGCTAGGATGGGAAACTCGGCCGCACATGATCACTGCTACACCTTCAGGTGTCGCCATGTGTAATGGCAAGTTGGGGAGATTTCTTAGAGTCATTTTCCTGTTGATAATAATCCTTGTATAGAGATGACTCGATCTTGGTTCTCGTAAATAAAAAAAGGCAATCTCATTCTGAGCTACCGTTGTCCTAATTGTGACAATGCGACTGGTCTCTTTTGTTAACCCGCAGACAGGAGGAGTATGAGAAGTCTGCAGCTGGACGAGCAGCGAAAGCACAGATGAAAGCTATGAAGGAATCCAAGACAGCAAACCAAGGAGAGCCAGTTCTTAAGGTTACCATTGCTCCACTAACCAGATTGCGTTTAATTTTCAGTAGACCTTGCATAAGCTGTCCTTTCTTTATCGAGGGTATTTCTCTTATATATCTCTTGATGATGCAGTGGCAGATGGGATCATAAACGTCAGTTGTGATCATTTACATACCACAGCATGTAAGTATGCAAAATCATGTCCAAGTAACTTGCATTTCAATAACGTTGATGTGGTTTTAGTATTTACGAAAATCAGTCTTAGGCAAAACTGCACCGTCTGTAGAAGCAAGTTTTTGCTGATTTTACTGACATTTGACTGCTGAAATGGAGTATAATTAATTACTGCAAGTATTTGGGATGCAAATTGACTGTACTATGGGTTGTAGAGCATTAACGGATACTGTGTTCGATTACCAAGAATATATATGCATCCATTTGCTTAAATAAGAAAGCTGGAACTTAATAAGTTCCTCTCATGATGCAGTTTCTTGTATCAACTGGTTGTATTTTTGAAAGCAGATAAAAGAACCTCCTTGATATTTATCTACATATTTGTTTTACTTTGAAACTGGATTTATCTCATTTGGAAAGATTGTCAGTAGTAGGGTTAGGCGGTTTGATGTCACAAAATATTTAGTACTACTTCTATGCAGTTGAAATTCAGAAATTGGATGCCAAAATAAACTTCTATGCACATCATATATACGTTTTGCAATGTTTTCTTAGTTTGGTTGCAATCCTTGTTTCACATATTCATCTGTGCACCTCTTTCAGGCGGTCAAAGGTGTTTTGTGTTTGCTTCTAATTTCCAGAGGATGCGTGGTCACCTTCTTGTCTGTGATGCATAGCTTTGCCAGTAATCTGTATATCCTTTTTGGTCATCTTCTGCTGTACATGCCCAGAGATTGCCGGAATTTGTCTGTTACAAGTTTGTGTTGTATAAACAAATAAGTGCATTTTATGACAATAGTACTAGGTAGCATTAGCATAGGGAATGTTTACCCATCTTCAAAGTTAATAATTAGAAATATTTGTGGCATGATATCCGACGGTTTTGAATGACTCCTGTGCGACCAGTGCAAGGTGAGAGTTGTGCTTGTGGGAATATAAAATTTAGCGGTCTAGGTCTATAGTTGCTGAATTTGTTGAAGAACTTCCTTTGACATCAACTTCAGATGTTTGGACCACGTTTCGTAGCTGAAAACAAATATCAACCTTTTGCAGAGGTGTTACCAAAATGGCACCATTCATGCTGTTCGGTCCATATAGAATGTTTATTAATAGGAGGGTGAACTTTGAACTTTAGGTGCCACATGAAAAACAAAAAACGTGTTTTTTGGGCGCAGAGGATTGTATAAACGGATCCGTATACAACACAAACTTGTTACAGAAAATCCCTCAACAATTCCATTCATGTCCATCAGAGGATCCGTTTCCTGCCTCGCCACAATTAGGCCTCCGATGAGTCCCGTGCAGCTTGTTCGCTTGGCCTGCTACTTATCAGCAGGTACAGTGTTCGCATTATTTTTTCTGCAGCGCTACAGTATTCGCAGTTATTTCTTCAGCAGCCGCTACAGTAAAACAGCTGCAAAAACAGCCTGCCGAACAGCCCCACATGACCACATCTACGACCAACGGAGATGGAGGTTGCTCTGGGTGTGGGAGGTGCAGGCAACCCTGGGTGAGGGTGGAGCGGGCAGCGATGCAAAAATCAGGACGACATCAGAACTTGTAATTAGGAGCACGAGGTAGCAATGAAAGAGGGTATTAAGGAGGCGGCAATGGTGCAACACAAGGTCATCATTCATCAAGAAACAAAGGTTGTGTGTGGTGTGGGGGGAGGGGTTGATGAGAAATTTGGCCGACGTGCTGTTTTAGAGTTCTAAAATAGTTATGTTGAAGTAAAATTTGTTGCCACAACCTCTATTTTTTGATCGTGGGCTCTGCTATGAGACTAACTCCGCCCTATTGGGCACCCCATACATAAAATGGGTCTTTAAACCCAGAAAAAACGCCCTCCAAAAGGCGACCAAAGCGACACCCATTTTAGAGCGCGCCCGCCCCTGCTACCCAGAATTGGATCACTTTTCGCCGCGACGCAGTCGCTCGACCCGTCGTTCCACGCCACCCCCACCCTCCCCTCTGCGGCCCCAACGAGCGTCGCGGCCCGGCACGGCTCCTCCCCCTCCTCCGCGCGACCCAGCTCCTCCCCTCCTCCGCGCGACCCGGCTTCTGGGAGGACGGTGCCTGGGCCTCGTCGCGGACTTTGGCAGGTTGGGCTCGGCCGACGGGTGGTGGGATGGATGAGGAGGTAGAGCGCGAAGGAGACGGCGTGCACGGCGAAGACGACACCTCGCGGCCGCCGGCCCCTACCGCGCCTCTTCCTCCACAACGTCTCCTCCGCCGCTCCTCCTCGTCCGCGGCGGCAAGCTGCAGCAGCGCGAGGCGACTCTGCCGCCGTCATCGCACCCGAAGCAGCGGCTCGGGGCCGTCCCCCTGCCGCATCTCCCCGCGCCGCCACCCCGGCCTGAGCTCCGCCCACCTGACCCAATTTCGGACCACCGTTGGAGATAGGCAAATTTGGGCAGTGCCCCTTCGGCTGCACGGCCACCCATTCGAGCCTTTGGGTCTCCGAAATCGGTCTCCACTGTTGGAGTCAGTCTGAGTCGGACAGAGTCTTGTTGGAGAAGGTCGTATCATCTTTTCTCGGATGCCACCTTGAAATAAACCAAAGTTATAATAGGATACGAAGTTATGAACTCCTCCCAAACTCATACTTGTGATAAAAAACAGAGAGAGAAATAATACTCCCTCTGTCCCAGAATAAGGGATTGGAGGGAGTTGGATTTGTCACAGATTATAAGGGATCGAGGAGGACAAGTGGGCCCTACACACAGATTTTTTTCCTCTCCCCTTCTCTTCCCTCTCCTCCCACTCCCAGTCCATCGAATCTCCATCGGAGGCGCCCCTTCTCGCGCCGCTCGCCGAGCTCGCGCCCCGTCGCCGTCATGCGCAGCTCGCGCCCTTCAGCAGCCCGCGCGAAGCTCGCGCCCCGCCGCCGCCGGGCGCACCCTCCCTCCTCATCCACCGAATCCCATGGCGCTCCTGCTCGCGCCCCCACCGCGTCGGTCGCCGCCGTCGGAGCTCGCATCTTGCCGCCCTCGCAGCTCTCCCCCACTGCGCCTCTCCGTCCACCGCATCTCGTCACGGGAGGAGAAGGGAGGCAACGGCGAGATCTACGCCACCACGTCGCCAGCGGCGTAGGAGGGAGCAGTGGTGCCTCGCGCGGTGGCCGCGGGTCTCCTCGCCTCCCAATGCGACAAGCTCGTGCTGGGCTGCGCGGGGCCGCGGGATTGGGCGGGCGTCGAGTTCCCGACGGCGTGGGCGAGGCGGGCGGGGCGTGAGGGCGAGGCGGTGTGAGGGAGGCGCGCGGGGGTCGAGTTCGCGGCGGCGCCGGCGAGACGCGAGGTCGCGGTCGGGACGACGTCTTCGCGAGGACCTCGGGCGGCCTGCGGCGAGGGGTGAGCGGCGGCAGACGGCGCTGATGGGGAAGAGGATGCGATGTCCTGCTGGGTGGTGGTGGGAGGTGGAGAGCAATAATGATAGGGGCATTTTTGTCTTTTCATATTCCTGCTCTTTTCATTGGAACTCCCCCCAATCCCTTATATTGTGGGACGGAGCGAGTACAGACGAACACTCTAAATTATTGGCCTTTTGTTGAGAGACAATATGCTGGTGGACTACGACATGCAAATGATTGCACCTGCCACTGCACGCTTATGTACACCTCGACACAAAGTAAAGTGAAAAAAAAAGAACACCCAATTTCCCAAATGACCACAAGGAATTAATAATAATAACAAGTCTTGAAAAGAAAAGAAAATGGTCTTCCCATTCTTTCTCTCTCACACATGCACGCACAACAGTGCGGAGTGGCGACGGCTGAGACAAGAGCACGAGGCCGTCCCGCACGGCGCATTCCTACTGGCCGGTGGACTGGACTGGTGGTCTCTCTCCTCTCTGCTCGCTCACTACCAACCACTCCCCACCACCACCACCACCGGCGCGCGGGCGCGGCTCCTCCAGCCGCCGGCCATGCCGCTCCGCCCCACCCACGGCCAGCTGTAGTAGAGACCGAACCAGCGCGACCGGAGCGGCGGCCGGCCGGCCGCCTCGGTACCTGCTCGGAAAGCGCGAGAAAGCCAGACAGGCCAGCAGCGCCGGCGAGCAGAGCGCGAGGCCGTCGGTCTCCACTGCTGGATCCTCCACCAGCCGCTCCTCTCGGCGCAGCGGGGCGGGGCGGAGATTCGCGCGGCCGCGGGCGTCGATTGGGTTCGTCTTGCGTCGGTGAGCGACCGCGTCCATCCGTTCCTTTGCTATATCTAGCTTTCTTGGATAGACTCCGTTGCGTGTTCCAAGGGTTCGGGCTCGCCCCCAATCAGATCCAAAGCTTTCGCCTTTCTCCCCGCTCACTTGGCCGTGGATTACGTCCTGCGCTGCTTCGCGCCATGGTCGATTAGGTATGTTCCTGCTGTAGTGTTGTTCGTTGTGAGGCGGGCTCAGGATTGTTACCGGTTGGCACAGCAGGACTCGTTGGCTCCCAATTCGAGCGTGTAGCAGGTGCACCTTGGTTTCCCAATGATTTAGGGGGTCAAGGAAATGGTGTAGAATTTGTGCCAACCTTTACAAGTGTCCGCGACAAGCACTGAATGTAGTAACAAATTCCGCCATTTCTTGCCGGTTCGGTTGTATACGTTTTCCTTTCAAAAACATGATCTTTCTACAGATATGTTGTATGGCTTGAATGAATTCAGTAAATGCCTCCGTTGCGGAACAAAGTTACGTCTGTGAGGTCAATATCGATATGATATCTGTATCCAACTGGTACAAGAACGAATTCTGTCCACGGGTTCAGTAGTCTAGTCCAGCTGTAGATCCAAGTGGAAGATTCCAAGGGACCATCATCTCTTGCCCACCATCATATTCTTTGCATTCTTTCACTTAAATAAAAGCTACGGAATAGGTCTGTAATGAGCATTCTTCAATCCATAACCTCTGTATCAGTGAATGTGATTGCTTCATGCAAGCTTTGCATCTGTATAGGCTATAGTTTCAGGGTGTTGGGAAGAATCTAAACCTCCTTCTGTTTTTATTTTGACTACTTTTGCTCATCAGTATTTGTTCTTCTGATTCATACAAATATGTTATGTATTACGGCATACATTCTGTAGTCCAGTTGTCCAGCGTCGTGTAACTTGGTGGGAATTCAACTTATCCAAACTTTCCATTTGTGCATCTGTATTCTATGAACTTTCTCCAGCCAACTTTAATTTTTTAAGGTTTGGTCTATCACATGAGTTTCTTATTTGTTCAGTCCTCCCATCTTATTTGGTATCTTAGATCCATTTAGGTTTTTGATCAATAAAATTGAGGATAAGGTATGTTCTTGTATGTACCTTATCTTCCACTCATTCAGTTACAACATAGAATGAACTGTGGAATAGAGACGATGTAGAGGAAGTGTAGCAAAAATTATACTGATATTTATATCATATCCTATTAATTATTAAATGTTCCTGACGATGCAATTGATACATTCAGCATTTGTTATATCCATTGTTTTCATATAACACTTTACTGGCAATGCCTTTTCATTTCCTTTTATTAGAACTTTACTAGTATGGTCTTCTTGATATTTCATCGACCATTATTCCACTGGGAGGAATGGTATACGGAGAGAACTTTGCACTTATTCTCTGCAAAGGGACCTTTATTCTTACATCTTCCCTATTGTTTGCTTTATTTTGTGCTGGCTACACGCAACCATTTTCTGCGCTTATTTCCTTGAATAATTGGATGCTATGATATTCAAGTTTTTATTCCCTCTGCTTCTTTTAGTAGCGGTACATCCTTAGGCTAAGTCATAATGATCAGTTATTTTCTGTTGACAACTTATGGCATTCTTTCTCCGTTCAGGGATTTGGCAATAGATGTGAACACTGAGTTATGAATTATGTTTTCTTTAGGTTTCTGTTCTCGCATGCAAAAGTTTTACAACATTGAAGGCTTCAAAAGTCTACAGAACTAGATGATACTTGCATAATGCGGCCCTCAGATATTTGGAAGGCGCATGCAGGTTCATCTCAGTCAGAGGGTTCAGTGCTGGATATGGAGAGAAACGGATGCAACCATAATTGTTGTCCATCTCCTCTCCAACCGATTGCCTCAGCTGGTCAGCACTCTGAAAGCAGCGCTGCGTACTTCTCTTGGCCTACATCTACTCTAATGCACGGCTCAGCTGAAGGTCGCGCGAATTACTTTGGGAATCTACAGAAGGGTGTTCTACCAGGACATCTTGGTCGCTTGCCAAAGGGGCAGCAAGCAACTACCTTACTTGATTTGATGATTATAAGAGCTTTCCACAGCAAGATCCTGCGCCGCTTTAGTCTTGGTACAGCTATAGGCTTTAGAATCAGGAAGGGAACATTGACTGACATACCTGCCATCCTTGTATTTGTTGCTCGAAAGGTTCATAGGAAGTGGCTCAGCACTACACAGTGTCTTCCAGCTGCCCTTGAGGTACACATGGTTGTGGATCATGTGGTTTAGCAAGTTATTTAAGTAATCTGAACTTACATGTTCAGTTTTCTACTGTTCAATAAACAGGGACCTGGGGGAGTGTGGTGTGATGTTGATGTTGTTGAGTTCTCTTACTATGGTGCACCAGCCCCGACACCAAAGGAACAATTGTATGACGAGCTTGTTGATGGGTTGCGTGGTAGCGACCCAATTATAGGCTCCGGTTCACAGGTATTATTGCCTTGTTTCTCATACAGCATCTAAGCTTAAGGCTTCATCTCCTTGACTGCTCCCTTTCTTTATCAAATGGTTTGTTTTGCTATAAGAATGTGAGGTTCAAGTCCTTCAGCTCTTCTTTATTCAGCAATGTTTCCGTGTGCACTAAAGTGTCTACAAGCTAAGAGGTGTTTTGTTTTAATCTTCAGGTTGCTAGTCTCGAGACGTATGGGACGTTGGGTGCCATTGTGAAGAGTCGAACTGGCAATAAGCAAGTGGGGTTCCTTACGAATAGGCATGTAGCGGTTGATCTGGATTATCCTAATCAGAAGATGTTCCATCCTCTGCCTCCTAATCTTGGACCAGGAGTTTACCTAGGCGCTGTCGAAAGGGCAACATCATTTATAACAGATGATGTTTGGTATGGGATCTATGCAGGAACAAACCCAGGTAGATGTCAATAGTGGCTGCATACGTATTTGGCATAGCATGTCTTGCAGTGAATTTACCACCACCACCAACAACAACAAAGCGTTTTAGTCCCAAGGAAGATAGGGTAGGCTAGAGATGAAACCCACACGAACCAGCAAGGATAGTGAAAAGAAAGTAAAAGAAAGAAAGAAAAGAGGGAAAAAGAGTGAAAAGTAACAGACAAAAGAGTAGCAGTGCGTTCACCACTCCTCATTTTGCTTTCAAACAATATTCATATTTTTTTTGAAGGCATATTGACGTCTTGTTACGTAACCTATCATTGCCTTCTAATGCATCTGCAGAAACTTTTGTGAGAGCTGATGGTGCATTTATACCATTTGCTGACGACTTTGACATTACTAGTGTCAGCACCGTGGTTAAAGGAGTCGGAGTCATTGGGGATGTAAAGGCAATTGATCTTCAGTCCCCAATTGGCAGTCTCATCGGCAGACAAGTTGTCAAAGTTGGAAGAAGCTCTGGTATGACAACAGGGACTGTTGTGGCCTATGCTCTTGAGTACAATGACGAGAAAGGAATATGCTTCTTCACTGACTTTCTTGTTGTTGGGGAGAACCAACAAACATTTGATCTTGAAGGGGATAGTGGAAGCCTTATAATCTTGACAGGAAAAGATGGTGAGAAGCCTCAGCCAATAGGGATTATATGGGGTGGTACAGCTAATCGTGGAAGGTTGAAGCTAAAAAGTGGTCAGGGTCCAGAGAACTGGACTAGTGGAGTTGATCTTGGCCGCCTCCTTGATCTCTTAGAGCTTGATCTAATCACAACAAGTGAAGGGCTACAAGGTCTTGTTCTTTATCGAAACTGATTTTCTGGATCAAAGATAGACACAATAGCTATTTTTGTATAATAATCTTTGTTTCCTCTGATGGAACCCCTACTTTTTTTGTATGCAGAGGCCCTGGAAGAACAAAGAATTACGCTAGCTGCTGCGGCAGCGGTGGCTAATTCCACTGCCGCAGAATCTTCACCTGTTGCTGCCCCTCAAGAAAATGATAAAGTTGACAAAATTTATGAGCCTCTTGGAATCAACATCCAGCAACTTCCTCGGGATAGTTCCGCTACCTCGACGGATGAACCTTTTGGTCCCAGTGAGAATGTTGAAGAGCGCCAGTTCATCCCAAACCTCATTGGTATGTCGCCGATGCGCGACGGTCAGGAAAGCAATGGCAAGGTGAATAACCTGACGGACTTGGAGAATTCACCTGATGACATCTGTGTTTCTCTGCATCTGGGAGAGCGGGAACCAAAACGACTTCGGTCTGATTCAACACTGGACATAGACTTGCAGAAATGAGAGCACACTGCGGTGGACCTGTTTTTGGATGCTGTGCATTATTCCATCCAGCTTCTGTATGCATCATTGAAGGAATTGTGCCCCCAAATGAAATAATAGATTCCTGGATGCCTGGACTGATTGGAGCCCGTTTGAGTTTGCTTGGGGAAACTCCTGAAGCTGGAGGATCCTGCAGTTTTGTGTCTAGTGTCTAGTATGTGGTAGTTGTGTCAGATGTCGGCAACTAAGTTGCCCTATTCCCAATATAATCTTGTCATTTGTTGTATGCGTTGTGTATGGACTACACAATGCATTGTGTTGTAAAATTGAGTAGCAGCAATCAGAACCAGAGGAGCTTAGGCGTTAGCATTGCTTTCTAAACAGGATGAAAGACAATAAATCTGAACATTTAGGGGTTTTCTTTTTGGCAGGGTGCTTTCTACGAGCCTTTGATCAAGTTCCGAATTGGAATTCGATCCTTGAGTTCTTGGTGTTCTGGTGGTCTATCTACTTCACTAAGTTGAAGTTGATGGTGGAGGTGTTAGAGTTCACCAATATAAAACCGTTCCCTCCTAGGCTAAGCATCTTCACTTGTCAGTGCTCTCTCCAAAATGGGCTAGTGTTCAGATATAATGCAATAAATCAGAACATATAGGGTCTTTATTTGAAAAAATGCTACGCGTTGAAATTATGGTTATGAATCAGGCATCTGCCACAAAAGGATATAGCGAAGTGTGTTGATAAGTGGCTATGAACCAAACAGGCTTACCTTTCCTAAACGGGGCCATAGGAAGCAAACGCTAAAAATTGATTGATGGTAGAGTTTGCTTCGAACCAACTATACCTTCCAATGCCTTTTTTTTCTTTTCCTTTTTTCCAGAAACGAACTCACCGCAAGCGTCTCAGTTTCACACTTGCTACCATGCTAACTCGAAGACTCGAACTGGGATTAGCAAGTTTCATAACAAGTTAACTGAGTTTTGAATTTTCAATTCAGCATATGTGTTGCCCTTACGTCAATTAGGGTGCGTTTGGTTGAGGGACAAAGTTGGATGGGAGATACCGGTCTATGTTTTTTCGGATGAGGCCATATCCAACCTACTAGTTTGGTCGGACGGATGGGTGGCCCAGATTTTTGTTTGGTTGGACAGATGAGAGATGGAATGAGAATAATTAATCGAATACATCTCTTAATTTCAAACATTGATAGTTAAATACACTAATTAGCTAAGAAGCACAATTTAGTATCAAATATTAATCTTGTAGTATTAATTATTAAGAAAAATGACTAATTATAACTAATTATAATAATACTTGTAAACTCTTATTGTGCCATCCTCGTTGCTAATTAATCATAAAATGGACTATTCCTAACCATTTTGCTAACAGCCAAGATTATTAGCAAATGTTGATGGTTCCATCCAGTCAAATTCAAGATATGGGATCATCCAGCATATAAGAGAATATTCCTTATTTTGGTCACCCCATCCACCCTCGCCCATGAATAAACACTTGCAAAAACTGTTAGGTACAATAACTATTATGGGTGTTCATGTGTGCATTTTGTATTCATTGGAGTGAATGCTCATACATGATTGTCTGCGCTTGTACTATGTTTTGGCAAAAAAATTGTAGAGCAGAAATAGTCCCCCGCCATTTGTAACCATCATTGATACATGTCATACTCGTGCTAGAGTAGGCTCCGCAATTAGTTGTCTGTATTAGCAGCGGCATCTACTTGAAGGTGTATAAGCTATCCTCCTATATATTTTTCAAAAATGAAGTGGCCGGAGCTATGCCATCCATTACTGTTGGAAATACGAAATACAAGTTTCAAATATACATCCTTCGGTGGGCTACATCAATATTGGATGTTTGTAGTGGTAAGAGGATGATATTAAAAACACACAGAGAAAAAGAGAGTCTTCTATTATAAGCACAGGTAAGAATCTGAAATGGGCAAAGACATTCTTGTGAAGGATGGTTGAGTGGCTGCATCGACTTCGTAAATGTGCGGAGGAAATGATGGGGGTACTACTGGATGATGGTCTTAACTCTTAACCTGATCGTTGCCACCACCTGAAGGATGGTCACTTGGAACCGTGAAGAGTGGAGCCTCTGAAAGTTTCATCTTCTTGAGACAAGAATCCAGACCGTCATTTGAAGCTTGATGGACTGCACACCTTTTCCGCTTCCCCACCGTAGCAGAAGATTCTGGTTCCTCGCTTTCCATGGGATCGAACGTCTTGAGTAGCAAAACTCGAGGCCTATTTGGGTGGCCCTTTGCTGCCCGTTCCCAATCTTGTCTTGTTTTCTCATCCACTTTGTCGTCAATTATGATTTCCTCGAGATGCTTTAAGTGTTTGATCTTGATACCTGAAACACCAATCTGACCCCGGCAGAGCAGCTGAAGAGAGACGAGATTTGGCAAAGCTCCTTGCTCGATAGTTGGCAGAACTGAAGTGAGGCATTGCACAACAAAACAGAGGCGTCGCAGGCTTGGGAAGGCTCCTTGTTTTATTTCGAAAGTCTCAAGCCGATTTGCTGTCAGCTTAAAGTAAAGTAATCTACTCAAATTGCCCACTGCCGATAGAACATCCCGAGTCAATGTATCTGATGAAATGGACAGCTCAGTGAGACCAGAAAGCAAGGTAACAAATGGAAGGAATGGGGATAGTTTCCCATGTAACTTTAGCGACCTTAGATCATATTTGAAACCTTCAGGGCACTGATCAAAATTAAGTGAACTCAGCAAATTCTCGGAGCATTCTTTTGAATCAACCGAGAGAGAGCGGTCAGTAGGCCTGCCGATGGGAACCCTGGTGAAAAGCTGAATGGCCTGTGACAGATCTCCGTTAACATACTTGCACCATATCTTAACCTTCCTTAGCCTTTTCATTTGACCTATAAGTTGCAGAAAACCTTTGCCACTGTCGGTGACAAATCCTGCTAAAATCTGCAAGTTGCTCTTGTTTCCCGAGAAGAACTTTTCTAGTTTACTCATCTTCTTCACATTTTTCATGTCATCTTTATCAAGCATGAACTTTCCAAACAGATTAGTTAAGTGGGGCAGTAGGATGGCTTCAGTGGGTAATGAACTTATCTTTGTTCTCCTTAGATCCAGTGTCTCTACACAGTGCAGTCCTTCAACACACCTGGGAAGCTCACAGATGGTTCCTCCCAGGCTAAGATATTTCAGATGCCACAGCTTGCATATGTGTTTGAGATGATTGTCATTCAAATCGGGGCATTCCTCTAGATCTAAGACTCGTAGCAGTCTGCACTTGCGAATATAAGAAATGGCTCCATCCCCATCCCCATCCCCAAAGACTGTCAGAGATCGGACGCGAGAAAAATCTTCATCAGATGCCATACATTCTGTTAGTTTCCCAGCATGGAGAGAAATGTGGCGAGCTTTATCAGCATTGGCACTGAGTCTTGGGTAATCATGAGATAATGTCGCGAGAAATCCCTGCAACAAGGACTTATGTCGCACAAACTCGTGCATGATCCCATGTGCTTTGCAGGTCTTCACTTTTGAATTGTTTCTTGTGTCAATAGGCTGAATGATATTCCGGTTGATAAGCTTGCCGAAGTTCTCATCAGCGATGTCCAGTTCATCGCGAAGAGAATCAGTTCGCGCATATCCTTCGGCTAACCACCGTCTTATTACAACTTTTCTCCTTAATGGATGATTGTTAGGGAATATGCCAAGATATAGCAAGCATGCCAGAGCATGGCCGGTGAAACTGTCATAGTTATCGATAAGGACCTCCCTTAGATCAGAGAAGTTGTCATGGCCGCCATGCATCTCATTCAGATGGAAGCCCAGGTTGCGGCATAACTTTTCACAAAGTTCTCCTGTTGGTTCACTTGAACTCTTCAAATAGTCAGAAACACTGAGCAGAGCAAGTGGATGGCCATCACATTTTCTCAATAGCGCTGTTGAACCCTGCTCCAACTCAGGTGAGCAGAACCACGGAAAGGCTATTTTCTTAGAGTCTTCTTCGCTAAGGCTGTTCATTTGATACACATAACCATTGCCATAGCTGCACATGGTAGCCACTGACTGAATAGTTGTGGTCAGTAATATTCTGCTGCTTCTACTATTGTCTTCAAAGGCTAGCTTTACGGTGCTCCATTCATCCATCCGAATGTCATCAATGACAATTAAGTATCTGGCAATCCAAGTGAGAAATAAGAGGCAAAGGTTATGTAATAAAATATAAATCTTGCAAATGCAATGGTCAGTAAATGACTAGGGTCGAGTATCATAAAAAAAATAGTATGAAATAAAAGGCTTTCTCAAATATGATGGAATTTAATTTAGGGAAATTCGTCTACAAGTCACCAAGGCTAGTCCGAGTGAGGAGTTTCATTTTGGTGTTTTCAAGAATGCCATGTCACCTAAAATGTTTTGAAACCACAAATGAAATAACCCCTCCAATGCATAGTTTCATTTTGGTGTTTCATAGCACTTATAAATCTATTTTGTTTCATTGGTTGTATATAGGATGAAATGAAATTCCTCTCCATAGTGTTGTGCTGTTTCATGTTTAGCTAACCGTGTATATATACCTACTTTCATCTAGATGAAACTATTTTCCCTTCTCTCTTCATAACTCTGTTGTCACATCATCAAATTACTTTACGTGACATCTTAATTAATGAAAATAAAATCCCCATTAAGAGTAGCCTAAGAGATGTTATCTTGGTATGTGGAAAACTGGATACTGTCCAATGTTCTGCAGATAAATTTTTAATTTCAACCTTATCAGGGTGGTATCATGTGGATATATATATTTTTTTTGCAGTCTCCTGCATGTGCAGGGCAAACCAACTTCTTTAAGTGTCGTGGAGATGTTGTAACGTCTCGCTCCTCGAGTCGGACTTGCATACACCTAGCAGTTCTTTAGGATTTCAAGACTACTCTCACAGACCAACACAAGTCTTTTCTGCGCACTTTGTCCTCACTCGCGCGCATCCGGAAAGAACTTCCCGGTCGGTCACCCATCCTGAAATTGCTCCAGGCCAAGTACGCTTAACCTCGGAGTTCTTTCGAGATGAGCTTCAAGGAAAAAAAAAGTTGCAACTTGTTTGTTGAGTATTCTATCAATCCTATTAAGCCATGGGCTATGATGTCACAGATGTATTATCATTCAATTTATATGCGGGCCCACATGATTTTAGGGAATAAAATACGGCCGGTGTGGTTTCTTTTGAAATGCTCAAAGAACTTATGCAATCAAATGTTATCAGTTAACAGAAATGAGATATTACGGGTGTAAAACTGAAGGAACATGATACTTTTTTTCCTTAGATTACATTTCAAGGTTGTTATGCGTCTTCCTCAACAAAGATGTCTATGGGTGCATGTTTGTTCATGAGACAATTGGAAAACACGTTCAATTGTATAGAGATCTATGGGTGCTGATAAATTTTTTCTTGCGGGTGGATGAGTTAAAATATTACACCATTAAGGCATGTTGGGCTGCGTATAAGGCCTCAAGAGTCCATGTATTATGTATGTATGCTCGTTTGGCACGGCTTATTATGCAAAAAATATATTTTGCACTAGATTCTGAGGCAAAATAGGTTTTGTATTATTCCAAATTATATGTCAAAATAGCTTATCCAGTCAGGCTGTTTGGTAAAACAGCTTATCCTCAGAGAACTCCGATCCGTTGAAGTGGGTCGCACCTCGATTGCTGCTTCAGGTGGAGGTAATTTGGTTTAAGGGGGAGCGGCAGCTTTGGGCAAGCTCTAGACCAGCAGCAAGGTGGAGTGCTAGTAGGAGGAAACGCAAAATTGGAGGTGAAGGCAGGGGTGGGCCCAATTCAATTCAAGGGTATTTAGTTGAATATCCATTATTGTGGACACAAAGTTTTATATGTATAATGTATATCATGTATATATATTCAAAACATGAAAATGACATAAAATAGCAAGCCTACCAACCTCTCCGTCTCTCATTCTGCCCAAAACACATACCTCTACGTGCTCAATTTCAGATTTGGATCAATTTTACACTTGTTCTGATGTATTTTTTGTCTCAACTTGTCTTTAATTTAGGCTAGCATAATTTTTCCTTAACGTTTAAATTTTTTTGAATACTCATACTTCAAATCCTGGTCCCGCCACTGAGTGGAGGAGCAGGTTGAGACATGGTGCAGACTAGAGGACGACTTGTTTGCTTGCCGCTGGCTGTGGATGCTACCAGCGCTCGATTAAAATAGGGGTTGTGCTGGGAGGCGCACATGCTTATGCCGCTACAGTAGCTTCAACGCTCTGCTTGGTACGGGGAAGAAGAGCTGCCCAGATCCGCTCCGAGGTGTTGCTTGCCAAATAGGGAGCAGAAATTTCTACTGGGCTGGAAGGCCGGCTGCTGCAGATGGTGGTGCCAACGGATGGGGAGCGGCTTAGGAGGTGTTCGTTTCTTTAGGTTTAAAGGTCACATCAAAACTAATTTTATTATTTAGGCATCTTAAATAAGTCTAATTACAAAACCTTTTTACAGATGTGCGCTAATTTGCGAGACAAATCTAATGAGTCTAATTAATCTATGTTTCGCTACAGTGATGCTACAGTAACCATCGTCTAATCACGGCTTAATTACTCTCATTAGATTTGTCTCAAAATTAGTACATGGTTCTGCAGTTAGTTTTTTAATTAGACTTTATTTAATACTTCTAAATGACAAGATTTTAGCAGGCTTAAAATTAAACCTAGAGAAACGAACACACCCTTACTTATCCCCTGGTCACTGACACATGGGCTCGGTCTCACATGTGAGTAACCACTACACGGGTGTGCAGTAAGTCAGCGGATCTGTGTTCAGTGCCAACGACCTAAAGTGAATAGTGACAAATTTGAGCAGGTTGCTGACAGCAGGCTGCGATGCTCAGGCTGAAGGCAGCTGTCGTGGTGGTGACGTGCTCAGAGCAGCACATATTTTGAGAGGTGAGAGAAAGCTTCGTGCAGGGGAGCTTCAATTGGATTGAGCTGGAGGTTTGTGTGCGTGTGGAGGTGTGGAGCGTTGCTTGATGAAGAAAGAGAAGCTGCAAGTCTGAGAGGACTCGTGTGTCTTCTTTTTGTGTTCTTGGGTGCAAGGTTCACAAAATCGTGAACCGTTCGGTTCCTTTTTTTTTTTGCAAAAGGGGAATTCCATTGATATTAAGGCTATAGTGCTAACAACCGAACGAAACTGTTACAGTGCACATGTTCAGTTTTTAGCATAAATCTATCGTCGGTTGGAACTGGACTAAACCGGTTTTTTCCAGTTTTCGCGAAAAATAGTCTGGTTTCCACCAGTTTTATAATCCCTGCTTAGGTGCACGTGTACTGCTTTGTCAGCAGGAGGTTCGTGTGAGGAGTTGGTTGTGGTTGATTTGTTCTAGAAGAAAGTAAGTATAGGACTAAAAGCAGCAAGTGTTCGATTTGTTGCTGTTCATACGCGTGTGGAAGAAATCCAGGTGTAATTGAGCTGCTTGGTGCTATTGAAAGTGAAGATAAACAATGGAGGCTGACAACAAAATAATCTAGTAGGTTTTTTAGAAGCTAGCCGAAATTCTTGCCACAAATCAACTTGAGGAGATCGCTCAATTATTTTTAGCAAATAGTTTAGAATTAATGTTAAGTACAACAGAATTGAAGGAGATCAAGGCAATCCATGTCAACCTTGCTCATCCTAATAAAGATACATCAATTACAAATTGGATACTAAATTCAGATGCATGTTACTGATACATTGAGTGAATATATATCGTATAATCTATTTGCTCCTATGCAAAAGGAAATTATTCAAACCGCCGATGGGACTACTCAACCTATTAAAGGTGTTGGCACAGTTGAATGCACTATATTAATCCCATTATCGTCGGTTTTATATGTTTCCTCTTTTCCTATTAATCTAATATCCCTAAGTGCTTTGGTGAATCATATAGATTGTCTTGTTACCTTTGTCGAGAGAATTGTTTAATTGAGGACAAAAAGACACGAAGAATGCTCGGTAGTGGCATAAGGCGTAATGGCCGGTTTCTGGATAGAAGAGCAGATGACTCATGTGCTCAGTGGCGGATCCAGACGAAAATGGTAGGGTACGGGCGGGGGGGGGGGGGGGGGGGGGGGGGGGGGGGGGGGGGGGGGGGGGGGGGGGGGTTTTACCTATATGGCGGCAGAGCGTGAACCGCAAACTTGTCGCGCGGTCTGTCTTGGCGCCGGCTGCCCATGCGAGACGCTATTCAGAAGCTAGACGCCGGCCTAGACACCACGTGTGGTTACTCGATTTTGATTCATTTGGATTAGCATTAACCGACTACTAGGGCTGAACCTTGTCCTTGTGCGGTGTAAGCTTCATGACCGTTGGAGTTTGGAAACCCCAAAGGTATGAATGTTTTGGTGATTAGGTGACCATATTGATGTGACTAACATTTTCATGTAGGATATTCAAATGGTCATGTCAATGAAGCGTCGTCTCACATACTCTATCTTTATCGACGACTTGGTGATTGGTTGCCTCGACAATTCGGATCGAGAACTTGATGGAGTCAAGGTTGAAGATGGATCAAGGCTAAGGACGTGATAGACCAAGCAAGTGTTGGCTTAGTGTAGATGCTAACTTGAGTCCATAGGAAAAACCGGACTATCAAGAGGGATCGAATTGGTTCTCTTAGAGCACACTAGGTTAGAGATCAAATGGATGCATTGTGAGTCTCTTGAGGGCTAGGGTGGCTGAAGAGAAGAAGAGGAACCAAGAATCGAGAAGTTGGAAGCAAGGATCAAGAGTGGATCAAGTTTTCAGATTATGCCGAAGAGATCGGACAGTACGGTCCTAGGGACCGTATGGTACGGTCTTCATTGAAGATCCAGACAGAGAAGTGAAGTCTCGGGATGCTGAGAAAATGAAGACCGGACAATGGACCGTATGGTACGGTCAAGGGGACCGGACAGTACGGTCATCAGAGGATTTCCAGACAGAGAAGTTGAAGTTTCTGGAAGTGGAAGAAATGAAGACCGGACAATCGACCGGACGGTACGGTCCTAGGGACCGGACAGTACGGTCTTCATTGGAGATGAAGAAGAAGATGGAGATGCGCCTGGAAATAGAGACCGGACAGTACGGTCCTTTGTACGGTCTCTAGTTTCGCAGGGCACTTTTGGGCAACGGCTAGTTTTGGGTTGGTAGCCTATAAATAGTTGGTTGCCCGCCCCTTAAGGGGTCTCTTGGCCATTGTTGGAGTGCAGGAAACTCAGAGGAAGCCAAGAGCAAGGGAGAGAAGCACTTGTGAAGGATTTGGAGTGATCCTAGTGCTTGAGAGAGTAGCAATTGCATCCACTTGATCTCTAGGCTAGTGTGAGCTTGAGAGAGTCACTTCGGTTTGTTACTCTTGGTCTATGGCGAGGCCTAGACCGGTTAGGCGTCGGTGTTGAGCTGTCCAAGGAGATTGTGGAAGCTAACACAAGTTTGTACACGGTCTTGGAGCTTCCCGTGCGAAAGAAGCATCACTAGTGGAGCGCCCTTTGGCACGCATCACGTGCGGAGCCTTACCTTCGGAAGAGTACCCGGGATCGAGCCCGGCGGGACGTGCCCGCGACTTCACTCGGAGGGTGAAGTGTGCTCTAGGAGGGATCGCCTTCGAGCGGAGGGACGGGGTCGAGACTCCGGCGGGAGTGATCCAACGTGAAGTAGGGGAAGGCGCCATCCTTCCGAGACCACGAGAAAAATTATGAGCATTCCTATCCTTATCTCCTTTACTTACTAGCATTTACGCTTCCGCATTTACTTATGTGCTAGTAGAATTGCATGATAGGTTGTCTCTTTACTACTTGGTAGATTTGCTTGTTAGGGTGTTGCTTGTTGCATAGACTAGATTGTGTGCGCGCATCGCTTGCTTCTTGTTATCACCATATCTAGTCTTGCTAGCTTCACGCCTAAAGTACGTTTGGGAGAAATTGTTGACACACCGATTCACCCCCCCACTCGGTGCCCTTGATCTTTTCAGGATTAACATCATCGCACACGGCAAGGTAAATTCGAATCTCACTCATAATGGCGGAGGATGGAAAAATTTTGAGGTGTGACGTAGGTGCAAAATCAAAATATCTCAGACGACGAATAATTTTATGTAAAAATTATACTACTAAAAATTTGCAGTACATATCTTTCATTTTATTCTTGCAAAGGCGCTGAGCAGCTTTACTTGTAATTTGCACCAAATAGACATACATTAGACTTAAGAACAAAATCAGAAAGGCTTAAAGTATGCTGTCGCATACTGATACTCAGCCAGCGTGAATGGCCCAATCTCGGGGTAGGCTCAATGCTCTCAGCCCAGCATCACCCAGGAGCCCATATACTACTTGTTCTTCCTCCTCCAGATAGAATCGAAACGTCTCTCAAAAAAAAAAAAAAAAGAAAACACACAGGACCGGACACCATTGTTGCAAACTGAAGCTCACGGTCACGGCTACTAAAATTTAAGCGCGCCAATGGCAGTGGATGAGCAAAATGGATTCGCAATGATCTCGTCTTTCATTCCCGAGCGACAAACATTCGAAATCCGACTCGTCTTCAACCTCCAGCCGAGGCTAGCGCCCTCAACCTCTCTTGCCTGCCAGAAAAATGAAGAGGGGTTCTAAGGGGGGCTCCACTGTCCGCCGGGCAGGAGGGAGTATGGAAAGCATACAAGATCAATATATGTAAGCATGGGGCTTAGGAGCATATCTCCTTTTATGCTCGTTCATTCTGATGTTTGGACATGTCCAGTTATCTCAATCAGTGAAATGAATTATTTTGTAACATTTATTGATTGCTATTCTCGTGTGACTTGGATATATGTTATGAGGCATAAGAATGAGGTTCTTAAGTGTTTTTCATGATTTTTGCTCACTTGTTGGGAATCAATATAATGCCCAAGTTAAAGTATTTAATTAGGACAGATAATGAAACGAAGTATGTGAATGGTGAGTTTGAAAGTTATTTATCTGGTCAGGAAATATTGCATCAAACAACATGTCTTTCAGGCTATTGTGTCTTTGTTGGAGGAAACTTGATATCATAGAGAAGCAAGAGACAACCGGTTGTATCTCGTTCAACTGTCTGTGAGATGTTATGGGTAAGGGATATCTTATCAGAGAAAGGGTCCTTTGAAACTTTGGTGTCATAACAAATCAACTATTAATATTGCTAATAATCCAGTTAAGCTCGGAAGAACAAAACATATGGAGATCGATCATTTCTTCATCAAGGAGAAGTTGAATGATGGTACACCACAATTGAGTCATGTAAACTCAAATGGTCGGGTAGCAGACAGTTCAACTAAGGTTTAGGAGTAAAGCAATGTATTGTAGCATGTAGCAAGATGGGATTGATAGATATCTATCATCCATCTTGAATGGGAGTGTTAATTGGGTTGTGTATAAGGGCCCGAGAGCCTGTGTATTATTTATGTGTTTCAGATATTTCTCCCAAACAACAGGGCAATATTACCCTCCAAAGATATTAAACAACAACTTCAAATTAAGGAGGACAATTTAACGACTATGAAATGGGTAATAACTGAGGCTATCTATATATATGAAGTTAGAAAAAAAGCAAAAGTAAATATAAAAATATGCACGCACCTCTTACCCTTGAGGTATTCTTTGAGGGATACCTCAAGGTATTGGCTGTCGACATTCATGGTGTCTTTGGGATGAATTTGCTGAAGTATATCGCGCAAAATATCTGCCGTCCCATCGTTGTTCTTCGCCGAGACGTTGGCAGCAGCAACCCAAGCAAGGCAGTCGAATTTTTCCCTGGTCTGAGGGCTGTCGTAGACTGCCCTTGCGAGGGTGGTCTTCCCCGAGCCACCGAGGCCCACAATGGAGATGACCCTCGGCTGCTCATCAGTCTCGACGTCCACCTCGTCAAGCATCGAGAGGAGGTCCTCCACAGGCTTCTTGATGCCCACCGGATTACGCGCGACGACACGAGGAGGAGACACGGTTGATGCCGATCCGTAGGGTTGGCCACCACCACCGATCTGCAACATGACACCGGTGACCCGCTGGTGCGCTTCCTTGAGGCGCCTCTTGAGCTTTTGGATCTCGTCGGCGAAGCTGGAACGGCTCTGAACCTTCTTCAGCTCGTGAGCCACCCGACGCACCACGGAGGACGCTGCGCGCTGCTTGCACCGCAGGCGATGCATGAAACGGTCGACGCAGTCCTCGATGTCCTGTTGCAGATGGAGCATCTCCTCGCTGTACAGCCTTGCGACGGCAGTTCGGTCGTTACGGCCCAAGGAGCGGAGCTGGTCGTCCATGGCGGCTGCAATCATACGGAGATCCTGCTGGATAGACTGGGTCTCCTGCGCAAGGCCCTTATGCTTGTTATACTCCTTCTCCAGCACCAGGAAGAGCCTCCCCATCACGCTTTTCAAGAAGGCACTCGCTGCAGCAGACTCCATGAATTCTAGTAGCTAGTGTGTGTGTGTGTGTGTGTGTGTGTGTGTGTGTGTGTTGCGTGCTGATTTCGTGGATCAGCCAGAGTTGCTGATTTCGTGGATCAGCGAGAGGGCATGGTTGGGAAGAAGGCAGGCACTCCGGGCTCCAGGTGCAGAATACTTATCTTTGTTATCCGTAGTACAAGTGACTGAGTAGGTGAACAATACTAATCTGCTGATGATTACCCTTCTCTCCTTTAAGTGTTCTTTTTCGAATAAACGACAACCTCATAAAAGTCAAACTAAATATTACTCCTAGTAACATTCCGTGTCTTATCCTATGAGCCTGGTCCACTGTCCCATATCATTATTTAATCTATCATAGTGTTCCTAAAAAAATGTGTGTTCCATTGCTTGCTTTATCTTTTTTTTTTCAAAAAAAACCCCCCGAAATTTCAACCAACGGCACATCTATTTTTACAATGGTACTATTGATACCTCTTTAAAGGCCGTCAAAACTTAAAGTTAACGGTCCCCAATGTTAGAATTTTCTTTTTTTTTGCCTCAAGTTTCTAATGAAATGGCTTATTAATAGTATCACTACGGGAAACCCCCAATTTGCTGAGTGCAAGAGAGTTTGCCGAGCGCTTTCTTTCAGGCACTCGGTAAAAACGGACTTTGCTGAGTGCCGCACTCGGCAAACCATAGGCACCCGGCAGACTAAGGTTTGCCGAGTGCCACGTGTCAGGCACACGGCAAAGGGCACTCTTTGCCATGTGCCACGTGGACGACACTCGGCAAAGGTGCCGTCTAGCACTCGGCAAAAAATTACGCTCGGCAAACTTTGACGCCCGTTAGAATTTTTCGACGGCCGTTGAACGAGGTGGGTCCGGGCACTTGGCAAAAGGAACACTCGGCAAAATTTTTATTTTTTGCCGAGTGTGCTAGCGCGGCACTCGGCAAAGAGGCTCCTTTGCCGAGTGCCCCACACCAGCACACGGCAAAAAGGCTCCTTTGCCGAGTGTTTGCGCCATTACACTTCGGCAAAGAATATTCAATGATTTTTTAGGCCTCTAAATTAATACAAATAAAAAAGTTTTGAACTGTAAAGTTGTATATTTTGACAACATCTACACTTCTTATTTTGGTATTTTTTCATTCGACAAAGCGCTAGTAAATTTGTTCACAAATCATAGAGCTCCCGGATAGTTTCTCGAAACACGAAGAGGGATATTTGGAATATATGAACAACGCGTCTATATAATTATTTTTAAAAAAAAGACCAAAATAAAAGTTGTAGATCTGCATAAGTTAAACAACTTTGCTGTTGGTCACTTTTTATTTGAATTCAAATTGTCAGCGGAAAAATTGTTTGAATTTCTCAAATTTGAAAATTAGAATTTTAAAAACAATTTCGGATGGAGAAATACTAAAATAAAAGTTGTAGATTTCGAGAAGTTATGAAACTTTCATGTTGACAACTTTTTTATTTGAAATCATATTGTCAAAGTAAAGTACGTTTGAATTTCTCAAATTTTGAAATTTGAATTTTTAAAACAATCTCGAATGGCGAATTTATGAAAATAAAAGTTGTAGATCTCGAGAAGTATGAAACTTTCATGTTGACAACTTTTTTATTGAAGTCATATTGTCAACTATAAAATTATCTAAAACAGAAAATTGTGTGTTGTAAAAAAAAAGAAAAAAAATTGTTTGCCGAGTGCCACGTGGCCGGCGCTCGGCAAAGTTTGTTGTTTGCCGAGCGCCAGATCGCGGGCACTCGGCAAACAAGTGGATCGACACTTAGCCACGCGCGGCGCCCGTTTCTTCTTCTTCTTCCTCATTTCTTTCTTCTCCAACGCCGCCACGCCTTCGCCGCCGCGCCGCCACGTCTTCGCCGCCGCTGCCCCCGGCCGCCGAGCCCCCAGCCCCGGCCCCCGACCTCCGGCCCCCGACCCCGCCCTCGGCCCCCGGCCCCTGATCCCGCCCCCGGCCCCGGGCCTCGAGCGCCGCCCACCGCCGGTCCCCGAGCGCCGCCTCCTTCCGCCGGGCCCCGAGCGCCGCCCCGACGCCCCTGCCTCCTCCGCTCGCCGCCCCGACCCCGTCGCCTAGATCTGAGGGAAGACTGGAGGAGACTGCGACGAGCCCTGCATGACGTCCCCAAGCTTCGCCGTCTAGTGAGCTGCAGTGCGCGTCATCTTCTTCAAGCTCCAGCTGCACAGCCGCGCGAGCTCGACGCCCATTTCCGATCCAGTCTATCGGTGAGCATTCGTCGATTCCGTCGGCACTTAGGTGCTTAGCTAGCTTTGTCTCTTCCAGTTTCCTCAATGCCTTGAATCCATGTCCAGCAGAGCCGGATTCGTCATCTCCCTGTGTCCAGCAGAGCCGGATTCGTCATCTCCCTGTCCGCTAATCTCCATCGCCGCCACAGCTC
Organism: Eragrostis nindensis; assembly: GCA_012490785.1. NCBI lineage: Eukaryota > Viridiplantae > Streptophyta > Magnoliopsida > Poales > Poaceae > Eragrostis > Eragrostis nindensis. The sequence continues at coordinate 28,859 of JAAXCT010000455.1, forward strand.
ACCTCATGGCTAGGCACCTGACGTGAAGGCCCTCTGATCCAGCCGCCCACCTGCTTGGGACCGGCAGCACCGAGGAAAGGTGAGCACTCCGCCTTTCGCCTGCCTTGTTCTCGGTATTTCACCATCCCAAGCTACGAGCTGCAGAACGCCGCACAGAGTCCTACCGCTCCTTTCCATGTGTTCCGAAGCTCACAAAAATGGACCTACCTATATTTGATTTTGGACCGCAGCCTGGTGTGAATTAAAATTATCATTTCATCGAACAATCCTCTTATAGTTAGTAAGAAGAGAATCATCTGTGATATTGCCAGCATGCACGGCAATCCTCAATATAAGCATTTTTATATTCTGGGTTTTTCATAACACCATAGGGTTGCCTGGCCAATTGTTGATGGCGGATTTAATTGGTTTAGGGTCTTGGCCAACTAATCTATAAGCCTATTATTCATAATGTTGACAGTGAAAAACAACCTCAGCTCCAAGTTTCTCTCAGCCAATAAAGTTACCATGTTAATAAGAAAAAATAAATTAGCCATGTACCACCACTGTTAGTATGCAAGAAATTAACCTCGAATACCGCTATATAGTTTACATTTCAATTACATCTGTCCTAATAATATTGCATCTAAGTAATCATTCGTAAGTCAAATTTGAAATTGACTCATTTATGTTTCGTTCTTAATTTGCAAGACAGGCTTTTGCACACCGTCATCCACTCGTCATTTTGTAGCACAGCAAGGTGAGGCATAACCAACCCCCTTTTCCGTTCATGTTCGTAGGTCACGCGTAACCTAGTTTGGCGTCTCCTATTCGAAAGAGATACAGTTGGAGATATGCAGATCTTTGCATACCTAAGACCGTATCTGTTTCGAATTGTCCACGTTTTCTGGACAGCCCGAAGATGCGTAGATGGGGTTAGTTTCCATAGTCTACTCTGGTTCGAGACAGAGTTTCGGCATCATCTCCTTGTTGTTCTCCGGATACACAATCTCCCTGACGGGACGCGTATTTGGAGAACAACAGGGAGGTGCTGTCGAAATTCTGTCTCGAACAGGAGTAGACCTTGGAAACTAAACGCATCTACGCATCCTTCGGTGGGATTAGGACCTATCTTCACCTATTAGACAGTTGGAACATCGTGTAGATCGATGCAAATGAATTAATTTTATATTACTCGTTGATATATATCTGTTAGAGGATGGAAGACCGTAAGTGGATGTACACGGGCCGCTTAAGTCGGACTGAGTTTACCGACGAATGGATTGAGAAGTCAGAAGCTTTCATGGAACTAGCATTTGCCAAGGCTAAAGGAGCGAGTGCCACTTAGTGTCCCTGCAGCCGTTGTAACAACACGCGTCGAAAAACAAAGGATGTCATGGCTAAACATCTATGTCTGAATGGATTTATGCCAGGCTATACCCGGTGGTTGTATCATGGTGAAGCCGAACGTGTGAGAGACGACGTCGTGAGACAACACATCGATGATTATGATGCGGATGGTGGGGTAGAAGACATGTTACATAACTACCATGAAGCACATTTCGATATGGATGAAGAACGTAAAGAGGAGGAGCCAGAGGAGACCGCAAATGCGTATTACGACATGTTGTCTTCTTCACAGCAACCTCTTCACAGGCATTCCAAGGTTTCTCAGCTGGAAGCCACTGCACGCCTAATGGCCGTAAAGTCCCAGTTCAGCTTGAGTCGAAACGCCTTCGATGTTATGTTGACAGTTATTGGCACCTTGCTTCCAGAAGGTCACATTCTGCCAAAGAACATGTATGAAGCACAAAACTCCTTCGTGCACTTAAGATGCCATATGAGCAGATATATGCGTGTCCGAAGGGATGCATCTTATTTAGGAAAGAACACACGGAAGAAAATACTGTCCAAAGTGTGGATCCTCTAGGTTCATGGAGGTAGATACTGCTGATGGCCAAAAGAGGCAGCTCGCGGTCCCCGCGAAAATCCTACGGTACCTTCCGTTCATACCGAGGATCCAACGCCTTTACATGACCAAGGAATCCGCGAAACAGATGACATGGCATAAAGATGGAGTCCGATACAATCCCGATAAGCTTGTACATCCATCTGATGGTGAAGCCTGGAAACATTTTGATGAGATTCACGACATAAAAGCTCTGGAGGCTCGTAGGCAACAGATGGGTTCAATCCTTATGGAATGGGAGCTGCCCCGTACAGTTGTTGGCCCGTTTTCGTTATACCCCTGAACCTCCCCCTCCCCCCGGCGTCCTCTTTCAACGACAGAACATATTCTTGTCGCTGATAATTCCTGAAAACCCGGGGAATAATATGTCTGTGTACATGGAGCCTCTGATCGATGATTTGGTCCGTGCTTGGGAGGAAGGGGTATGTACATACGATCGATCTAAAAAGGAAAACTTCAGAATGTACGTTAATTACCACTACTCTCTGCATGACCTGCCGGCGTATGGGACATTCTGTGGCCGTGGTGTTCACTCCAAGTTCCCGTGCCCAGTATGCAAGACAATTGTGAGGTTCATTTGGTTGAAGAAGGGTGGCAAGTTTTCTTCGTTCGACCAACACCGGCAATTCCTCCCTCCTGACCATCCATTCAGAAGAAACAAAAAGAATTTCACGAAAGGTGTCGCGGTGCACCACGAGGCACGGCCATTCATGACAGGTGCCGAGGTGCGTGCTCAGTTAGATGCTCTCGTGGTTGATGAACGAGAAGGTGGTTTTGTGGGATATGGTGAGCTACATGCCTTCGCTCAGATCTGCGGCTTGTGGAGGCTTTCCTATATGAAAAATCTTCTTCTTCCACATAACATTGACCTAATACACACTGAACATGGCATTGGCGTTCCTCTTTTCGGAACATTCATGGACATTCCTGATAAGACAAGGGACAACGTGAAGGCAAGAGTCGATCAAACAACGTTATGCGATAGACCTAAGCTAAACATGGCGCCTCCTAAATCCGGCAAGTCATGGAGGAAGCCTCCAGCCGATTTCGTCCTTACGAGGCCTCAAAGGAGGAAGTACTAGAATGGTTCAAAACGTTAATGTTCCCTGATGGGTTTGCAGCGAATCTGAGTAGAGGGGTGAAGTTAACAACTATGCGAATCAACGGGGCAAAGAGTCATGACTACCACATGTGGCTTGAGCGGCATCTTTCGGTGATGGTTCGAGGCTGTCTCCCTGATCATGTGTGGCTAGTGCTGGCAGAGTTGAGCTATTTCTTCCACCAGCTTTGTGCCAAGGAGGTATCTAAGACCGTGATTGCAGACATGGAAAAAATGGCGCCTGTGTTGCTCTGTAAGTTGGAGAAGATCTTTCCACCCGGCTTCTTCACTCCAATGGCGCATATGATTTTGCACCTCCCGTATGAGGCACGAATGGGGGGGGGGGGGGCCTGCGCAGAACCGTTGGTGCTATTCAATTGAGAGGTATCAAAAGGTTCTTCGAACGAAATGTAAGAATAAATGTAAAATTGAAGCTTCCATTGCAGAGGCTTACGTTCTGGAGGAGGTGTCAAACTTTACATCAAAATACTATTCAGACAACCTTCCGAGCGTGCATTATCCAGCTCCTCGTTACAATGCTGGCGAAAACGAATCGAAGCTCAGCCTTTTCATAGGGCAACACGGAACTGCAAGTGAAGGGACCAACAAGACCTTGAAACATGAAGAGTGGCGCACTATCATGCTATATGTGTTGACCAACCTTTCCGAAGTGTTGCCGTACATGCAGTAAGTTACTGTCTAATTTTTTTCTAGTATTCAATATTCTGCGTCCAACCAACTTGTTCCATGTTGGTACAGGGAGTTTATTCATGAATTCTGGCGTGGATCAAGAGAACCAATCGCACAGTAAGTTGATACCCTTATTTCAAAGGGTGCGGGAAATGAAATGCCTGATTTCATTTCTTGGTTCAAACAAAAGGTATTTAGCATTTTTTCGTATCACTTACAAGTTGCTCGTACGTGCGAACAATATAACTAACGATCCTGCTTGAACTTGCAGAGCCAAACTGATGCGTCTATGAGTGCCGATCTAAGACAGGTTGCCAATGGTTGTGCCTATAGGGTTAGGTCATTTCGAAGCTATGATGTTAATCGGTACCGCTTTCACACAACAAGCTACGAGCAGAGTTGGCCCAATCGAAGAACCACCAATACCGGAGTTTTTAAGCCGGGGGACGATGGGGTCGAGTATTACGGAATAGTTGAAGAAATATACGAACTCAAGTTTCATGGGTCCAAACCTCTTACTCCTGTCATATTCAAATGCCATTGGTTTGATCCTCAAGCAGTGAGACGGACCCTCAATATTGGCCTAGTCGAAATTCGACAGCCATCAGTGTCCAGGAGACGATGTATACATTGTGGCGCAACAGGCCACACAAGTTTATTATCTCTCATACCCGTGCCAAACCGACGACCGTCTCAAGGGTTGGGATGTTGTATACAAGGTAGCGCCACACGACAAACTACCTGTCCCAAACAATGAAGATTACAATATAAGTGCCAAACCCAGACGACGGAGAGTTCTTTCAAGAACATGGGCAAGAAGAGGATTTTCAGATAGACTTAACCGAAGTGATCGGAATGGAAGTAGAGAATGAAACGGTTATTGACAACGATGCCGGAGATGAGGTTCATAATGTGAACGATTTGAAATTACTTGAGCGGTTACATTTAAACATTGAGGACGAAGTCGACATTCCTCCTCTGGCGAACGTGCAAAATGATATCGACATGCCTGATAGTGATGATGAGGCATATGATGAAGCTAATCCCGATTATGATGATTATTTCTGATACATGTATGGTCTTTTTAAATTATTTTCATATTTCTAATAATATATATATGTTACTTTCTAATTATACATGTTTTATTTGTTTTGCATCTATTTGGAAGTACTGATGGATTTCATCTTTCAATTGCAGGTGATTGATCGAAGATGGTGGGCAGGGGTGTGTGAGGTCGGTGTCGTTGCTTTACAACAGAGCGACTGGGAAGGGGAAGAGGTCCGATGAAGCTGAGGGGATCGGGAAGGGATGAGGGAAGGGGCGAGGGAAGGGGCGAGGCAGAGGTGGAGGAGCTGGACGAGGTGGAGGAGGAGGAGGAGGAGGCAGGAGGGACCCGTCGCCTACACCTTCCGCGCACGAGGAGGAGGAGGAGCCCCAAGGGGAGTCCGAGGAGGAGGAGGAGCACAGGAAGAGGAGGAGGAGGAGGAGTTACCTTCTGCTCACGGCTCTAAGGATCATCTTTCTATTTTCCTTGCAGTCGGCGGCACATGGTGGCCAGCCTTGCTGGCAATTGAAGGCCTTTGCTCTGTCCCACAAGGGCAAGGCGACGGCCGACATCGACTACAACCCGGAGGACCCGCCCGAGGCGTACAGCAACGCTACCGTCCACAGCCGCCTCAGTGAGTACACCTCAGCGGCAAGGGAGGTCCATGGACCAGAGTGGGATCCGAGCACCGAGCCCCTTGATGGAGAGGTCGTGATGAGGGTGGGTGGAGGTAAGAAGCATGGCCGGTACTGGATTGGCGACAGCACAATCGACACGGCCTCTACTCCCACCCTCTCCCAGATCCGAGCAAGGAGCACGGGCTCAGCCCCGCCCATACGCCCACGGCCTAGCGCTACACAGATCCAGATTGAGCAAATCCAGGTAATTTTGGTTTAATTCGTTGTTCATTGATTTGTACATGGTATTGCCTTGCATTGTAACATTGAGATCGATGAAATATTGCAGGCCCAGATGGATGCGAAGCTGGAGGCAGAGCGGCAGAGGATGCAGGCCGAGATGGATGCGAAGCTGGAGGCAGAGCGGCAGAGGATGGACCAGCGAATGGCACAGATGTTCGCTTACATGCAGACTCATGGTACGGTGCCACAGCCAGGGCAATTCCCTCTTCTACCACTACCTCCTTACGGCGGTCCTTGTCCTTACAGCGGTCTTCCTCCCTTCGACGGTCCTCCTCCCTTCGCCGGTACTTCTCCTACCGGCACTCCTTCTGCAGGCACTCCGGTGAGTCACTTCAAATCTTTTGTACTTTAATTTCTTACCTTCAAGTATGATATAGTGAAGTAATTGAAGGGTTTAGTTATGCTAGCTTGTAACCTACATTTTGTCTTATAAGTTTTATTACTATGAACCTCTATTACTACAACTTAAATACTTCTATTACATTTTAGCTTATATGCTTCTAACCTATACATTTTAGCTTACATGCTTCTAACCTACAACTTAAATACTTCTATTACTTTGCTCGTGCAGAATCAATCAGCGGGATCCAACAATCCGATCTCCCCGCCGAATGCTTGGTCGCCGTGGCCACCTCGTCAATAAACTTGTAATTGTATTTCAACTTCTATAACTATGTGTCGTGATCGTGTGGGACTTTGTGATGACGGTTGGTGGACTATGTGTTTGTGATGATCATGGACCTCTATGTGATGTGTTTGTGATGATGGTGGAGCTTTTTATGTGATATGTTGAGTTTGTGATGATGGTGGAGCTCATCTATGTGATATGTTGAGTTTTTGATGATGTGGGCTCAAATATGTGATATGTGATGATGTTTTGGCTGATATATGTGATATATGATGTTTTTTTGTGATTGTGGTCCAGGTTGTAGTCGATTTAAAATGTTTATTGCAATCTGGAACAATATTTTGCCGAGTGTAAATCCTCTTTGCCGAGTGCCGTGGACGAGACACTCGGCAAAGGTGCCATTCTTTGCCGAGTGTGCCAGCGTGGCACTCGGCAAACAGTTAAACTTTGCCGAATGCCTGGGCCCACGGCACTCAGCAAAGTGTTGGGTTGACGGCTGACGGCCGTCAACACCTTTTTTTTGCCGAGCGCCGTGTGGGGCACTCGGCAAATCCTTTGCCGTGTGCCAATAAATGGCACTCGGCAAAGTACTGTTTGCCGGCACCTCTTTGCCATGTGCCTTTTGCCGGTGCAACACTCGGCAAAGGGTTTGCCGAGTGCTTCTAGCCCTTTACCGTGTGCTATGTTTACTTATATGTAAGGTTGTTGGCCGAAATCATAGGAAATTACCGTTTTATTTTTTAATCAAATATTGGTCTCATGGGGCGAAGTGTCGTTTGCAAAACTTTAGCGATTAATTCTGCATTTTATGGTAAATGTAAAACAGAAAAACTGTAAACTTTATTTGTGCATAAAGCATATACTCCATCCGTCTCAAAATACTTGGCATTCTCGTTTCCCGAGACACCTTTCTCTCTTCCCAATATATCTCTATCTCATCCCTTTTCTCCTCGTTTTCTGCGCATCTATCTTATTTCTTCTTTTCTTAATCTTTGTGCCCAGAGCTAGATACTTTATTCCTACAAGCCAGAGATATCAATAATTGGCATCATTGTACCGACTGTCCAACCAGTAGTCTCAATCTTTCAACCCACGACAACGAGTAAACACAATATATTCCTCCATTTATTTTTCTATGTCCTAGTTCGCCACAACTGGGTCAAGTGACATGGCCTCCGATTATTTCCTTACTTTTTCACTCTTATGCTGATTCCCACTACCACCTTCAAGGCAGCTTTTGATCCTTCTTTTTCCTTTGTCGGCCGAGACACCTTTTATCAAGTGGTGCAGTCACCTCAAATTGCATGTCCACTTTTGACTATGATGTCTCAGGAAGTGGCTGTATTAGTCTCTCTTGCAGAAGATTAATTCTATCACTACACTTCCATGCTATTATTATCCAGTGTTCATGAACATAAATAATCAAAATATTCCTCGATATAGCTTGACGAATTATTATCATATTAAAATTCATAAATTCACAGAACCATCATTTGCACACAAGAAAAAGGTAAGCCAAATTTGATGTCACTTAGAACTAATATCATAGTGTCACACATGTAGGATAAACTAAGGTCAAATGACAAGTGAAACATAGGAGTATACATATGTTCCAATACAACAAGGTTACGTAAGACACAACTTTAAAGGTCCAAAAGCAACAGTAGACATGGCAAGTAAGTCAATCTTTATTTTTTTTTTTTTTTTGGGAGTGATCGTCTTGGCAAACTTCTTTGGAGTTGGTTTCTTGGTTGGAGTTGATGTGACCATGGTGGGCGGCTGTGAAGAAGTGCCTCGTTTCCATCACTATAGCATCACATGTGTTGGCTACCCTATTTGGAGTGGAAACTTCTTAGGGAACGGACCTTTGAGAGAACTTTTTCCTTAGTTTTCCTCTTCCTCCAAGGTGACAGTGGGACAATTAAATATTGGTTAATACTGTTAAATAGTGAGAAGGAAAAAAGGTTAACACTTGCTTTTTCTTAATTCCATCCAAATGACATTTGGGGCTGCTTTCTCTATGTCCTAGTTCGCCACAATTGGGGCAAGTGACATGGCCTCCAATTATTTTCCCCACTTTTTTCACCTTTATTCTGATTTTCCCACTACTACCTTCAAGGCAGCTTTTGATCCTTCTTTTTCCTTTGTCGGCCGAGACACCTTTTATCAAGTGGTGCAGCCACCTCAAATTGCACTCCACTTTTGACTATGATGTGTCAGGAAGTGGCTGTATTAGTCTCTCTTGCAGAAGATTAATTCTATCACTACAAAACTAATGGTAATGGAAATATTCCATGCTATTATTATCCAGTGTTCATGAACATAAATAATCAAAATATTCCTCGATATAGCTTGAGGAATTATTATCATATTAAAATTCATAAATTCACAGAACCATCATTTGCACACAAGAAAAAGGTAAGCCAAATTTGATGTCACTTAGAACTAATATCATAGTGTCACACATGTAGGATAAACTAAGGTCAAATGACAAGTCAAACATAGGAGTATACATATGTTCCAATACAACAAGGTTACATAAGACACAACTTTAAAGGTCCAAAAGCAACAGTAGACATGGCAAGTAAGTCAATCTTTATTTTTATTTTTATTTTTTTTGGGAGTGATCGTCTTGGCAAACTTCTTTGGAGTTGGTTTCTTGGTTGGAGTTGATGTGACCATGGTGGGCGGCTGTGAAGAAGTGCCTCGTTTACATCACTATAGCATCACATGTGTTGGCTACCCTATTTGGAGTGGAAACTTCTTTAGGGAACGGACCTTGAGAGAACTTTTTCCTTAGTTTTCCTCTTCCTCCAAGGTGACAGTGGGACAATTAAATATTGGTTAATACTGTTAAATAGTGAGAAGGAAAAAAGGTTAACACTTGCTTTTTCTTAATTCCATCCAAATGACATTTGGGGCTGCTTTCTCTATGTCCTAGTTCGCCACAATTGGGGCAAGTGACATGGCCTCCAATTATTTTCCCCACTTTTTTCACCTTTATTCTGATTTTCCCACTACTACCTTCAAGGCAGCTTTTGATCCTTCTTTTTCCTTTGTCGGCCGAGACACCTTTTATCAAGTGGTGCAGCCACCTCAAATTGCATTCCACTTTTGACTATGATGTGTCAGGAAGTGGCTGTATTAGTCTCTCTTGCAGAAGATTAATTCTATCACTACAAAACTAATGGTAATGGAAATATTCCATGCTATTATTATCCAGTGTTCATGAACATAAATAATCAAAATATTCCTCAATACAGCTTGAGGAATTATTATCATATTAAAATTCATAAATTCACAGAACCATCATTTGCACACAAGAAAAAGGTAAGCCAAAATTTTTTTTTTTGCGGAAAGGGGGAACATATCACTTAGAACTAAGGTCAAATGACAAGTCAAATTTGATGTCACTTAGAACTAATATCATAGTGTCTCACATGTAGGATACACTAAGGTCAAATGACAAGTCATAACATAGGAGTATACATATGTTCCAATACAACAAGGTTACATAAGACACAACTTTAAAGGTCCAAAAGCAACAGTAGACATGGCAAGTAAGTCAATCTTTATTTTATTTTTTTTTTTTTGGGAGTGATCGTCTTGGCAAACTTCTTTGGAGTTGGTAGTCTTGGTTGGAGTTGATGTGACCATGGTGGGCGGCTGTGAAGAAGTGCCTCGTTTCCATCACTATAGCATCACATGTGTTGGCTACCCTATTTGGAGTGGAAACTTCTTTAGGGAACGGACCTTTGAGAGAATTTTTTCCTTAGTTTTCCTCTTCCTCCAAGGTGACAGTGGGACAATTAAATATTGGTTAATACTGTTAAATAGTGAGAAGGAAAAAAGATTAACACTTGCTTTTTCTTAATTCCATCCAAATGACATTTGGGGCTGCTTTCTCTATGTCCTAGTTCGCCACAATTGAGGCAAGTGACATGGCCTCCAATTATTTTCCTCACTTTTTTCACCTTTATTCTGATTTTCCACTACCACCTTCAAGGCAGCTTTTGATCCTTCTTTTTCCTTTGTCGGCCGAGACACCTTTTATCAAGTGGTGCAGCGACCTCAAATGCATGTCCACTTTTGACTATGATGTGTCAGGAAGTGGCTCTATTAGTCTCTTGCAGAAGATTCTGTCACTACTGAAGAAAGGAGAGAGAGAGAGAGAGAGAGTAATTATAATGATATTCTACAGAAGCCCAATATTGTAATGGTATTTTTGTGAAGTTCAGTCGGTTGCAAAAATCTCTCGATTTGGAGAGTAGGAGATGAAGCAAAATGGAACAGGTCTCTTCCAGGTCCTTCCTCCTGCCACTGCCGCTTGGAGAGGTCGCTCATCCTACTTCGGTCTGATCTGAGTCATCTGACGCCTTCAACTCTCAAGGTGTGTGTCTCGTACTATTGGATTTCTCCTCAAGCATGTCCGAGTAAATTTATGCAAAAAAAACTGGTGATTAATCTGCAATATGCTTCAAATTAGGCCTAAGAGGGACCTAACCTATGGAGCCTGCGAACTTTGCTTTGGGGAGCGCCATGCTGAAGCTTCCTGGGCGGCTTAACGAGCTGCTGCAGCGTCACTCCCACATGCTTCCCAAGGGTGCGGGGGATGAGATACCGCTCATCCAGCGAGATCTCCGGGAAATAATAGACATTCTCTCAAAATTTGTTGATGTCCGTGCTGCAACGGTAAGATGCTGGACGAAAGAGGTGAGCGAGCTCTCGTACGACATCGAGGACTTTGTCGACCAGTATGAGTATGCTGCCGGCGGTCTGCACAGTGGAATTTCCAGACGCAGAACTCTTCGTCACAGGGTAATTTGCTGGCGTAGGAGCAGAAGGACTACTTGGCTTCCTGAAAAGCTGAGGATACGCCTGTGGATGGCAAACAAGATCAGAGAGTTCAGCGTGCGTGTGCAGCAGGCACTTGAACGACACCGCTTGTATAATCTTGGTGCTAGTGGCTCTGCTTCTGCCAGATGTACTGATGCGTCTCTTGGATCTTGGCTTCCTGCACTTGCTGAGTATGAGGCCCAACAGAATGTTGGCATCGACACCGCCATGAACAAGCTCGAAGAGTGGCTAATGACAATGCATGACACAGAGGAGCAGAAACTCAGGGTGGTATCCATTGTTGGATTTGGAGGAGTCGGTAAGACCACGCTGGCTAACGAGCTATACCACAAACTTGGACACCGCTTCGAATGCAGGGCTTTTTGCGGGCATCCCAGAAGCCTGATATGAGGATGCTTTTCGCCAGCATGCTCTCCCAAGTTCGCCCGAATCAGCGCCCTGACAATTGGAAGGTGCATAGCCTAATCTCCAGTATTCGGACGCATCTGCAAGATAAGAGGTACTAGAATATTCTACAACTTCTACTACTAACTAGTAACAACAAATGTAAAGATTCTTCATTCACTTAGAGGAAGAATAAAATCCACCCAGTGAAACACAATCGCACCAGGTTGATTATTAACATATTCTGTTCTAACATATTGTGTTTCAATACAAAAATATTTGGCAGGTACTTGATCGTAGTTGATGATCTATGGGCAACATCAACGTGGGATACTATTAAATGTGCCCTACCAGACGGCAATAGTCACAGCATAGTACTAACAACAACAGAAAATGAAGATCTAGCTCTGCAATCATGTGATTATGACTACAAGCATGTTTTCAAGATAAATCCGCTCGGTGAGGATGACTCTAGGAATTTATTTTTCAGTTCGGTTTTTGGTCCTCATCGTGGATGCCCTCCAGAACTCTGGGAAGTTTCAAATGACATTATAAGGAAATGTGGTGGTTTGCCACTAGCTATTGTCATTATTGCAGGTGTTTTAGCAAATCAGCTGCATGCACCAGAGCAATGGGATTATGTAAACAAATCCTTAGATTTCAGTTTGAGGACGAATCCTACATTGGAAGGGATGAAACAAGTTCTCAATCTTGGCTACAACAATCTTCCCAAGCATTTGAAAGAATGCATGTTATATACTAGCATGTATGAACTAAACAACACAATTTTGAAGGATGATTTAGTGAATCAATGGATAGCTGAAGGTTTTATATGTGAGATAAAAGGCAAAGACAAGCAAGAAATTTCAATTATGTATTTTGATGATCTTATTGGTCGAAAAATGATCCAGCCTGTACATATAAATGACAACGGTGAGGTTTTGTCCTGCGTAGTTCACCACATGGTACACAACTTTTTCAGTGCATACAAGTCAATAGAAGAGAATTTTGCCGCCATAATACATCATTCCCAAGCACCCACAACACTTGCTGATAAGATTCGTCGACTGTCTCTTCACTATGGTAATGCAGAAGATGCAATGCCACCAACAAACATGATACTGTCACAAGTTCGAACTCTTGCCTTTTTGGAGTCTTCAAGTGTATGCCTTCCTTTGTGGAGTTTCGGCTTCTCCAAGTTCTAATCCTCTGCTTATGGAGTGATACTGATACAATCAGTTTGGACATCACTGGAGTTTCTGAACTTTTCCGGCTCAGATATCTGAAGGTAGCATCTAATGCGAACTTACAAGTGCATACACAGATGCGAGGCCCACAATCTTTGGAAACACTTCAAATAGATGCAAGAGTAACTGCAGTTCTATCAGACACGACTCATTTGCCAGGCTCCCTGCATCTTAGTCTTCCAGTAGAAAGAAGCCTGCCCAACTGGATTGGCCACATGACATCAATTCACACACTTGGATACATTGATCTCAAGGCCGACTCAATAGAGAACTTGCAGAGCCTTACCAAGCTGACCAATCTTCAACATCTTCGGCTCACCTGCTGTCCCACCGTACATGAGTCTGATAATAAGAACAAAATTCAAGGTCCTCTTCGCTCTATTCTTGGAAAACTTGGCAACCTCAGGTCTCTAACTCTTGTATCTAAAGGCTATTCTCATGCAAATTCTCTGTATGGTGTCGGTTCTCAGAAAAAGAGTATTTCTAGTCAGGATTTCAGCAGTGTATCTCCCCCCACCTTCTTCAGAGGCTTGAATTATCGCCACGCATTTGCATATTCTCCTGCGTCCCTAAATTCATTGGACATCTTGGAAAGCTCTGTTTCATAAAGATTGGAATTGACAAAATAAGCAAGGATGGTGTTGATGTTCTGAGAAGATTGCCCTCTCTGACTGTTCTTTCTTTGTACCTCCACACCAAACTTACAGAGAGGATTATCATTGGGAAAGATGGGTTTTCGGTTTTGAAATACTTTAAGTTCAAGTCCTGTGTTCCATGGCTGAAATTTGAGGTTGGGGCCATGAGTAATCTAAGAAAACTGAAACTAGGATTCAACGCGCACAGATCTGATCAACAAAGTACAATGCCCGTTGGCACGGAACACTTGACAAGCCTCAAAGTGGTCTCTGCAAAATTGGTGGTGCCTATCCTGATGTATCACATGGAAGAGCTGCGGAGTTAGCATTCATAGACGCCATCAGGGTGCATGAAGGATATCCGAGAGTCAGTGTACTATGTGTAAATGAGATTTTTGGTTGCATGGACGATCCGATAAAAGAGAAGAAGAATATGGAGCCCGAAAACAATATGAGACCCTAGGTGTGAAAGAATCCGTCGAAAACGATGAAATTGTGGAAAACTCCTGCAATGACGGGAACAAGCTTGCGTACAACAGGTCTGGAACTGATCTTATTAGACATAAGCGAATATTAACACACCCAACCACCCCCAACACAACGCAAGTTTTCATTTTCTCGTCTTATTATTGTACATATGTTTTTATCAGGAGCTAAAATATGCTGCATTCGTGTCATCAGGTATGCATTTTCTGATTGGGATATTTGCGTTTCTTGAGAAACAAGCTCGAGAATCAGCACGATGATATGGTGCCCATTATCCCAGTTGTCGGTATATATACCGTGGAACCATGGGACCTCCCAGGTATGATGGCACCCACGGATGAATGTCCAATATCGTTATCTACATGTCATGCTTTAAATAAGTAACACCCTTAGGCCCTGTTTGGCAACAAATAACTGATAGGAATTTTACTGCCTAAGAATTTCTGTGGGCATAGGATCCTCTGTGTAGTCCATAGTATTTGGCGTATAGAAATGTCTCATATACAGTAGAACACAGGTTCTGAAATGAAATAACTTGAACTAGTGTGACTAGTTCTTTGGGCTCCATGGACTTTTCCTTGCGAAATCCTAGTGAATGGCCAGGATTTCAATCAGGCCCTTAAAATCTTATATTTACCAATTGGAGGCTTCTTTTGAGGCCTCCGCGTTAATCGTAAAAAATCCAAGATATTCACATAAAAAATCAAAACATCTGACTATTGAATTGGATGCTTGAAAAATGAGAATCGTTGGGCCTAATATAATCCAAATTACCCACCTTTGTCCTTATAAAAAATTTACCCAAAATACCTCTTATACCTATTTTAAATTACTCACCTTTCCTACAATAATCGTAAATATCACTGCTCGCAATCAGAACGGACGACCGGTTCACGCGGAAGAGTGAGATCGATCCAGGTTCTAACAATCACGTCCGTCTCTAGCGACTCCATAGTCCGCATCTCCGCGTCTCATCGGGAAGCCATGGCCAACGCGCCGCCGTAGCCGATCCTCTTGCCCTTTCACTCACAAAGACGAACTGAAGTGTTTGATGTGCTGCCTCCTTGCGTAGATGAACATTACTGACGCTATAAAGTGACGCAGCTGTAACACCCCCAGCCGTTTGTAGCCTGTAGTAGTGGTTTCGGCCCATGAGACCCAGAAGTGGTGTGGTTGTGGGAATAGTCCCACATGGATTGTTTAGGTGGGTGAGGGTCAACATATAACCCTTGTTGGTTCCAAGCATAGCACATCCGGGTTAACCCTTTTACTCGAAGCGAGGACGAAAGTGTAAGAGGGGTGCTATGTGCATGCGCGTGCCCGCCCCGCGTGGGGGCTGGGCGGTAAGCGGGTTTTGGACGCAGGGTGTTACATTTGGTATTCAGAGCCGACTCTCGCTGTACATGCACATGCGTGTCATGCCCATGAAGGGGACATGGCATGGCCGTGCACCGAGGGAAGATCTTAGGTATCCGCTTGCCGTGTACGCGGTGTGCTGCCGGGGCGTCAGCCTATAAGGGGGGGTTGACTGTAACACCCCAGCCCGTTTGTAGCCTGTAGTAGTGGTTTCGGCCCATGAGGCCTAGAAGTGGTGTGGTTATGGGAATAGTCCCACATGGATTGTTTAGGTGGGCGAGAGTCAGTATATAACCCTTGTTGGTTCCAAACATAGCACTTCCAGGTTAACCCTTTTACTCGAAGCGAGGACGAAAGTGTAAGAGAGTGCTATGTGCATGCGCGTGCCCGCTCCGCGTGGGAGCTCGGCGGTAAGCGGATTTTGGACGCAGGGTGTTACAGCAGCCGTAGAGGGAAGCAGTTGGCTACGCATTATACAAGCCCCATGCATGATAAATAACCTTTTTTTTTTTTTGCGAGGCATGATAAATAACCTAGAAGTTTCACATTAACGACATTGTAAAATGTAATCTCCATCCATTAATGCAATGCAATATTTTGGGTGGGATTTTCTTTGGACAATAATTAAACAATTAATATTTTTTTTACACAAATTGATATTAATAGTTTCTTTGTATCATGCAGTGACATACGGTAAGATTGTTGTCCCAATGGACAGAGGGAGTAATATATAGGGACCTGGAGCTAAAAGCTATAGGAATTATGTGTTGGATTGAAATTCATGTTATATATTTGCTTCTTATTTGAAAATAATTTTCTACAAAAGTTACCCTCTTAATATATATATCAGTTTGCGACACAAGTTACTTTGTTGTCACTAGATTCATATTAAAAACAATATTGAGTAATGACCACAATTTTGTGTTAATGATGATGTATTGGAATAATTATTGACTAAATTGCTGTTCTAACGAAAATGAAAACACCTTACATTGTTGGAAGGAGGTAGTAAAATATAAGAACTTGGAGCTAAGAACTATCGAAAGGTATATTTGTTCATATGCCCTCAAATTGCCCATGCATGTGCACGGGTTGACAGACTAGTTAATTAATTTAACCGCAAACAAGTCTATGGAATCATTTAATTTAGGACTAAACAGGTCTATCATAGTGTGAAAAACTATCGTACTTGGGAAATGGTTGCAGGTCTAGGTCAGTTGGCCAAGCTCCATGGGTGGAGCAAGCCGACCCGCATGGGAGGCCGCCGGGGATGCTTGCTCCTTCTTCTTTTCCTTTTTTTTTTTTAAAAAGAAAACCTTTTGAACTCGCAGGGCCTAGGAATACTAGGAATATTAAGTTGTCGTCTGACGCGCCCCTTCTGCCATATGCAGTGGTTGACGCCGTGGAGTTTCAACGGTTGTACTTCTGCCCACAGCAGAAGACAGAGGCGAGCGACACCGAGCCGAGCCGGGCCACAGAGTCCGGATACTGGCAGGCCACAGGATCGCCCCAAGTCATCTACTCAGCCGACAGCCTCCCAATCGGGTTGAAAAGAATAATGGCGTTCTACTGTGGCCGCGCACCGTCATCAAAGAAAACAAAGTGGAGGATGGCAGAATTTAGCGCAGTCCATGAGTCTGACCCAGGTACATCCGGCGCGGCCCTGCAGGTAATTCGTCATACACATACTTTTTTTTTTTTTTTTGTTCATCGATAAAGGTAGCATTGCTATGTATGCAGTCTGAATCTAGCTAGTATTGCTGCACGTCGTCTGTGGTTTTCTGAACGATAAATTATGTTGTAGACGAGGAGGGATATGAGCTTGTGCCAACTATACACGGAAACAACCAGGAGCCCCGCAGACATTGCTAGTTATAATCCACCAGAGCTGCTACAGGCGAAAGGAGACACAACCGAAGAAGACAAAATGATTCCAATCGTCCCTTCCGAAAATGCGGATAAACGCGTTCCTATCAGGCATGCAGGTTCAACCCAGCCAGAGGGCTTAGCACTGGATATGGAGAGAAACAGATGCAACCATAAATGGTGTCCATCTTCTCTCCAACCGACTGCCTCAGCTGGTCAGCAATCTGAAAGCAGCGCCGCATACTTCTCTTGGCCTACATCTACTCTAATGCACGACTCAGCTGAAGGTCGCGCGAATTACTTTGGGAATCAACAGAGGGTTGTTCTACCAGGACATTTTGGTCGCTTGCCAAAGGGGCAGCAAGCAACTACCTTACTTGATTTGATGATTATAAGAGCTTTCCACAGCAAGATCCTGCGCCGCTTTAGTCTTGGTACAGCTATAGGCTTTAGAATCAGGAAGGGAACATTGACTGACATACCTGCCATCCTTGTATTTGTTGCTCGAAAGGTTCATAGGAAGTGGCTCAGCAATACGCAGTGTCTTCCAGCTGCCCTTGAGGTACATATGGTTGTGGATCACGTGGTTTAGCAAATTATTTAAGTAATCTGAACTTACATGTTCATTTTTCTACTGTTTGATAAACAGGGACCTGGGGGAGTGTGGTGTGATGTTGATGTTGTTGAGTTCTCTTACTATGGTGCACCAGCCCCGACACCAAAGGAACAGTTGTATGACGAGCTTGTTGATGGGTTGCGTGGTAGCGACCCAATTATAGGCTCCGGTTCACAGGTATTATTGCCTTGTTTCTCATACAGCATCTAAGCTTAAGGCTTTATCTCCTTGACTGCTCCCTTTCTTTATCAAATGGTTTGTTTGTGTGGTCCAAGCCCTTCAGCTCTTCTTTGTTCAGCAATGTTTCCTTGTGCACTAAAGTGTCTACAAGCTAAGATGTGTTTTGTTTGAATCTTCAGGTTGCTAGTCTCGAGACATACGGGACGTTGGGTGCCATTGTGAAGAGTCGAACTGGCAATAAGCAAGTTGGGTTCCTTACGAACAGGCATGTCGCGGTTGATCTGGATTATCCTAATCAGAAGATGTTCCATCCTCTGCCTCCTAATCTTGGACCAGGAGTTTACCTAGGCGCTGTCGAAAGGGCAACATCATTTATAACAGATGATGTTTGGTATGGGATCTATGCAGGAACAAACCCAGGTAGATGTCAATAATGGCTGCATTCGTATTTGGCATAGCATGTCTTGCAGTGAATTTACCACCACCACCACCAACAACAACAAAGCGTTTTAGTCCCAAGGAAGATAGGGTAGGCTAGAGATGAAACCTACACGAACCAGCAAGGAAAGTGAAAAGAAAGTAAACGAAAGAAAGAAAAGAGGAAAAACTAATGAAAAGTAATAGACAAAAGAGTTGCAGTGCATTCACCACTCATTTTTGCTTTCAAACAATATTCATATTTTTTTTGAAGGAATAATGACATTCTTGTTACGTAACCTATCATTGCCTTCTAATGCATCTGCAGAAACTTTTGTGAGAGCTGATGGTGCATTTATACCATTTGCTGATGACTTTGACATTACTAGTGTCAGCACCGTGGTTAAAGGAGTCGGAGTCATTGGGGATGTAAAGGCAATTGATCTTCAGTCCACAATTGGCAGTCTCATTGGCAGACAAGTTGTCAAAGTTGGAAGAAGCTCTGGTATGACAACAGGGACTGTTGTGGCATACGCTCTTGAGTACAATGACGAGAAAGGAATATGCTTCTTCACTGACTTTCTTGTTGTTGGGGAGAACCAACAAACATTTGATCTTGAAGGGGATAGTGGAAGCCTTATAATCTTGACAGGAAAAGATGGTGAGAAGCCTCAGCCAATAGGGATTATATGGGGTGGTACCGCTAATCGTGGAAGGTTGAAGCTAAAAAGTGGTCAGGGTCCAGAGAACTGGACTAGTGGAGTTGATCTTGGCCGCCTCCTTGATCTCTTGGAGCTTGATCTAATCACAACAAGTGAAGGGCTACAAGGTCTTGTTCTTTATCGAAACTGATTTTCTGGATCAAAGATAGACACAATAGCTATTTTTGTATAATAATCTTTGTTTCCTCTGATGGAACCCCTACTTTTTTTGTATGCAGAGGCCCTGGAAGAACAAAGAATTACACTAGCTGCTGCGGCAGCGGTGGCTAATTCCACTGCCGCAGAATCCTCACCAGTTGCTGCCCCTCAAGAAAATGAAAAAGTTGACAAAATTTATGAGCCTCTTGGAATCAACATCCAACAACTTCCTCGGGATAGTTCTGCTACCTCGATGGACGAACCTTTTGGTCCCAGCGAGAATGTTGAAGAGCGCCTGTTCATCCCAAACCTCATTGGTATGTCGCCGATGCGCGATGGTCAGGAAAGCAATGGCGAGGAAAATAACCTGACGGACTTGGAGAATTCACCTGATGACATCTGCGTTTCCCTGCATCTGGGAGAGCGGGAACCAAAACGACTTCGCTCTGATTCAACAGTGGACATAGATTTGCAGAAATGAGAGTACCCTGCGGTGGACCTGTTTTAGGATGATGTGCATCATTCCATCATCCAGCTTTTGTATGCATCATTGAAGGGAGTTTGTCCACAAAGGAAATTATCTATTTCTGGACGTCTGGACTGTTTGGAGCCGGTTTGAGTTTGGTTGGGGAAACTCCTGAAGCTGGATGATCCTGCAGTTTTGTGTCTAGTATGTATGTGGTAGTTGCATGAGATGTCGGCAACTCCAGTTAGATAAGTTGCCCTATTCCTTCTTCATGTAGTATTGGCATTAGTTGTATGCTTTGTGTATGTACCACACAAAGAATTGTGAAATCAAGCAACCGCAACCAGAACCAGAGGAGCGAGCTTAGGCACTAGCATTGCAACTCCAACTAGATGAAATGCAATAAATCTGAACTTAGGGTCTTCATTTAAAGGGTACTTTTCTGCGAGCTTTTTCAACAAGTTTCAAATGCGAAGCCAATACTTCAGAGACCAGTTACTGTCTTGCTGGTTGATATATGAGCTGGTGGCCATGATTTATGAACTAATGTTAAATACTCCCTCCTTTTTAATTATATGACACTGTTGACTTTTTCGTTGAACTTTGACCAACAATATAGATTTAATAATTACTTTTCGAATGTGAAATGAACATCATTAGATTCAAAAGCATTTTAAGATTAACTTATACACTTGGCTATTTATATAAATATTTTGAATAAGACGAGCGGCCAAACGTAACGAAAAAAGTCAATGGCATCATATATTAAAAAAAGGAGGGAGTAACAAACAACAAAATTAAGCAAGTGTCAGATTGAAATATGATTTTTCAAACTACTATCTGACATGTTGGACTTACATTTCGGTTCTGTTTTTCTTTCAAAATGTAGAGCAGGTGGTGAAATATCCCAGAAGTTGAAAGTGTAGTACTACAGTTTGTTTCTTTCCGACAAGCCCAAGTGTTTGATCGTTCTGTTAACTTACTGCCGGCAACCGCAATAATCTAACTGTCCAATTACTTCAGAAGGAGAACAGTGGGATTATTCCCATCAAACTATAGCAGAACAACATGGATCTGTCTGTTCAGGACAAGAGGGGAATCCAAGAGATGGGAATCCCGCACTGCACGCAGCGGTGCAGCCATCCAATCGATTGGTGGCGACGGCAGCCCTCGGCTCTGGGTACCACCATTCCTTACCTGGGAAATTTTGTCTACCGCTTCAGGCGGGTGGGATTTCTCTCATCAGTTTGCACTTTTACATCAAAGAAGTTTTACGATGGGACACGGTTACCGCGCATACTGACAAGCGATAGCAGAGCGCGCGTCCGCCGCCGGCGCCCGCCACGTGTCCGACCGGCTGTCCGAACGCCGAGGATTGACGCCGACCGCCGCCCCCGTCCCGTCGCGCCACCGCCCCCGCGGCCCCCGTTGCGGCCCCTGGCTGTAACGCCCCAAAAAAAAAAACAAAGGAAAAGTGAGCTGGCCTTTTGGGTTTTGGTGCAAAGTTAGAGCCCAATTCCAGCCCAACTAGTGGAGAGAAGAAAACCCAACCAACCCTAAACCCTTATCCTCTCCTTTGTTGGAATCGATCGTGCGAAGGCAGAAGGCGGCGTGGCTCCTGGTTCCCCCTCGCCTCTGCAGGTCAGCGTCCATGGAGGGCCTTGCTAGCTGATCGATCCTCCTTGCCTTTGGGAAAGACGAGTTCCCCATTGTTGCTCATCACCTCTGTTCCTTTTCCTTCCTTGCTGCAGCAATAGAGAGGGAAGGGCTTGAGCCAAGCGCATAGGAGAGGGCAAGAACGTGACCTGCTGTAAGTTTGGACCAAATCAATCTTTTTCCTTCCTGTGAGGGCGACCTCAGTTGCCGATAGAAATCTTGCCGTATGGCTGCTGAATGTGGTTGCGTTTCAGTCTGCTGTTGCTGTTGTATCGTCAGGGTAGGCAGTTAGATCGATCCAGTTTTTGGGTATCTTAAGTTCTGTATTTTGAAATCTGGTGATTATAGAAGTTGTAGATCTTCTCTTTATCTTTCCAACGCATATTTATGCGTGTTTTTTCGTTGAGTATTGTAGGACTTATGAGTATCTGAAGTTGAATGTCGAGTTCCGTCAGACTTACTGTCGACCAGCTGTTCGATCCAGTTTTCGGGGATTGTAACGTCTGATTTTGAAGATCTTGTTATAATAAAGGTTGTAGCGCGTCTCAAGACCTTTCCATAGAGTATTTATTCGAAGTTTTTCGTTGAGTATAGCCGGAGTTATAGGCTTCTGAATTTTTACTGTCATGTCTGAAAAATCTGTACTATCAGTGACGACTTGCAGTTTTGGTTGCCGTTTCTGGTGGCCTTAGAGGCCGATTTTCTCTAGACCTTGAACTGAGTTTTTGTAGTGCTTTGTATGCTCTTTCTATAGAGTATTAAATCTTCTAGTTTGGATCAGTGGTTTGGGAGATTTGGTTTTTCAAAGTCGTCAGCCTGACAGCGGTCGACAGAGTATGTCGGTCACTATGTGAGCTCGATTAAGTTTAGTAAACGTCAAAATTTAATTATGTGATGAATACAAATGTTGTAGCTCTCGTTCTCTAGATTACAAATATGTATTTATTTGCTATGTGATTTATTGTAGAAAAAAAAGATATTAAAAAGAGAAGCTGTACCGTTTTGTTGAATGATTGTTTCTATGCGGTTCTTTGGTTGTGGGCGGGTTTCCGACGTAGGACGTTTTAAATTCAGTAGCTATGCTTTGATTTGAGTTCATATACTGAGATGTGAATGTGGATAGGTGGTGCTCCTTCAAATCACACTTGAAGCTTGTCGGTTGACATCGTCGGAGGCAAGTAAATGTAGCCGTGGTTGTGCTACCGTTTTGTCTTGCTATTTTCATCACCTACATTATACAATTCAGAACCATAGCAACTTAAGTGCTAATCTGATCATTGTGGAATTTATTTAATTGTGGTTGTCAAATCTTGCTCTATGTCTATTTATGTTGTTGCTATTATTTTAGCACGTGTATGTGGTTAATTCACATTCTTGGAGGAAGTTATTGGAATATATCATGGATGGTTAATTTGGAGTATTGCAGCATGCCCTGTGCATTGCATCATTCATATGCATTGGAAGTGATGTCGTTGACCTATGGTCACGACCGTACCGGTACAGCATCGTGGGATGCAGCTCCATACCTTGTTGGGTATGCAGGCAGGAGACATTTGCATTGCATTCTTATGCATCCATTGCACCTAATAACATATACATGTTATTATGGAAGAGAAGTTGGTCTTTACACTCTCTTGAGTTGTTTATTTGTTAATTGTGAAGAAGTTATTTGTGGTTTCATGAAGGTCTTTATTTCCTTTATATTGAGATCTTGTTATAGGTTGTTTCTCTTAAATCGTGGTTTAATTCAACTTGTGGTTTAAATAGCTTGTCAAAATAATTTGCTTGCTGAGATGTTTCATCTCACCCTTGCATAATTTTTTTTTTTCTAGGTACTTGATGAGTGGCATGGCGGGAGGGGAAGTAGCTGCACGTCATTCACGTCACCTTAAATTAGAGTCTTGTACTTTGCTTAGTAGTAAAGTTTGTTTGGTTCTTAAGTATCGGATGTCTATTCTTTTGCTGAGAAGTGGTGGTTAACTTAAAGTCTTTACTCCTTTATTCTTGCTAAGGTTTTTTGACTGCTAGTGTGATGCTTTATTGATCTATCTACTTATACATGTTTATGCTTCCGCGATGCTTTTATTTACAAAGGAGATGCTGCCGAAATTTCTTTATTTTGGTAGTAAGCTGGTTTGTGGTGGTTTTTAGTAGCATCCCAGAGTGTTTGTGGTTTCCGGGGTGTTACAGTTGGTTATCAGAGCTTAGGTTTTAGATTTAATGAAAAGTAAGGTTTAAATTGACACACTTGCACATATAGAAGGGTTAAGGGTGCATTTATTTGTTTCCTTATTGTTTTGGTTATGAATTGTTTTGCTTTGAATGTTTTTCCCTTGAAGTTAACATGGTTGCTATTTTGTCTATTGTGGTGGCTGCAGTTATGCCGCCTAAGAGACGTGGCCGTCAACCGGCCAATAATGTTACGGCTGATAGCAGCCCTGCGGCGATGTTAGCTGCGATACAGGCCTTGCAGGCAGAGGTAGCGAACTTGAGGCAGGGCAATGCTACTGCTAGTGCTCCCGCTAATACTTCTGGCACCATCCCTGCAACTACTAGTGCTGCCCCCGCTACTACTACTGTTGGCGCTCTTCCTGCCAGTGGAGTTACTTTGATGCAGTGGATGCGTATGAAGCTCGATCATTTTGATGGCAATGGCTCTCCAGTTGATGCAGCTGATTGGCTCACTTATGTGGATGGGAAGATGGCTGTTTTTGATGTGGTTTACACTGATCGTGTCCGTTATGCGACACAATTACTAAAGGGAGAGGCTCAGATATGGTGGAGTGGTGTGCTGGCGTCTTATTCATCTGCACCTGGTACTTTGACCTGGCATGTCTTTATCAGGGAGTTTGAGAGGAAGTATTACCCTGCTACTTTCCTTGAGAGGATGAAGATAGACCTGCATAATTATAAGCAGGATAAGATGACAGTGGCAGAGTATGAGGTGGGCTTCAACAAGATTGTTCGTTTTGTTCCACAGGTGGCTCAGGATGAGTTAGAGAAGGCGAGGCAGTTTCGTCAGGGCCTCAAGCCTTCGATCAGGCACCCTTTGGGAGCTTTTCTTCTGGTTGATTTTCGTACTACAGTGGAGCAGGCTTTAGGTATGGAGATGCAGCAGCAGTACACAATTGAGTTGCAGAAGTCTTCAGGCAATGAGCAGTCTCGCAGTCAAGGTGAGAAGAAGGATCATTCTGGTGGTCCTATTCATAAGAAGGGGAAGTCTCAGCGTCACCAGCCGTACCGCGGTAAGACATCTCAGTCTAGTGCTTCAGGAGGGAGTGCACCACAGTATCGGGCTTTTCCCAAGCCTGGTATGGGGATGGTGTGCTTCCGTTGTGGTGATGCGCATCGACGTGCTGAGTGCCAGTGGACAGGGAGGTGTTCTATTTGCAGCCAGGATCATAAGGATGTGGTATGCAGAAGGAATCCTAATGCTAAGTTGCGTTGGGAGCAAGTGTCTTCTTCTTCTGGTTCGAGTGGCTTAATTCACATGATGGCGTCTACACAGCAGCATTTGCCTCCACCACCTACTCAGCAATTTTTGCCAGCACCACCTACTCAGCAGCATCTACCTGCACCGTTCTACCCTCAGTATCTGATGGCACCTTTATCCACATCGACCTCTCCTTCGACGACTCAGTCTGGGGCTCTTCAGCTGCCCCATGCTGCTACTCCTTCGGCGCCTTTGCTTCCTTCGGTGTCTTCTTCTGCTGTTGTCCCTACGGCGTATGCTATGCCATCTACTGACGCCAGAGGCCGTGGAGACGTGGTGACAGGTATTATCTCCGTTGATTCATTTGATGCACATGCTCTTTTTGACTCTGGCGCTAGCTTCTCGTTTGTCTCGGAGGGTTTTGTGGTTCGTGCTAGGCTTTCTTTTCAGAAGATTAGTCAGTCTATCATTGTCAGTTCTGCTAAGGGTCTTATTTCTAGCTCTTCGGTTTGTCCGGGTTGCTCTATTGTTCTTGCTGATGAGGCCTTTGTTGCTAATCTGGTGGTGATTCCTTTGGAGTCTTTTGATGTTATCCTTGGCATGGATTGGCTTTCTCAGTATCGAGCCGTTATATCTTGTTTCTGGAAGACTGTTTCGTTGCAGGCACCTTCAGGTAGAGAGGTGATCTTTATTGGGAGTGCTATGAAGTACTCTCTCTCCTTGTTGTGTCAGTTGTTTCCAGATCGATGGACGAGGAAGTCCGGGATTCTCTTGGCTATGGTGGAAGGTGGTGAGGTTGTCTTGCGAGTGGATGACATTCCAGTGGTTTGTCGCTATCCTGATGTGTTCCCTGCTGAGCTTCCGGGTATACCTCCTGAGCGTGATGCGGTTTTTGAGATCAAATTGATTCCTGGTACAGAACCTATTTATAGGACTCCGTATCGGATGGCTGCAAAGGAACAAGTTGAGCTAAAGAGGCAGTTGGATGATCTTCTTGCTAAGGGCTTCATTAGACCTAGCAAGTCACCTTGGGCTTTTCCTGTGTTATTTGTGGAGAAGAAGGATGGTACTAAGCGGTTATGTGTGGACTATCGTGCCCTTAATCAAGTGACCATCAAGAATAAATAGCCTTTGCCTCGCATTGACATTCTCTTTGATCAATTGAGAGGTGCTAAGGTATTCTCCAAGATTGATTTAAATTCTGGTTATCATCAGTTGAGGATACGAGAGGAGGATATTGAGAAGACGGCTTTTAGCACCAGGTATGGGCATTATGAGTATGTCGTTATGTCTTTTGGACTAACAAATGCTCCTGCTGCATTTATGGCAGCAATGAACAGGATGTTGCATGAATACTTGGACGACTTTGTTGTTGTTTTTATTGATGACATCTTGATCTACTCCAAGACCGAGGAAGAGCATGAGCGACATCTTAGTCTTGTTCTGGATGCTCTTCGGAAGAATCAGTTTTATGGCAAATTGAAGAAGTGTGCTTTTTGGCTTTCTGAAGTGGCTTTCCTTGGTCATGTGATTAATCAATATGGCATTTCAGTGGATCCAAAGAATGTTGCTTCTGTGGTTGAGTGGGAGAGACCTACTAGTGTTACAGAGATTCGCAGTTTCTTGGGTCTTGCTGGCTATTATCGGCGCTTTGTGCAGGATTTCTCAAGCATTGCAAAGCCGATGACCAGACTTACTGAGAAGGGTGTTCCTTTTGTGTGGACTAATGACTGTGAGATCAGTTTCCAGACTCTGAAGAACAAGTTGGTGAATGCTCCTATTCTGGCTTTGCCCGAGAGTGGTAAGCGCTTCACAGTATATACAGATGCTTCTCGCATTGGTTTGGGTTGCGTGCTGATGCAGGATGGTAAGGTGATTGCCTATGGCTCTAGGCAGTTGAAGAAGCATGAGAGGAACTATCCTACCCATGATCTTGAGTTAGCTGCAGTGGTGTTTGCTCTGAAGTCATGGAGGCATTATCTGTATGGTGAGTCTTGTGATATTTATACTGATCACAAGAGTCTCAAATATATTTTCACTCAGAAGGAGCTGAATTTGAGGCAGCGCAGATGGCTTGAGTTGATAAAGGATTATGATCTTACAATCCAATATCATCCTGGGAAGGCAAATGTGGTTGCAGATGCTCTTAGTAGGACCGGTGTTCCTAAGGTGGCAATGCCTTTGATTGTTGATTTGGAGCGTATGGGTGTCTCTTTTTGCTATGCTGGCACAGCTAGAGAGGAGACTCAGATGATTATTCAGTCACCCCTACTTGAGCGGGTGCGTGCGGCACAACAGCAAGATCGCTTGATCCAAGAGGTTCGTAAGAGGATAGCAGATGGCAGACCTCGGGAGTTCAGCATTGATGTGAATGATGTCGTCTGTTTCCGAGGACGGCTTTGTGTGCCACAGAAATCAGATGTGAAGATGGATATCTTGAGAGAGGCTCATCGTACTCCATATACCGTACATCCTGGTGAGACCAAGATGTATAGAGATTTGAAGCAGAGCTTCTGGTGGAAGCGAATGAAGGTTGATATTGCCAAGTATGTGGCAGCTTGTGGTGTATGCCAGCAGGTGAAAGCTGAGCATAAGAGGCCTGCAGGTTTGTTGAAGCCGTTGGAAATTCCAGAATGGAAGTGGGAGCATATCACCATGGACTTTGTGGTTGGTTTACCTCGCTCTCCTCGAGGTAAAGATGCTATATGGGTTATCGTTGATCGACTCACTAAGTCGGCGCACTTCGTTCCAATGAAGACAACTAATTCAGCCGATGAGCTAGTTCCTTTGTATTTGAAGGAAGTTTTAAGGCTTCATGGTGTGCCAAAGTCTATTGTTTCAGATCGAGACACCAAGTTTGTGTCTAAGTTTTGGCAGAGTTTGCATAGTGCTTTGGGCACAACGCTTTCTTCTAGTGTTGCTTTTCATCCACAGACCGATGGTCAGTCAGAGCGTACTATTCAGACTCTGGAAGATATGCTTCGAGCTTGTGTCCTTTCTTGGAAGGGCAGCTGGGAAGATCATCTAGCTTTGGCTGAGTTTGCTTATAACAACAGCTATCAGGCTAGTATCAAGATGGCGCCATTTGAGGCTTTGTATGGTAGAAGATGCGTTTCTCCGATATGTTGGGAGACTTTGGGAGAGAGGTCTTTGGTTGGTCCGGATTGGATTCGACAAACATCTGAGAAGGTACAGGAGATTCGCCAGAATATGTTGGCTGCTCAAAGTCGCCAGAAGAGCTATGCAGATGTGAGGAGGCGAGACCTCGAGTTTTCAGTGGGTGATCAGGTCCTTCTCAGAGTATCGCCTATTAAAGGTATTGTGCGGTTTGGTACTACTGGGAAGCTCAGTCCGAGGTATATTGGACCTTTCGATATCATTGCTCGGGTTGGCAGTTTGGCTTATCGTCTGCAGTTGCCAGAGTCTATGAGAGGAGTACATAATGTCTTCCATGTATCTCTGTTGAGGAAGTATCTACGGGACCCAGAGCACAAGATTGACTTGGAGCCGATCCATGTGGAGCAGGACTTGACGGTTGAGTGTCGTCCCGTACGTATCCTAGAATCATCAGACCGTGTTATGAGGAGGAGGACTATCAAGTATGTGAGAGTTCTTTGGACTAACCAGTCCGAGCGTGAAGCTACTTGGGAGCTTGAGGAGCAGATGCGCAAGAAGTATCCTGATCTTTTCGAGACCGGTGAGTTTTATGTGTTTTCTTTGTTTTACCTTTCCGTTGGTTTCAATCCTAGAAGCAGCCGAATTCGTGGACGAATTCTTTTAAGGGGGGTAGAATGTAACGCCCAAAAAAAAAACAAAGGAAAAGTGAGCTGGCCTTTTGGGTTTTGGTGCAAAGTTAGAGCCCAATTCCAGCCCAACTAGTGGAGAGAAGAAAACCCAACCAACCCTAAACCCTTATCCTCTTCTTTGTTGGAATCGATCGTGCGAAGGCAGAAGGCGGCGTGGCTCCTGGTTCCCCCTCGCCTCTGCAGGTCAGCGTCCATGGAGGGCCTTGCTAGCTGATCGATCCTCCTTGCCTTTGGGAAAGACGAGTTCCCCATTGTTGCTCATCACCTCTGTTCCTTTTCCTTCCTTGCTGCAGCAATAGAGAGGGAAGGGCTTGAGCCAAGCGCATAGGAGAGGGCAAGAACGTGACCTGCTGTAAGTTTGGACCAAATCAATCTTTTTCCTTCCTGTGAGGGCGACCTCAGTTGCCGATAGAAATCTTGCCGGATGGCTGCTGAATGTGGTTGCGTTTCAGTCTGCTGTTGCTGTTGTATCGTCAGGGTAGGCAGTTAGATCGATCCAGTTTTTGGGTATCTTAAGTTCTGTATTTTGAAATATGGTGATTATAGAAGTTGTAGATCTTCTCTTTATCTTTCCAACGCATATTTATGCGTGTTTTTTCGTTGAGTATTGTAGGACTTATGAGTATCTGAAGTTGAATGTCGAGTTCCGTCAGACTTACTGTCGACCAGCTGTTCGATCCAGTTTTCGGGGATTGTAACGTCTGATTTTGAAGATCTTGTTATAATAAAGGTTGTAGAGCGTCTCAAGACCTTTCCATAGAGTATTTATTCGAAGTTTTTCGTTGAGTATAGCCGGAGTTATAGGCTTCTGAATTTTTACTGTCATGTCTGAAAAATCTGTACTATCAGTGACGACTTGCAGTTTTGGTTGCCGTTTCTGGTGGCCTTAGAGGCCGATTTTCTCTAGACCTTGAACTGATTTTTTGTAGTGATTTGTATGCTATTTCTATAGAGTATTAAATCTTCTAGTTTGGATCAGTGGTTTGGGAGATTTGGTTTTTCAAAGTCGTCAGCCTGACAGCGGTCGACAGAGTATGTCGGTCACTATGTGAGCTCGATTAAGTTTAGTAAACGTCAAAATTTAATTATGTGATGAATACAAATGTTGTAGCTCTCGTTCTCTAGATTACAACTATGTATTTATTTGCTATGTGATCTATTGTGGAAAAAAAAGATATTAAAAAGAGAAGCTGTACCGTTTTGTTGAATGATTGTTTCTATGCGGTTCTTTGGTTGTGGGCAGGTTTCCGACGTAGGACGTTTTAAATTCAGTAGCTATACTTTGATTTGAGTTCATATACTGAGATGTGAATGTGGATAGGTGGTGCTTCTTCAAATCACACTTGAAGCTTGTCGGTTGACATCGTCGGAGGCAAGTAAATGTAGCCGTGGTTGTGCTACCGTTTTGTCTTGCTATTTTCATCACCTACATTATACAATTCAGAACCATAGCAACTTAAGTGCTAATCTGATCATTGTGGAATTTATTTAATTGTGGTTGTCAAATCTTGCTCTATGTCTATTTATGTTGTTGCTATTATTTTAGCACGTGTATGTGGTTAATTCACATTCTTGGAGGAAGTTATTGGAATATATCATGGATAGTTAATTTGGAGTATTGCAGCATGCCCTGTGCATTGCATCATTCATATGCATTGGAAGTGATGTCGTTGACCTATGGTCACGACCGTACCGGTACAGCATCGTGGGATGCAGCTCCATACCTTGTTGGGTATGCAGGCAGGAGACATTTGCATTGCATTCTTATGCATCCATTGCACCTAATAACATATACATGTTATTATGGAAGAGAAGTTGGTCTTTACACTCTCTTGAGTTGTTTATTTGTTAATTGTGAAGAAGTTATTTGTGGTTTCATGAAGGTCTTTATTTCCTTTATATTGAGATCTTGTTATAGGTTGTTTCTCTTAAATCGTGGTTTAATTCAACTTGTGGTTTAAATAGCTTGTCAAAACAATTTGCTTGCTGAGATGTTTCATCTCACCCTTGCATAATTTTTTTTTTCTAGGTACTTGATGAGTGGCATGGCGGGAGGGGAAGTAGCTGCACGTCTTTCACGTCACCTTAAATTAGAGTCTTGTACTTTGCTTAGTAGTAAAGTTTGTTTGGTTCTTAAGTATCGGATGTCTATTCTTTTGCTGAGAAGTGGTGGTTAACTTAAAGTCTTTACTCCTTTATTCTTGCTAAGGTTTTTTTGACTGCTAGTGTGATGCTTTATTGATCTATCTACTTATACATGTTTATGCTTCCGCGATGCTTTTATTTACAAAGGAGATGCTGCCGAAATTTCTTTATTTTGGTAGTAAGCTGGTTTGTGGTGGTTTTTAGTAGCATCCCAGAGTGTTTGTGGTTTCCGGGGTGTTACACTGGCGCCGTCGCCGCCCGCCGCACCGCCCCCTCCCCCGCCTGCCACCATCTCCGGCGGCCACCGGTGCGCCGTCTCTAACACGTCGGGACGTGATGCCCCTACCACCTATCCCGCCCACCACCCTCCTGCCGTCCGCGGCTCCAGCGGTGCCACCGCCGCCTCGCGGCCGCCCACCGCGAGTCGCGGCTGCCGCCCCCTGGACCCCTCCTTCTATAGCCAGCGGCGAATAAATGGCTCCCACCCTCTCGACAACCCCGGAACCCTAACCCCCTCCATCCCCTCCCACCGCCGGCGGCCGGCGGCGCCCTCGCTGCCGTGCTGCGCCGCGCGCTCCGCCACCGCAGCTTCTTCTACCTCCTCCAGACGTGGGCTGGGCTGCGCAAGAGAAGCTGGGCCGTGCTCCGCACGGACGCGCGGTCGCGCACGAGCGCGTACCGACGCGCGGGAGACTTATCGTTTAGGATGAATCAATCTCCTGGCGTGTGCGGGTACTGATGAGATAGCCCGAATCTTAGATCATCCTTCGTGGGTCTGGGACTTCTCACTTCCTCTTTTGGGCCATTCTGTGTCTAGGTGTTCCTGATGCGAGCATGCGACACAGTCTGATGGGCCTTGATCCAGTCGATGAAGTCGGCCCAGGCAGGAAGCACTGGCGCGCTGTTGCCGTGTACAGTACAAAGTAGCTAAGAGCGAGAGAGAGGTAGTAGTAGCCTGAAAGGATGACCTAGCCGCAGGCGGCGACAGGATTTGGCGACTACGTGGGCGATCGCCGGCGTAGGTTCTTTGACGCTGGGTTCACCTTTCTCATCGACTCCTGGTTTTGTCCTCTGTTCGGGCTGATTAAGGGGTTGCTGTATGCAACTGCCCGGCCTTGGCAGATTGGCGAACTTAGGTTTCGTTGAGGGGCTGATCGAGGCGGAAGCATGGCAGCGGAATCGTCCAAGAGGAAGGCAAGCAAGAGCGATCCCCAATGAGTTGTATAAGTTGGAATTGTCGCGGACTTGGCAATGCCGCGACAATTAAGGAGCTTCGTGATCTTACGAAGAAATTTGCCCCGTCAGTGTTCTGTGTCCAAGAGACTCAAGTACACAAAACACGGGTGGAAGGTTTGAAGAATTCGATTGGCTTTGACTATTGTTTTGCTGTTAGCAGCAATGGCCGCAGTGGTGGCTTAGGGCTGTTTTGGAACAATGAAACAAAGGTTGATTTATTACCGTACTCACAATATCATATAGATGCTATTATCACAGAGGGGAGCAATGACCCTTGGAGGCTGACATGTGTGTACGGGGAAGCACAGACGAGTGAAAGACACAAGACATGGAGCTTGTTGAAATTTATTAAGTCGTCATCGCATTTGCCATGAGTATGCATTGGTGATTTTAATGAAGTGTTACATCGATCGGAGCATATTGGTGTGCAGGAGAGGAGTCACGCTCAAATAGAAGGCTTCCGAGAGATGGTTGATGTATGTGGCCTTCATGACCTAGGTTACGAAGGCCGCAGTTGGACCTATGAGAAAAAGGTTGTTGGTGGATCATATTGTCAAGTACTTTTGGATCGCACTTTGTCGACGCCGGATTGGAGTGCCAAGTTTCCTACGGCAACAGTACGACATTTGTCTGCAGCGGCCTCAGATCATATTCCCATTATGCTGCAATGGAACAAGAGAAGAGCGCAGAAGCATCGCAAGGGTCGCTTCAAATATGAAGTCATGTGGGAAACACACCAGGAGTTCTCAGATACGTTATCGCTTGCCTGGCAGCGAGAAGGCAGTGCGACAACGTTGCAAGATCTCCAACAGAAATTACAGCGCATGTCGACAGCATTGACAAGCTGGGAGAAAAGCACCTTTGGCCATGTCCGGAGGGAACTGCAGAAGCTGGAAAATGAGTTGGAGCGGTTGAGAAATGAGCCAAACTGCCAGGGACCAACCCATGCAGAGCTCAAGATAGTTGAGAAAGTGCTCGAGCTAAAACATAGAGAGGAGCTTATGTGGAAGCAGAGAGCAAGAATTGAACGGTTGAGGGCAGGAGACAAGAACACACGATTTTTTCATTTACGTGCCACCAGAAGGAGAAGAAAGAACCGGATAGTTAAGCTCAAAAAACAGAATGGAGAGACAACTGAAGATATAGAGGAGATGTCGAACCTTACTACAGAGTTCTATAAACATTTATATACCTCGGAAGACACGGATGGCATGGACACGGTGTTGAATACTGTACCGATCAAGGTAACAGCAAGTATGAACGAGCAGTTGCTAAGCCCAATCACAGAAGAGGAGGTCAAGGCAGCACTGTTTCAGATGTTCCCGACAAAGGCTCCAGGCCCGGACGGGTACCCGGCACATTTCTTTCAGCGCCACTGGGATTTGTGTGGCGGCGAGGTGACTGCAGTCGTGCTTAGGGTGCTTCGAGGAGAGGACGACCCGACGAGCATTAATAATACACTCATTGTTCTAATCCCGAAAGTCGCGAGCCCAGAGGAATTGGGTCAATTTCGACCGATCAGTCTGTGCAACGTAATCTACAAGATTGCTTCCAAGGTCTTGGCGAACAGACTGAAAATTGTACTACCTGACATTGTGGCAGAGGAGCAGTCAGCATTTGTACCTGGGAGGCTCATTACTGACAATATAATAGCAGCATATGAGTGCCTACACTTCATGAAACAGAAGCGCCCCAGCGAGCAGCGTTTTTGTGCACTAAAGCTAGACATGAGAAAAGCTTATGACAGGGTCGAGTGGAATTATTTACGCGCGATCATGTTGAAACTGGGATTTCATAATATGTGGGTGGACATGGTCATGCGGCTGATCACTACAGTATCCTTTTCGGTACTGTTCAATGGTGAATGTCTCGAAAAATTTTATCCCACCAGAGGTATACGTCAGGGTGATCCTATTTCCCCCTATCTCTTTGTTTTGGCAGCAGAGGGCCTTTCGTGCCTGCTAAAATCTAGGATTCAGTCATCAGTCCTCAAGGGAATCAAGGTTGCGCCATCGGCTCCGATGGTTAGTCACCTACTCTTTGCAGATGACAGCCTGCTGCTTTTCAAGGCGAATAGGGAGAATGCCATGGAGATCAAGGACGTGTTACATTTATACTGTCGAGCATCAGGGCAACAAATAAATTTGGACAAGTCCTCAATACACTTTGCAAAGGGATGTCGACAGAGTATACGAGAAGATATTAAAGCCATTCTGGATGTCCAGAATGAATCGCTCAGTGAAAAGTATCTTGGAATGCCATCTGATGTTGGGTGTTCAATTAATGGTGCATTCAAGTACTTGAAGGACCGAGTGTGGAAAAGGATTCAGGGTTGGATGGAGCAATGTCTTTCTGCAGGAGGAAAGAAAGTGCTTATAAAATCAGTTGCTCAAGCTATGCCAACCTATACGTTGTCATGTTTCAAGTTGCCAAGAGGTCTCTGCCATCATATCAACAGTCTGCTACGCAACTTTTGGTGGGGCAGCAAGGAGGGCAAGCGTAAAACTTGCTGGGTGGCTTGGGATGACATGGTGAAACCAAAATTTTTTGGAGGGCTCGGCTTCAGAGATATAGAGTTGTTTAATCTTGCTTTATTGGCAAAACAAGCCTGGAGAATTTTGCAAGACGGGAGCTCCTTGAGTGCTCGGATTTTGAAAGCAGTATACTACCCAAATGGTGACTTTATGGACGCTCAGCTAGGAGCCAGGCCTTCTCGCATTTGGCGCTCCATCTTGGATGGGAAGGAAGTGTTGGAACGAGGCTTGATCCGCCGGATTGGTACAGGAGAGCAGACTGATATCTGGAATATGAATTGGCTTCCTAGAGAAGGGTCACTACGACCAGTCAGGAGCATGTCGCCGAACGTGCCCCGACGGGTCTGTGAATTGATCGATGCCACCACGGCCACCTGGGATAGACAAAAGCTGCATGCTTATTTCACACCAGCAGATATTGATGTTATTTTGAATATATCCCTGTGCACACGACGACAAAATGACTTTTGGGCGTGGCACCATGATAACAAGGGTGTCTTTTCTGTCAGGTCGGCATACAGGATGTTGGTGATTAATAAAGAAAGGGCATCGGCTTATCTAGAGAGTACAGCAAGCAGGTCTGATACAATAGCTGATGAGAAAGAATGGTTGGCTTTATGGAAGTTAAATGTTCCTTCAAAGATACGTGTTTTCTTGTGGAGGTTAGCACGCCACTCACTTCCATCCAGAGATGTTCTCCATCATAGAAACATGGCTACACAGTCATCATGCAGTATATGTGGAGCTCAGGACTCGTGGAAACATTCTTTGATTGACTGTAATCTAGCTCGATGCGTCTGGGCATTGACGCCACAGGAAGTGACAGAACATCTATGCGAGATTCAGGAAGCTGATGCCCACGCTTGGTTGGCAGAAGCAATTGAGACGCTACCTGGTGCGGATTTGGTAAGAGTCGTCGTAACCATGTGGGCCATCTGGTATGTGCGAAGGAAAGCAATACACGAAAACTCCTTCCAGAGCCCTTTGTCTACGCATCTTTTCATTGAAAGGTACATTGTAGAGCTCGAGTTGTGCAAACCTGAACAGCAAGCTACGAAATATGTTCATCAACCGAAGCCTAGATGGATTCCTCCTCCGGAGGGATTTATAAAGGTCAACGTTGACGCTGCTATTTCTAAGAATACTAGTAAATCAGCTGCCGCTGCCGTTGCTAGGACAACACTGGTTTGTTCTTGGGAGCATCAGTGTTGGTTATTGACGGGGTCACTGATCCGGAGATAGCGGAGGCAATAGCATGCAGAGAAGGCCTCGCACTAGCCAGTGATCTTGTGCTGAGAAAGTTTCGCCTAGCTTGTGACAACTCCAATGTGGTGAGAAACATCGGAGGAGACGGCAAGGGACTCTATGGCCATATCGTGCAAGAATTTTTGAAGCATCAGATATAGTTCATGAAGGTAGGGCTTCAAACTTTGATGCCCATACCTTAGCTAGAAGTTCAGTTTATTTTGAAGTTGGTAGGCAAGTTTGGCTTTTAGCACCGCCTGAAGGCATTTGTAATTCTGTTTCTATTGATGATCAATAAAGGGCGGTGATACTTCTCAAAAAAAAAAAAAAAAGCTAAGAGCGAGAGAGGAGAGGCAGGCCGCAACAGAAATATTCCTCTGTTCCTTGCTTCTTCTCCAGTTCATCTCCTACCCTAATTCTATGGTTGCTGGACCTTGTATCGAAATCGAATTCATGGTGAAATATATCTAGAACCAATCCCCCGTCCCTATTTCTCGGTGTTTCAGTCGGACTCCACGCATAGCCTAATGGTCTGGCCCGCTGCAGACGATATTATACGTCCGAGTGTCCGATGACCCCCCAAGTCTCCACAAGCAGGAGCAGTCTATATAGAATACTCCATTGACAGAGGTTCTAACAAACTAAGAGCATCTCCAACCGGTGCTCTATTTTTCATTCTCTATATCCTCATATAGATGATCCTTCATCCTGTTTTCATCCTCTATTTTGTAGCACACTCCAACCGGTTCTCTAAATGAGAATCTCTATATTCATTAACCATTTTTCTATTATTATTTTGTAACTAACACCTCAGGTTGGATAGTACAAAAGATTGCATTATAAGTAGAAAACATGATTAAAACAATACAAATTACATGATTAAGGTAATATTGAGTACATGATCAAGATAATTCAAAATACTATTTTGTAACTAACCATGATTCAAACATATATGGATTCGCATTATGAGTTTGCACTACAACATTATTGCACTCACATTAGTGCGCAGGGATCAAGCACCCATGAAGTTAATGAACCTGCACTAATTAAGCTAATCAAGGCAAGCAGCAGCGCAGGCAAGCACGCAAGCAGCAGGGCCGGCAAGAAGGCAAGTAGCAGGGGACGCGCGCAGCCAGCGCAACCAAGCAGGACGCGAGCAAGCAAGCAGGCGAACGCGCCGCGCAAGCAACCAGCAAACGCGAGCAGGAGTCCGCGCGGCGGCAGAGATCCTGACCAAATCCCTCATGCGACGTCGGCGTGACCTCCAAGGCTCCAAATCGACGACAATCCGACCTAATCCCTCACAAATCTGACCAAATCCCTCACAATTCCGACCGAATCGAAGAACTACAACATCACAATTGTCCCTGTGCGCGAGAAAAAGGAGGAGAGGAAGTTTCAGATGGCGCGAACGAACGGAATCGAAGCCGGCAGTTGCTGGATAGAGCATGGGACTGAAGCTTACTTCTAGAGCATGGAGGGGGAGCTATAGCGATTTGTACAGTGATAGAGTACCGGATAGAGGACCGGTTGGAGTGTGTTTTTGGTCCAAATTCTCCAAAATGAAGGATAGAGGATGGGATGCAGCACCGGTTGGAGATGCTCTAAGACTTAAAGTTTGGTAATTAATGCAACGAATTTGAAGTGCAAATCGTATATATATAGAATACTAATGTTTGACTTCATATTAATTGGTAAAAGTCTAAAAGAGATACATAACGATGATTCTGTGACCAAGTTTGCGAACGTGCAAGCTGAACTACTACCGCTCAAAGCTATCTGATGCTGCTGCTGCGGCACAAACAAGATGATGGTGGACATGACTGTGTCCAATTTTAATTGCATTATTGTCACTTTTTTATTTTGTATATCCCTGTTTCATTACTCGCCCACTTGTATGTATAAATTCGCAATAGGTAAATCTTGGATCAGCCACGGGAGAAATCTCTCTTATGTAGTGTTGAGTCGTCAACCGTCTCTCGTATACTTAGACCTTGTCGATGGGCAAGCTAAAGAAAAAGCTTACATTTTGGTGGAGCAAAGTTCTTCCAAACATAGCCAGCAAACTCATCAGTTGGATTATTTTATGAATTGTAGGTGATAAAGCTTGCAGGCAGTTACTTCTTTGCCATCATCTTGAAAAACTCATACATCATGAACAGCCACTTATAATGTAACTGGTTGCAAGATATTCGAATCAATACACATGTTGGAAGCTGTTATAGTGTTATTCACATCTAATTCAACTCCACACCATACATGCATGTTCGAAGTTGTTAAGCACAATGCACCTTGCAAAAATAAAATTTCAGTGCCGTTGTTATTAATTTACACATTTTCAAAAAAAATGATTTTGCATGCGTGTTCAACGTTTGTCTTGCTGTCTCTAGATCCAGATGGGAAAGAGGACGCAGAGGGCGTCTTTTGCCTTTGCTCACCCATTAGGCCATGACAGCCCCAGTCGGTCACAGCTTTGTTCTTCTTTTGGCCTAGGAGCACGCATCACGCGGACATATATAGATTACTCTCTCCTAACTTCCTTTAGATTTTACTACTTTATTTTTCGCATCCCCGGTGCAAGTAAAGATAGATGCCAAGGTCTGGGTTGCTTTCTTTTGTCTTAAAAATTATGATTTGCTTTGTTCCCTGCATGGTAATCCTGCTTTAAGGCTCCCAGCTGGTGTTCTTATCCGTTTCGCGGCACAGCCAGTGTAGACATATTTGCGTTTGACTCTTGAGCTACTACTGTTCCATTGAGCAAGGAGCTAGGGCCTCGTCTTCCGGCAGCATTGCATGAAGGTGAGATACTGAGATACGTCTGTTATTGCTGTTGCTATTTCTCGACATGCGGCTAGATAACCTTTTCCTTTCTCTAATGATACAGCGTGTGACTCAAATCTATGATTAATTTCTACTAATATGGTTTGTTTCGTTCAGAAATCAGAGAAAGGCAGAGAACTAAGCAACAACCCTCTTCGCACTTTTCACTACAAATAATAACGCTGGTAAATAGCTTCGACCCAACCCTCACAAAACTGCAGCTAATAATGTTCATCTTCTGGAGAACAACAAAGGCCAACAGCTTGTTGGCAATTGACGACTCTCACTGGGATGATGTAACGGTCATCAACGGGTATGCGGTGTTCATGGGGTACCTGTTGATGCTCGTCAAGGGGCTGAGTGTGCTCATTGTTACATGGTCCGGCGCCGTCCTCCTTGGAGGCTTTGTAGACTCGCTACAACCGAAGGAATTCTTGTCTCTCACGCTTATCACTCTCATCCAGGCAGCCAGGTTAGACATCTTAACTCTTTTAATATATATAGTTCTCATATATTTGACTCTGTCTGGAATTACGTCCTGTACAAATCTCAGGAAATGTGACTATATGCATGATAATTTTGGGAAGAAATTAAACATGAGAATGTGGATAAGTTCAAAATGTCACTCATTTTAGAATACTTCTCAATTTTAAACTTAAGGGGAGGATATAGTACCATTTAATTCTGCATCTTTACTGATTTATTTGTTACCCATGGTTTTTGCGCAAAGAACGCATTGCTTGCACCAACTAAATCAGTAAAGATTCCATGTCCATGGTCAGCCACAACATTCTTTGGTCCATGACAATAATGTTATCCAACTTACCCACTAAGGTCCTATGGTCCTGACAACAATGTCAGGTGGAACAACAAAGTCATTCAGTGACTATAGCACCTTATTATAAGGAGTTTTCCACCCAAGAAATCTTGAAGGCGAGCGATTGATGAAATAAATAGTTGTCATCACAGCTTCACTCTATAAAAACTATATCACATTTATAGTATACATGAGTGAACCTTTTAACCTTCAAAATACGATAACTTGTTTCCTTTCAGCCACAACATTCTCTGGAGGTGTATTAGAACATGTTGTTTGACGCAATATTCTGTTAGCTGATAAATAACTTTCAAACTCATTAATCACATACTCTATTCTGTCATCTGTCCTTATTAATACCTTAACATGGGCATCATATTTATTCCCAAAAAGTAAGAAAAAATCTTGAAACATTTGAAAACCTCATTTTTCTGCTTCATAAGATATGTTCAAGTCACACGAGAATAGGAATAAATATTACAAAATACCTAATACAGCGAATGTTCAAGTCGGACTCATCTGTCCTATGCTTGTTTGCCAAACAGAATCTAACGAGTTATCACTTTTACTTTATCAATATTTATGATTTTTTAGCATAGATAGTCAAGTTGACAATGTTTGGCTTGGTTGAATTCATAATTCCTTATATTTTGGGACATAGGGAGTAATAGATAAAAGGAAATACAACAAAACAAAAAAGAATCAGAATTGCTAAAAGTTACTCGGGTATTTTGGGGCCATCGAGCACCCGAATTCTCTCTCCCTCCTTTTCTTCATAAGTTGCATGCATCAAAGAATCAACTCACGTTATAGTTGGAAAATCGGGTGTTTTTAAGGCTTTGAATACCTGAATTTTTCTCATACCTCGAGTTATAGTCGATTCATATTGGAGTTGCAGCTGTTTTATACTAAATACAGCTGTTTATACTAAAGTTATTTCTGTGTAGTTTTATAGTATAGATGGTGTAAATAGAAATTCAGGTGCTAGGGTCCTCTAAAGTACCTGAATTTTTCTTCTCTACTAGGTAATATTAGATCTCATCCAGAACCACAAAGTAAGATCTGATGGTTGAAAAATTCAGGTGGTAGGATCTCCTAAAATACCCAGCCGTCCGATTCTTGATCCAATAGTCCATAATTCGGGTGATGGGACCCAATTTTTCCACCGGGTGGGCTGTAGACAGCCCAAAAGAATAACTAGAAAGAGGGTAAAAAAGGCACTCACTTGCATTTATGCAAATTTATCTTTCTGATTTATATTGCTATGTATCCATCCAAGCACATCATCTTTCACAGTGGTCGAACCCCGTTATCAGATGGTAAAGGCTAAGAGATATGTAGTAGACAAACGCTCAATATATATCCATGCAATCATTTACATAAAACCTTTTTTGCATGTGTAATTCATGGTTCATATACAATGTGTTTTACTAGATGATGTATAGACCATTTAGGGTTTTTCTGATGAAACTTGGAACATACAACAGGGTCTTCGATTTCCTTCTGGCGGAGACAGTAAATGATGTTGTAAATTCAGTGCGGGGTTTGCTAGCTATAGCTTGGATATGCCTGCGACGAGGTGATA
The DNA here is from genome assembly GCA_012490785.1 of Eragrostis nindensis. Lineage (NCBI taxonomy): Eukaryota > Viridiplantae > Streptophyta > Magnoliopsida > Poales > Poaceae > Eragrostis > Eragrostis nindensis. The sequence continues at coordinate 69,836 of JAAXCT010000455.1, forward strand.
AAAAAAAGAAACAAAGTGATGAAAAGGAGAAACAACGTGATGAAACAAAGAAACAAAGTGATGAAAAAAAGAAACGTGATGAAAAAAAACAAAAACCGTCAGTTCCACGTCTTGCTTTAGCATATGGTCTATCTGCAGTTCAACTACTGGTGTTTGCACTTCTGTTGTGCCCACTGGCAGTTTTCTACATGCTTGGTCCATATATCTCTACAGGGATCTCATTTTGGCGTCTGATAGAGCATGATTATGACGACAAAGCCAATCCACAAAAAGGCGATGAAAACAAAAGGCTAGCTCTGGAAGTTTTGTACTCCTTAGCTCTGGCTCAGGGTATTCTCTTCTGTTTCTGGGCCCTATATGCTATAGCGGCGAGAAACAAGGTTGCTAAAGAAGTTGCCAATGAGTATGAACTACCTGAAGACATAGTTATGAATTACCTGGAAAAAACCATAAGGGGATGCGAGAAGGAACCATCATTTGCAAAAAACAGGAACCTTGTCACGTATGCAGCAGACCTGATAATGGAAGCTAAGTCACAAGAAGACCACATTACTGGGGTAAGAATTCTGGGTACACTCATCAAGCAGCAAGTCTGGGGGCAGCAAAAGCTGGCGAAACAGGTGTTAACTGAATCAGCATCCTTTGGCCACATAATTCGGAAGCTGCTTCGGACGATTGGTCCCAGGAGCCCACATCGCACAGATATCAAAACTCATGCCGCAAGGATATTGGCACTGGTTGCGGGTAGCATCAGCCTGTGGCAGTTCCCGGAAGGGATTCAATGCATATCTTCCCTGCTCGAGACGTTTGAGGAATACAAGTGGCAGCCGGAGGGATATCGGCTAGAGAGAGATCTATTTGATGAATATGAAAGACACTGGCTGCTGGAAGAAGATGAACGCCTCGGTATAATCGATTGGTGTGGAGTAGAAGAACGAGTCAGTGCATCACCGGAAAGTGGGAGTGTCCTGGTCGGTAGATACAAAATGTTGGTGACTCAAGGCCTGCGTATCCTTCAGAAGCTCGCCCTCGACGAGGACAACTGCAGAGTCATAAGCGACACCGAAGGTCTGCTAGTGAAGACAATGGCACCTCTAATCATAAACCAGCTTCACATGGTCCAGGATCACCATGATGATTGGTGTAGCATGGCAAAGGAGTCACTGGAACTAATGAGTCGCCTCATGGCTACTCCTGGAGGGACCGAAACTAAGCTGCGGTGTGAGATCTCAAACAAAAGGGAAGCAATCATCGCCTCTCTTGAAAGTATTTTAGAGTGCAACAAATGCAAAGTGATGCTGAAAAGGCTAGCTGTAGAGACTCTCTTAGATCTGTCTGTGCATACATCCTCCATTGTGGCAAGTGGAAACAGAAACAGAATATTCATCTGGATACTGCTACACATTTTTCTTTTGGCAGATAAGTGCTTTCCCAAGATGTGTGGATCCACTCTCTGGGAAAAGAGGAGCAGTGACATTAGAAAATTGGCAGGGGAAAAGCTGCAGAATGTGCTGCTGTCATTACAAAGTGAAAAAAATTTCCCAGTTGTGTTACAATCAGTTCGTGATGTTATTGGCGACTTGGGTCGGGCAATTGTTGATGCCGATAACAGTTCGTACAGAGTACATGCAGCACAAATTCTGGAAGATCTATGCCATTATTACCACAAACAGGATGGATGCCGCGACGAAGTGAAGAATGTCTCAATCATCTTGATGCCAAAGGTAACATGGCTTGGTCGTCGTGTCTTTTATTAGGTACGAAAAGTATTTTGCAATCTTGTCAGACTGAAACACCGTTGATGTTGCAGGTGTTCAGTACTTAGCTGGGGCTCAACAGAAGAAACACAAGCGGTACCAGGTGAAAATAACGTCCAGCTTTTGACACCGGGCACGGACATAGAAAAAGGTGGTACTTCACATATTAGTAGCCAGGAAAACACCTCTTCTCATCAGCACATGCGTGAGCTAAATGGGGACAATAAACTGCGAGAATCTTTGGTATCCTTGTGTTGGTGTTGGTATGCCCTTGCAGAAGATGATTTAGTTGATCAGTTCAGATATACGGCATCTAAGATTTGCTTGGAACAAGGGAAGCATGCCAAGTATTACGAAAAGCTATTGGAAAAAGAAATTCAGAAAGTTTGGGAGAAGAATAGTAAAGAATGATGAGACCAGCAGTTAGCTCTTCAAGTCTTAGGAGAGGATAACATATTATTAATTAAGTACAGATGAATACACTATATATTCATATGTATTGTATGGCATTGAGTAGTACTGGAACACTTATGTATGTGCTGTTTCTTTCTTTTCTTTTCTTTTCTTTCTTTTCAACGAAAAATACCATGTGTTGTTTGTGTATCTTTGAATGACGTGCTGGTACAATGCTTCAGCGTGCCTGCACGCTAGCTCCTTCGATTACGTTGCTGCATGTTAATCAACACGTACAAACGTAGTGGTTTTTGACAACTCTGATCTTGTCCCGAGAACCGAGACACATAGGCGGCACATGCCTCCGTGCGTCAATTAAGCATAGAAAAATTGCCTTCATGCTGAGTGGTGGAAGCAAAGGCGATCACAGAACCTCTGCAAGTCGTCCTCCACAATCTCTTGTCCAGCCGCCGCAACTCCCTTCCAGAACCTCTGCAAATCGTCCTCCACAATCTCTGCAAATCGTCATGTAATTGCTCCAATATAATCCCCACCAGCAGACTCCCTTCCGGAAGAAGCGTCGGGGCAGCTTGCCACTCCCACTCCTCCCCTTTCCTGCAGTTCAACTCCATGTTCTTGGCGCAGGCGAGAGGGCCTTGATCGAGCCAGGTGGTGCCGGACCTGGGGAAGCAGCTGTGCAGGCGAGGATCACGTCGGTGGCCTCCGACAGCCAGAAGCCGCGCGCCGTATGTGCTGGAGGAGCCGGAACGGTGGGACCCTGGTCTCGCGGGGGGCAGGGACTCCAGCGATCGAGGCCCGGGAATTAACGATACCGATCTAAGCTATAGGGCGTTGTTTGACTTTCAGACATCACGTTTGACCACTCGTCTTATTGAAAAATTTATGAAAATAATATTTTTTTATGATTTGTTTCATCAGTAGATATATTTTAAATATAACATAATTATTTTTATATTTTCATAATTTTTTAATAAGACGAATGGTCAAATGTGATGTCTGAAAAAGTCAAACGTCCTATATTTAGGAACGGAGGGAGTAGTACGTACAAGCTGGAATCAATCTCAGCGTCCTCGTCTATGTATCCTCACAAGTCACAACTAACTCGGCGATGGCTGGGCAGTTAATTAAGCTCACGTGTCTTGCCTTGCTGCATACTCCCTCTAGTTTCAAAATAGTTATCGTTTTAAGATTGTCTTAAGTCAAATTTTTTAAACTTTCACTGTAAATAATTTTTTATATGTTAAGTTTTGAAATATGAGAATGACATGAGTAGATTCATGTTGAAATATTATTTCATAAAAGTACACTTCAACTATATTTTATTAATTTTTTATAGCAAAAAGTATTAGTCAAAGCTATGTTTTAAAAACCGTGTCGATGTCCAAAACGACAGCTTTTTTGATAGTGGAGGGAGTATATAGGATTAGCTAGAAACCAGGTTGCAGGGCGCCCTAATGCACTGGTAAAAAAAAGAGACTGTGGCGGGCAATTTGAGCCTACAGCGTCAGAAAAACCGCCCGCCACTCGGCTCATGCCACTCCTAATTAAGAAATAGCTGTGGCAGCTGCAAGTAAGTGTTGGCAAAAAACCCGAGACCGAAAAAACCGAGGCTGGACCCGTAATATCGGGCTGTGGATACTAGATCAGGTGTTGAACTCGGCTACCCGATATATTTCAGTCCGGTTCGAGTACCAGCCACGGGTACCCAATAACCCCATGTACTGAAGCACACCACTCTGACCCATTGCCTCACTCTCAGGCCTCAGCTACAGGCCCACGATCCTACAGCCCACTAAACTCTTCCCGATAGTTTTTGTAATTTACCAACAATATAACCATAAACTTTTGGCCATTACAAGAAACGGTTGGAAAATATTAGAATTCTTGTAGTGAACAGAAGATTCCTGAGCTGCCATGAACATATGTTAATTTTGGTACTGGATATTTCTCATCTGTTTCATGTTGTAATTTGTTGAATCAAAAATCATTATCGGTCCATCATACCTACATAATTTATCTCCTATTTGTTTAATTTTGTTATGCCATATGATTTCGTTGCAATACAACTGCAATCGAAACATTCAATTAGGACAGAAAACAAATTACATTTAGAGTAGCTTATGTGGACCCACACACATGTCGGCAGAACACATTACTTGAACCATGCATATAAGAAGTTTTACAAGAAGAAGACAGACGCATCAACTTGACTTCTAAAAATACCACTTGATATATATATATAAAATTTAGCCCATCTCTCTGTGGACTACTCATAGTTCACTTTTTGAATAAAACTGCCCAAAAGAGCAAATTCAGAAAAGCAAAAAGTGCATGCAACCAAACCCCAAACCAGAAACCAGGGGGCCCTTTTGGGTGTTCTTTTCGAAATACCAAAAGATTCATGGTGTCCAAAAGAAAAAAACTTTAAAAAAACTGTCGTTGTCGGCCCCGTCGCCAAAAAGCAACTTATATACATCTGCACTTGCTACTTTTCAGCTGAGCAAGTCAACAAACGAAGGAAGAGAGAAAACAGAACAGAGATGGGGCAGTGCTCGTTCTCGCGGCAGCCGGATGTGGAGAAGGTTAGGCCGCTGCCGGCGGCGGCCGCCGGCGTCGTGAGAAGGTTAGTTCCATGAAAAGCTCAGCCGTGTCTTCTTGACTTTACTCCGGTGAGCTGTGTGTGGCACTGACATCTTCTTCTTCTACCTCTGCCCTGCAGGCAGGAGCAGCTGCGGAAGCGGAACGCGGCGGCGCACATGAAGCAGCCCTACCATGCGTCCAGCCATGAGGAGCTCGTCCGGATGGTGTCGCTGGATGCCATCACCAAGATCGGGTGAATCGATCCGGGGCAAGCCGGCAACAAGAACAATATGTATCTGGTATTGACCTTTCTGGGGTCCACATATATAGCCATGGAGATATTTTGAACAGCATCCCCGGCCTGCCATAGTGGGACCATGCGAGTGGTGTGCTCTACACACTCCCACTGATTAGTTATGCTCCAATCCGTTTCTTTTTAATCGAATTTATGCTCTGCTTCAAGTGAACTATTTCCCCTAGGTGCTATTTTGTTTTTTTCGTTTCAACAAATCGATTCAGTCGAGGTTGGAAGTTTGTGCTCACAAGTATCTCTGCTAGTTCTCTCAGTGTCCTTATCAATTAAAAATTTTATTCATGTTGGAAATAAACAAAAACAAACAAGTACAGCTCATCAGCTAGATTTATGAGATGAGCCAATTCTGACGAATTAGTCAGTCAGGAGGAACGAAGAAACTATTATCCTTCATATTATGTTCTCTTCAAGCATGTCCTCATGTTTTTTTTGGAAATCTAAACTTTTGTTGAAATTTCACATTCATGAAAATCTAGAGATAAGGGTTCGAGATCGACTAATGTAATTTCCGTAAAGATGTAATATAAGATATATCAATTTCAAATCCAGGAGTATGTGGCACATAGTGGGAAGTATTATTGTGGATCTTTCCAAAATATGTTATGTTTTTTTAGTGTACAAATAGAACTCAATAGGTTTGTTGCCGCAATTAGCCCAGTTGCTACTGTAACTGCATCAGTTCCTTTAATTTCTGAAGGACTCAATTAGCTTGGCCGACTTGTCTTGCGTTACATAATCAGAAGTATGGAAACTTATCTTCACAATGGCCTTTTTCTTTGAGATTTGCTAGTTCTTTGAGAAGGAGACACCTCCTTTTTCTTTTCACAATGTCTTCTTCAGGCCATGATGTTGATTGGTTAACCTCATCTTGTCCCCTTCTGATTATGTAAGGAGGATGCAGCTGACAGGCCCTGTTGGTCGTCTAGGATTCACTATCAATGAAATTTGTATCTCCATCCCCGTAGTTAAAATCTACAATATCCACGTACATTCTACCTCGTCACTTAAGCCCTTGTACTTCGAGCAGCTATTTTTAATTTCAGAACCATGTATATATGTTGATACATGAAGTGTCTTGTATCCATAAGCATTATATCGCGCCTGTGTCCATCGGTTCCCTTAAGATTCAAAAACTTAATGTCAGTCCATGTATTTTCAATAGAATCTCATCACTTAATGCAGCTGTTGTGCAGAGTCCCATGTATGTTGAGAAATACTCATCAAGTTACCTTTGTATCCGTCGGTTATCATACTACACGTGGAATGTGTGAATACGGTCCTCAAGTATTTTTCATGTAGTGGTTTTCACATACTTTGAATCCAGATAAGGCGCCCTACAATTAATATACGATGAGTTTTCAAATTTAGTCACCATTGTAGATATGTCGGTTATTTAGATTGCTATAGTGCTAAAAATACCTGCCGGGCTGGATCTTAGGGTGGGCCCATCCTGTCTACCCTTTAGCTCCGCCCATGGATACAGTGCTACATTGCTACGTTTGCTTTTTTCTTTTTTTTTCTCTATTTTCCTTATCTCGGCTCACTCAAACCAGCCCAATTGAGACATTCGGCCCACCTACGGCTCGGGCCTAGCTCCAGTCATCCAAGTGGTTCCGGCCCCTTTAGTTGCGTCGATCTCTACTTTATTATCAAACTTATGGAAATGCCAACACCTTTCGTCATCCCAAATTGAGTAGCCACCACAAAAACAATGGTCATAGACAGCGATGTTGTGAAGTTTCTACTTGCACCCTCCCCATTCACCAGGGAAAATATTATGTTTTATCAATAGTTTTCGGAGTAGTTTTATTGTCCAAAATAATGATCATTAGTTTGATCCGATGGTGTAGATCTGATATCAGAAATCCACTACTAGTGGCCATTATTAATGGTAATATTGGAAAAAATAGATAGGAAAAAATAATTTGATCCGACAATGTAGATCTAATATCAAAAATTAAATAAGTAATATGATTAATCCATATTATTTATTAATCTAGAATTAATCTTTTCCTTGTTACTACTTCCTCCGTTCATAATTACATGTCATTCTAGCCTTATCATGTTTTCTCAAATTACATGTCATTCTCACTTCTCAATGCACTTTTCTCTCTTTCCAATACACTTTTCTCTCTTCCTATTACACATCTATCTCTATCTCTCTCCTCCTTGTTTTCTATGCACTCATCTTTTTCACCTCTCCTTAATTCCCGTGCCCAAAGCTAGAATGACATTTATTTCTGAACGGATGTAATAGATTGGTAGGTTAGGGTTCGTATCTCCCATCATTTCACCGCCATGGTTCCCAATTTCCGTTGCCACTTAGTACGGTTACAAAGCTATACCCTTAAACTAATGGCTATTAGAAAAACTAATGATAATTGTTTTGGATGGTAAAATAGATGCTGAAAGGAACTCAAAATGGGCAAATATCTATATGAGCTCTGTTGTCATGCTTTCATGTTCTTAACTCAATATGTGTGTATCCAAAGTCAAAAAGGCAGGTTGTAAAAACCGTAAAATTCGATCTTGCATGAAGGTACAATAGTTGTAAGTCATGCTGATCATTAGCCTTTGTAGCAGGCAGTATGCTAACTGAACTATTGTTGAAATGAAATTTTGTAATAAATCAACGTTCAACAATTGTAATTAGTTTTATCCATATTAACAGTAGAACTAACTCAGTCAACAGAAAGGACAATCTGCTTTACAACCATAAACTGCTCATGCTAGCTAATAAGCTTTAGAGAGGAAATTGAAGAGCTATTTTACAGTTCATAGAAAGATTCAGCATACAAAAAATCATCCACTAGTCCTTAGTAAGATACAGCACAGAAACTCTATTTCCTTGGTTTTGATAATAGCAAATCTGTATATTCGACTGTGATACAGGCATGGACGGGGTCAAGAGTAAGTGCAAGTTTTCAGCACCAATTTACTTGGTTTATGAAAACATCGAGCTCTATTTGTTTGTTACCATAATTACTCAGCTCCTCACTACAATTTACTTGGTTTTTCTAAAGATTTAGCTTGCCCGGACCTCACTTGCAGTACTTGTTTATTTATTGACAGTTATCTTCGTAAGGTATTCTGGGGACCTTGATGGTGATTTTGGCTAATATCACCTTGTATGCTTAAAGTCTGCGAATGAGGATTCAACTGACCTTATTCTTGGGCCAGCTATTTGGCTTCTGATTTTTTCTGTTTTCTTAGGATCATCTGGTTTTTAGTTTCTTTGCTGGACCAGCCATGGCTGGATCCTCTTAATTCTCATGTGGACAACTTCTTACTTCTCTCTTAATGCAAAGGCTGAGCACCTGCCATATTTCGTAAAAAAAACAGGGATTCAACTAACCTGCAGTTTTTCCCCTTGTCATCTTTAATTCACTTGTAAAAAAATAAAAACATCGTCCCTAACCTTCAAGAAATTTGTATTAGTCCACTCGTTTATTAACCCTTTTGGTTTTTATATCGAGAGTGTTTCATTGTGATCCTCCTTTTTCTTCTAGTTGTTATTTCCTTGGGTAACAAGAGACGTTGTCGAATGGCAGCATGTAAACATAACCCAAACCAATCAGAAACAGCATTGTATTGGCAGTAGCGAAACAAGATTTTCATCTTGTGAAGATGAATCCTTCCAACACCACCATAAAATCCGAATAGTTTTATTGCATACTGTCACTTCTCTTGGGAGGACCTGAGATGCACAACTATGTTGGCGCCGTAATTGGCCAGCGGTGCGTGCATCCAACATCTTGTCCAAACTCAGCAGTGGTGAATCGAAACTAAAGTAACAAATAAAGATGTAGAACATGAACAGACGTTAAAATGGCACTCCAAGTCAACTTTGATCTGTTTGCAAACATAGTTGCCATGCAAATGTGACAAGTTGATGGAGCAGCTCGGAACCAGTCTTTGGGGGTGTTAGTTTTTGTGGCAAAAAGTTTAGCCCTGTCATATCAAAGAGAATCTTGTTTTTACAAATATTAAATAAAGTCTAATTACAAAACTAATTGCAGAACCCTAGGCTAATTCACGAGACGAATCTAATGAGGGTAATTAAGACACGATTAGAAGATGGTTACTGTAGCATCACTGTAGCAAAACAGATTAATTAGGATCATTAGATTCATCTCGTAACTTAGCACCCATTTGTCAAAAATGTTTTATAATTAGACTTTATTTAATACTCCTCAATGACAAGATTCTCTTTGATGTGACAGGGCTAAAATTTTTGCCCCCTGAAACGAACACCCCCTTTGCCTTATTTGCCAAATATGACAAGTTATTGATCAGAGATCGTTATCCATAGTGACAAGTCTCAGTTACTTTACATTGTCAAATATACTCAACGGCCGGCATGAATCATGGTGGTTTCTCGTCTTTCTTTTGTTAAGATCCATGTGCTTACAAAAGAGCAAATGGTCAGCAGTCCGAGCTTGTTTATGACATGAGCCCGGGTGGGTGTGAATATTAATTAGCCTCTTTATCATTATGATAGTTCTTTGAGATGTGGACAGAAGGGATGGCTCAATTCAACTAAAGTAATCATATTGGGATGGAAACGGATAGAGCCATTTAGAGCGGTCAACCAGAATTGCTTAAAGCACACTTTCTCTATTTAGCTCTTAAGCCTTTTCTACCGACCGAACATGAAGAAGCTCACGGAAGAAGTAAGTCATTACGGTTGGCAGGGATTGACTTTCCGTTGAAGTATTTTCTTACCAGTTGTATAGAAGTCTTCGTTTCAGTCCTCCTAGTGGCCATTATTTGCAGAAGAGTAAAATGCACCCGAGGTACATGAACTATAAAGACGGTCATCTAAGTACATAAACTCTTAAAGTGACCATCTAGGATCACAAACTATTTAAAAATGGTCATCTAGGTACATAAACTCCTAAAGTGACCATCTAGGTCCGCAAACTATTTAGGAATGATCATCTAGATCCATAAACTAATTATGCTATAGCTGCTCAAGTCCAAATCCCTTCGTGCGTGAAAAAATTCCATGCCAGCGGATGAAGGGGCACATGCTATGCGTGTGAGGAAAATCTTAGCGGTGACAAATTGCAGAAAGAAGACCCTACCCGACAATTGAGAGGTGAGACGATGATCGGGAGGTAACAACCTGGCAAAGGAGGTAAAGGGCCCTCGTTCGATCCTGTTGCCGAGCGGAGTTAACAAAGCGTGCGTCCACAGCCTCGCCTCTCGAAGGGCTTTGGACACGCGAAGTGCTTTGGACCTTGGCAGCCAGGTACAACATAATTAGTCTGTGGACCTAAATGATCATTTAGAAGTTTATGTACCTAGATGATCATTCTTAAATAGTTTATGGATCTAGATGGTCACTTTTGGAGTTTATGTACCTAGATGACCATTCCTAGATAGTTTATGTACTTGGGTGCATTTCACTCTTTGCAGGATCTACCAGGAAATGAATTGCTTTTAGAGGGGACAGTATGATTGGCGGGGGTTTTCGTAAGACTGTAGATTGTTTTGAAAACTGGTGGTTGTACTTTCATCGGTTTGTACTTTTTTCTTTACAGAACTATACTTTATTGCCAACAGTTGTTAAGGAAAGCACACTTCAATTACCAACTTTTAAAAAGTATCCACACCTTTTGGAACTCGTTAAGAAAAATTTAATATTTCTTTGACTTCGCTTTCAAGACTGGACTACATATATATTATTTCTGCCTACGTTTTGAAAGAGAGGGACCATAATTCTTTTTATCCTGTATATGCTAATTTGATGTGTGCAATCTTTATAAAGGTGTACTTTCTACGAACTCAAAGAAAGTAGCATTATTTGGTTAGTAATCTCGATACAGCAGTCCACAAATGTTCCTGAAATGGATAAATAACTCTTGGATTTGTAAACAACAGTTTCTAAAAGGATCTTTCTCATCAGATGTTCGATCCCAAGAGTCAAGAGATGGATCAAATGTTAGGGAAAATTCTAATGAATTCAACAAAACTAATTTAGTGCTTTAGCAAATACAGCTGAGCAGTTATGCTCCTAATGACGATGACTGCTTGTCACAGGATCCTTTGTTTTCAATCATAATGGCACTCCTTATCATGAAGTTGAAGCTTAGGGCCTCTTTGGTAGGGTTGTGGCTGTGCCAGTTTCGACTGTGGCTGTGGCTTTTTTGAAAAACGATTGTCATGGCTGTGTCTATGTCTGTGCCTAAAACGTTTGGCTAAATTGCTTCTCCAGCGGCTTCTCCTTATTTTTAGGATAAATATATAAAGAGAAGGATAAGGTGGGAAAAGAACCCGGCGAATCTAACATTTCATGGCTTCTTGCTTTACTCTTTTTTTTTTTGAAAGGGACTTCCTTCTGGATGCCGGCGAAGATCTGTTTAGAAAAGATGATTATGAAATTTCGTTTACCCCGTCAACTTGTAGTGGATGACGTTTGTCTTACAGAAAAAGCTCTCAAGTTGCATCGTACATGCTGAGTCACGTGATTATCCTCATGACAATGCCCAAAGAATTTTTTTATAACAATAGGAGGTGGGGTAATTTCTCTAGTTGGAAACTTGGCTGAGCACTAAATGCTGTACAAACTTAATGAAACTCACTCTGAATATAAATTCCATTGATGACTTCTAATTATACAAAAAACTGCATATGCTTGCATGACAATTCGTTCAGGAAGCCATATTATATGTATGGATTTCACTAAATAATTATGATCATTGGTTTCTACTATGTGGAAGAACAAACATATTTTTCTTTTAAATTCTGCATTGTTGTTAAAACACATAAAACATATTTTTAAGGGTCGGGGTAAATTTCCGCTTGCAAGATAAATAAAAGTTACATAATTCATACAGTGTAGTTTGGGTTAACTATACCTTAATTTTTTATAGTGCCCCTTCTAGTTGTTGCCATAAAAAGGATATTAGCGTCCTCCCCCTCAGCTACCTAATATAGTGTTTGAAATAGTTACGAAGAACTCCACTATAGTTTCTTGAAACCATAAAAGCGATGTTGTGATTAAAAAAACGAGATAAAAAGCCGTCACACAAATAAACACCTCACAGGACAAGAAAGGTTCGTTCCAGATATAACCTAGTTAAAAGGGGTCATTTTGAAAATCATAAAGTGCAACAACCAAGTCCCTAAGGCCAAACGCTTTTGGAGAGCTTTTTCCAAATGTCATAGTACAGTTGGTTTTTCAAAGATAAAAGAAGTTCATGTCATTTTCACGCCAAACCCAACGACACAACATATATATAGCTGCCCCTTGCACAACACAGGGCAGAGAGAGAGAGAGAGAGAGAGAGAGAGAGAGAGAGAGAGAGAGAGAGAGAGAGAGAGAGAGAGAGAGAGAGAGAGATGGGGCAGAGCCAGTCTACTTGGCCGCAGCCGAAGGCAGAGAAGTTTCAGCAGCCACCGAAGGCAGAGAAGCTTCGACCGCCGGCCAGCAGTGGCAGTGGCAAAAGGTTCTTCGGAACGCTCAACTTCGCTTTGGCTTAATTTGTTCTGCAAGAGCCAGCTTATTAGCCTCCATCTCTGCACCAGACAGGAGCAGCTGCGGAAGGCAGCAGTAGAAGACCCGAAGAAGAAGAAGTCCTTCCATGCATATCCAAACAAAGACAATAACCTCGTACTGACAGTTTCTCTGGACGCCATCACAAGGATCGGGTGATTCAGCAATAGCATGGGTATGTACGTAGCAAGAACTTCTAATACATATTAACCTCTGTTCTAATATATGCCTGTAAACGTGATCGAATTCGTAACCCTTTGTTGAATCCATAGAGAGAAACTTCTTATTGTGTTTGTTAATATTACCTCTGGTGCAGTGGCAGACCGGAGAAACGTACATTCTGTTCGTGTTGGCGATGCTTTCTTCAGCAGGTACACAGCAAATTACTTAGATCACAGTAATATAACGAGCTGGGCCATGCAACAACCTCCACTAGAATGATCTACCTGTAAAACATATATATGCCTTACTTTTACCGTATTTAGTACATATTTGTAAAACCTAATGTTATAGGTCTTATTGTGCGCCACAGATCTACATATTTTCTATTCATTAAAAATAATTAGTTTCCTTGAATTTTAAAGCTGTCCAGTGCAACATGGTTTTATAGTCGAATAACCTATTTTTTAGCTCAAGATAACACGAATTTACCAAGAGAAATAATTATGGATAGTTAATTATTATCTACTCCCTCGGGTTTTTTAATTGACTTTAAAACAACATTTTAGTTCATTCGACAGAGGAAGTGGTGAGTTTTGAAAGAGAAAGTACCATTGACCATTCCTACGCAGATCAAGGTTTATTAGCGTCAGTTTCTCAAATAAAAATTAGGCCAAATTGGATTTATACTATACACCGAAAGATCTCGGTTTTAGAAATTTACCATCGAAAATTAATGGCTCGCTTCTAAATAGCTTGGTTTCCTTTTGGTACTTCATTTTAGCTAGTCCTATCTAGCATTGCATGTTGAGTGTATTGAAAGTTTGAAACTTACTATATTCACAACACTCCTTGACTTTTTCAGGCTCTGATGGTGATCGGCAACATCACTTTGTCTGCTTCTAGTTTCTAAAGGAGGATGCAGCTGCCTAGCCTTATTTGTCATCTATACATAAATTTGAAATCACACTGCCACCCGCCTGTAGTTTTACAAAATTATATCTTTCACTTGCTATGAAGTTCTTCACTAAGGAGTTAAGACCGTTTAATATCTGGACCTGTTCTTTCAGGCCCTTACATGTTCTTCAGTAAGGTCCTTGTATCTATGAATTGTGTACTATATAATCGAAGTTTCTTGCAATCTACAGCTGCCATATAATATAAAAGGGAAGAAAAATGACGAATCTGAAATATGCTTTTGAAGGGCATTTTCAACTCAAATTGGAATTATTTCCCCCCCAAAAAAAAGTCAAATTGGAACTACACGAACGAACGGAACTGAGCAGAACTTTATTATTTGCAGATGCAGAAACTCACATACTCAACTGCCTTCTCCAACATTGTGCTGAAGGTTCAAAATACCTTTCAGAGGAGATCATATTTGTGCACAGTATCAAAGCTTATTAATTACCTTTGTGTCATTAGGACTAGCTATTGAAGTATCTGTAGCCGCATTTCTCTCAGGCGCTTTGTGACTTGGGCGCAAGCGTGAGCGTCATGTCGAAGGTGGTATATGATAAGCTAATCGTGCATTATTCCCAAAGGCTAAGTGTTTGCAGCTTGCAGATCAGCCGGTGCGCCATCCTAATGGTATAGCCGAAGATGTTCCTCTGCAGATAAAAAATTCCTTCGTCCCCGTCGATTTCGTTGTAGACATGGATGTGGATGTCAAGACACCTCTCATCCTTAAGAGGCCATTCTTGAGCACCACTAACACTAACATCGACGTTGGGGCAGGAGAGATTCACTTGGATTTCAACGGAAGGAAAGAGACATTCAATTTCAAGCCCCTAGTGGAACAGTGCAACCAAGTGAGGTCTTCTATGGCAAGAACCCCAAGGAAGTGGAGAAAATTGAGACATCACTCCACCTATGCCACAACCGGACAAGCTCATCACTTATATGAGGAACTATCTGGCAAGAGAAGAGAATGAAAAGCGGCCAGCAAATTATTGGAAGAGCCAGAGCCTAAAGAAAGCACTAAGCAGCCTAAAGCTCCCCAAGCACCCCCAGCACCTCCAACACCTCAGCAAGGAACATGCAACACCTCAGGAGGGAACATGCGAGTCAAAGTCGCCAAAGAAGTGGAGGGCGAGGCATTCGAAGAAGAATAAAATAGCAGCTAAGGTACCCGCAGACGTGGATCCAACATAGGAAAATATCTAAGGTATTTACCCAAAGAAATAATATTAACTAAAAGATTTACTAAATTAAATAAAAAAATATATCCATAATTATTCTTACAAAGATAAGTAAAGATACAAGAAGAAATAATATTAACTAAAAGATTTACTAAATTAAATAAATAAGAAAAATATATCCATAATTATTCTTACAAAAATAAGTAAAGATACAAGAGAGCTTTACTTAACTTTCGAAGAGTACTCCGGAATCCCGAGCGAAGCTCTCACTTCTACTCTAATTCCCAACTAAATACTAAATCTAAACAAGAAGAGTAATTAGATTCTTCAATGAGATGTGAGTTGCTTCTGCTCCCCACGGAGGTATTTATAGCCTCTTTAGGACCAGGGGAGTCTTATAACACGAGGAGGAGTGGCGCGCCTGCCAAGGCAGGCCGGCCAGCATAATAGGGGAGCTGACCAGCCATTGTTCGAGGCGGTTTGCCACCGTCTTCGCTATGGATGCTACCGATGGACTCCTGAAGGCGGTTGTATGGTCGGTTACATGCTGGTGGCGGCAGAATTAGAGTAAGGGTTAAGTTAAAGCCCATTTAGCCTATCTTCTATATATCTATGGAATCTCCAGCTTGGGCTTTAATTTCCTGCGTGTATGGACTGCATACGGCCTGCTGGGTGAAGCCTGGGGGTGTTGGCGGTTCTTATGCGATTAAATTCATTAATTCCGCGAGCGCACGGATCACCATTGTAGCATTTCACCTTGGAGTATTCCAGGGTTATCGTATTTATATTTCCGCAGGGAAGTAGAGCAAAAGGGAGCTGAATAGTAGCAATGCATTGAATAATTTGGAGAAGGAATAATGTATCAACTATACTTGAGACGGGGGTAAGATAGGCATGATAGATATGAGTGGCACACACATCCTCAAATCCAAAGTGATAAAAGAAATAAAACTGTAGTATACATTTGGGAGAGCAACGAGATAGAGTTAAGGCTACCTGTATGTTTATCTATTATTTACTCTTCCTAGCAGTCAAGTCTACAAGATTATCTACTCTAGCTAAGTTCATACACATACAAGTCATGTCGTTTCGGGGCACACACGTGCTAGGTTAACCGATGATGCTAGTTCAAACCTAGGGAACCGTATGCTATAATTAAGACCCTGCTGAGTCCAACCCGGACGTGGTGGATTACAGAGACCGGTGCAGCTGTCACATACACTCGCGGCTACCATCCTACATGAGGTTGGGTGCCAAACGTGCATAGGCCAAGCTCTAAGCGCCATGCTTACAACCCGCCTAGAGGAACTACTCTTGATCAACGGAGCAGCCCTATCTAAGAATAAACAAGCACAGATTTCACTCGACGTCATCTCCGACGAAGGCACTCTCTCGTACTTGCCTACTCCAACAATCACGAATCCCACAACAAGACTTCTACGAGCACTTACTTAACAGAATAAATAAACTAAATAGAAAAGAACTACTAAAAGAAATAAATAAAGATAAATCTAAATATAATTATATTGAATAAAATAATATCTCAAGAGTAAGGGTACAAAGAACTATACCAAGACTCCGAGAAGACTCCGGAAGCCCGAGAGAGCTCTCACTCTACTCTAATTCCCAAAGCTACTACTAAACAAGAAAATGAAACACTTGGATGAAGTGTGAGGTGCGAGTTGCTTCTGAGGCCGGGGGGGTCCTATTTATAGCTTCTCCATGGCGGTGGGGACTCCCTGGCCAAAGCTGGAGAGGCGGTGGCGCCAAAGTAGGCTGGCCGGCCTAGGGGGGTGGCCGGCCAGTCGTCCCCTGTGGCGGTTCGCCACCGTCTTGCTCCTGGACGCTCCAGATCACTCCCTGAAGGCGATCTGAAGGTCGGCTACTTATTGGGGTCGGCAGAATTGCAGTGGGGGCCAAGTTAAGGCCCAAATGGCCCACCTTCTAGAATGGCGGTGCAAATCTGCTGGGCTGGCCTTGAATTGTACGTTATGGACCAGTTTCCAGCCCATTGGAGGAAGCCCAGGGCCTGCAGCCACCAGGTGGGGCCGGTCGGCCAGGGAATTTCCCTAGCAGGGCCCACTTTCCTCCATTATTCACTCCTGCATCCAAATATTCACCAAAACTTGTGGAGTAGTGTTATTCCTATCTACTATGCACAAAATCTTGGTGTTATGCTTTTATTTACCGGTAGGGTGGCGGTCGAAACATGATTTAACGACCGCCAACAGAGGGTTTCTAGAACGGGGCTAGGCCGGTCGGCCTAGGTGTGGGCCGGCCGGCCAGTGACTTTCTTCATTTCGGCCAGTTTTCTCCAAAATAACTCCTACACTCACATATCATTCAAAACTTGTGGAAACTCATTAGTAAAATAAAATATCGCTGAACTTTGGTGATTTATCCTTTTATTTACCGATATGTTGATTTACCCTTTTATCTACAATACTGTCAATACCTACCAGAAAATTTTCACTCTGAATCAGAACAGTTTTGAGAAGGGCTTGAGCAAAACTCACCTCTCCTCCACATACCACGTCAAAAGTTCAGGCTCTCAAAAGGATCCTCTCCACCGGTCGTTGATCCATCGCCATGAAACAACAACAACATGGCTGACCTTGTTGAGAAGAAGATCCATTAGATCTCCGCACCAACTATGAAGAACATCCGTGTGAGTCCTAACTCACACATTACCAACAAGGATTACGAGCTGAAGCTGGCCTTGATCAACATGATCTTAGCTAGTACTTTATGTGGGAAGCCATCAGAAGACGCAAATGCTCACATCCATTTGGTTTCTGATGACATGCAACACCTTTGCTATGAAGGATGCACCTCAGGACGCGATTCGCTTGCAGCTCTTCTTGTTCTCTCTGCTAGGGAAGGCTCCAGTGGTTCTACGTGAACCAAGAGGCTCTCAGCACATGGGAGGCATGCTCAAATGCCTTCGTCGTCAAGTTCTACCCGTCAGGTAAGACGACTGCCTTGCGGAACAAGATATCGAGACCATCACTGAAGTTTGGAAAAGAATGCGGAAGTACTTCCTCAAATGCCCCCACCATGGCATATGGAGAAATGACTCCTTATCCAAAGCTTCTATCATGGCTTGAAGCCTGCTGCTCGTGAGCACCTCGACGCCGCTTCGAGAGGTTCTTTCTTCTCAGCGTGAAAACACTACGAAGCTCATTGAGAAGATGGTGTCCAATCAAAGTTGGAATGGTGAACGCCTAGCAGCCCTATCCAAGACTCGCGGAGTACACCAAGTGGAGACCATGGACATGCTGGCCATAAAACTTGACCAGCTCCTTCGCAAGGTGGACTCTCCACAAAATCTGCAGGCCGTTGATGCCCGCATGACATGTGAAGAGTGTGGCAGTATAGGGCACATGGGGATTAATTGCCCAAATACAAGGGAGAAATGCAACTTTCTCAACAATGGCAATGGATTCCGTCCCAGAACAAATATAGCTGGGACTCCAAGCCCGACCTCTCCTTCAACAAAAATTAGGGAGGTAAGAACGATCATTTTTCTCGCTATGAACCTTCTCTCCAAGATCTACCTCAACTTACAATAAGCTTGATTCAGGTCAAGTCCTTTTTAATCTCTCAGTCAAGCTAAAGATCAACTCGTACATGGAGAGAAGCCTAGTCGGGAAGTAATCAGAATCAAGCAAAAAAGCACTTGGGGCTACTATCGTTACCATAACCCCCGCGTACCCTCATGACTAGCAAGGCCAAATAAGCTGACAAGGGTAGTCAGACCGGCCGAGAAGAGACCGAGTAGCCTATGTATCCAGAAGGAAGGTTCGGCTAGTCGGTAAGATAGAATAGTTTTCTTGTTTTGTACTCTAAGTAATTTCATACTGTAAACATTGTGTCTTGTATTCACCATCTTATTTTTGGTTTCTTCATCCCTAGTTAAAATCTAGCGAGGCCCTAAAACCTTACACTAATAATAGCGGAAGCACGCAATGTAAGGGCTGCCTGTTACCATTGCTACGTACTAGTTTCAAAAATGTTTCGTCCCCAAAGACCTCGAATCGTGTCTCTGGAAAAGCACGCGATTCGTGTCTCGATTTATGCAAATTCATGTTTCAAAAAATATATATATATATGCTGATGTTGGTTCATCTTAGACGTACAGCAGCTACTACTGGACATCGTAATTTTCTTTCACAAGGCCACGCCAACTAAAGTGCGCTACGGTGCCAATACCGAAAGTGAAATACAGAATTGCACGCCATCGATCATATCGGCAGCAGCATCCGATTCTTTTCTTGCCAGGCTAATAAATGTGGGCAGTACCGGGAATCGGTGCCTGTACTAAAGACGATATTTCCCCGCCGGGCATCGGGACCAACCTGATGTGCGGTAGCTCAATGCTGCTGGTTCCACAAGTGTCGATGCTCACTGTTCTTGTGCGTTTTGGTATCTATTGTCTCGTATGAAGTTTAAAATCATTAATTAATTTAAAAAGGTAGACAACTGTAGCAGCCCCTCCCCCCCCTTCTCTAATTCTAGTTTTCCGTACATATATATGGTCATATATATCGGGTTGAACTTAAGGATGTTGCAATCCCTCCCATTGGATCATTACTAGCCCATCAACCCATGTGCCAGCATGGGCTAGTAATTCAGTAGGAAAATGAATATAATCTTTGAATTTTATTTGGGAGAGAATAAGGAACATGGTTAATTTTAAAAAAAGAAGGAAAAACTTGTTTCATTTTTGTAGATTCACAATGATATATACTCTATGACCATAATATATGGAGCTTTGTGTAAAAAGCATGGAGTAAATTGATAGTTTAATTGAAAAAGAAATACACGCATGTCGCCTATTTTTCTATTCTTATATCTTGTCTTGTCATTTCTTATTAATCTTACTTACCATGTAAAGGAATGTGAACTGACATATTGCTTGTCATTTGTAGTATTATCAGAGATAATGTCATATACACCAATTAACTCTGACATTTATTTTATTTGAGCCTTAATGTTCACCTTATTTTATAATTTGTAGCTAGCCTCTAGTATAACTGTTTAATTTTATAATATTCGTCAGAAAAATGGTAGAGATGTTCTTGTCATGGAAATGCAAAATTCTAAATGGTTTTGTTCATGCACTGACATTAGTTGTCCAGACTTTCTATTGTCAAATAAATATGGTATGTTTTAACCTATCAGAGCTAACATGTTACAATTACATTGATGAGAATGCTGCTGATGTCAAGCACCTAGCATTGTAGGTTGAGGGAAAAACATGAAAAAAATAAGAGAGCCTTTGGGTGAAATTGAACATTCAACCCAATGACTCAAGCAATAATCTGTCAAACAGTTGGGACATGCAATTCTACCCTACTATCATACACACAAATATGACATGCAACTCAATGACTCAGTCAATGTGTCAAACAAATGTGAAGTGCAATTCTGCGGGATCCTATCAATTTTACAATTTGTGATATGCATATATATTGGGTATATTCGTAGTAGCCATGAAATTTTCCCGACTGCATTCTATTCATAGGAGAGAAAATTCAATATCTTTTGTGATCTAATATATTAATGAGAGGCTATGCATCTGAAATTATAAATCGATCTTTACCTTATTTTTCTTTTCCTGTCAATAGAATTGGTGCTTAAGCAGTTGATCTGATCTGCTATATGTGTCCTTCAGAAGGGGGGGGGGGGGGGGGGGGAATCTCACCTGCTGTACGCCTGTAACTGATGTGTGTGGGGTCTCCGAGCTGTAGTACGCAGCTTTGCCATTCGTGATCTACGGCTCTCATGTAATCATGTAATTCACGGCTGCTATGAGCTTTTGTAGGTGTCGTCTCCAGTCAATTCACGGCTACTGCCAGACTGTCTAATTATACGTCAAGTTCTCGTCATCTTACTCTAAGGATGGACGCATCGATACAATAGTAGTGAGCAGTATCATCCAGTTATTCATCCGTATGTGCTTGAACTGCTAGCTTAGTTCTTGACCTCAGCATGCATGTATGTGGTTTGCATGCTTGCATGCACCTATGCATGATTGATCTTCTTGGTCTCCTGTTCGGCTGTTCCTTTGGCTGGCGTGCGTGCGTGAATAAATTTTGCTTCTTGCTCTCAATTGACACAGCAGCTCGAGAGATTGCGGTCAGCTGGTTGGCAACGAACCAGCTTGGTCGATGGTTGCGGATGGACGTTCACGCCATTGATGATATTCCTGTTGGCAATATGTAGTGAGCACGATTATTGATCTCAGATGGTTGCATGGAGACGTGGTTCAATCCTGGTTACCTGAACATGCAATGGAGACGAGTTTTCTGTATATTGTATGTTTAACTAGATTTACTTGAACCATATATTGAGAATCAGTATGGATAAATTTGACTACAGATTATGGAATTTGAACATTATCTATCATGCAGTAAAAAACAATGGTGCAATAAATGCGAGCATCTTCTCCATGGCCAATCACACACGTGCCACTGTTGGATGGAACTAATACATATGCATCGGCTGAAAGTGAAGTTGGTGGTTTGTGGGCAAAGCTCTCCCGCTTCACAGGTAGCATCTAATTCTTTTCGAGAGTGACACATTAGCGTGGATGGGTCAGTCCAATAATTATAGGAATATTGCTCTTTCCATAACAATGTGTATCATTATCTATATTAAGGGCCGTATTCTCGTGGAAGAAAGCTGGCATCTCAACTTTAAGATGGTCATATGAGTGTGCTTGAAGAGAATGGCGTCATCAAACATCCATATTATCAAGGCACTCCTTTCGGATGCAAGAACTAGTTAATTGGGTCGGTTGTTGTGTATTTGGTGGTATCTATGTTATGCAAAGAGGCATAAATTACTCTACTCATCTGAAATTTCAAGGGAAAATCTTTTCTTTTCATTAGTTGAGTGATATGGTCTACGCATACAAAAAAGCATATCTGATGAAATCGACCAAGTTCTGAAAATCTCAGAATTCGCAACAAAATTTGTATGGGAATTATGTTTATAACAAAGACAGAAAAGTTGACATATTTTATGACTCACAGCAGCAAATATGCTCCCTTTGCTTCCACCATATCCTAATGCCGCTTCCAACAGATCTAAAACTCCTGAAAGGACCAATTTCAGACTTTCAGAAGCTAGTCTATTTTTGCAAGATAGATATGCATCCCCATAATAAAGGACCCACGTATACATAAAGATCTAGTATGGCTGCCTGCGCATTTGCGCGGCTAGACTTGTTAAACTGTTTAAATTATTTTCATATTATTACAGAAGTTTAAAAATAGTTTGTTATCATTATTTTATATTAATACATTTCTAACATAGCTAAATTGATTGCAGAAATTCTCACCGAGTCTGTTAATTTGAGTGTGTGATGAGTCATCATGTACTTGAATGTCAGTATTGAAATTATCAATTTTTATACGTAGCATGTAAAGATCATCATTGTGGCAACTGGCCGACAAAGAGACATAATCGAAATAGAGAACATGGAAGTACGGTGTAAGGGCTAGAATAAAAGATGATTCACAGGAACAATACATATAAAATAATAGATATGATATGAACTCATGGTATTTAAAATGTGTTATTTTCTTATCACTCTACTGAATAGTTACAAATTATGTCAATCATAACATATCTGTATACCAGATAGCCATGGCTCAAGGACTCAGTCCTGATCAAGGCAGCTCTATATCACCTGCCGTTACGCGTACCTAAGATCCCTTAAAGACTGAGCTATATATACTTTTCAAAGATCCATGACCTTGCGCTAAGAGGTGTATTTAGCCTACCAACGACTATTGTGGTTCCATTTAAGCAGATGGATCGTGCTCATGTGAGCATCCTCGGAGTTCAATCATTATGTTTGCTCAAGGTCCTCATTAGAATACAACCCAACATTTGTTGATATATTATAGTACGTAAATTTTTTTCACCTTATTTACTACTTTATTTCTAGTATACACGTGACCGGTGTATAAGAAATGGGTATCTTTTAGACCGTCACATGGATAACATTTTTTATAGTTTTTCTATCACATATGTATATTTAGTTAAACACAATATTTGCTATCCAAACTTTAACCATGATATAAGTTTATATGTTGAGATAGTTTTCAAAAAACTAATGAGTATATGGTTATGCACTTTGTATAATTATATCTATCACGCATATATATTTAGTTAACACAATATTAGCCTACCTAAATTTTAACCATCATATATGTTTATATATTGAGATAATTTTTCAAAAGTTATGAGTGTATGGTCTTAAACTTTCATAATATTGTAACGTTAAAAGTGCTTTTTACACTTTGTCAATTATTTTGCTTTTTTTTTCTTATTTGATAGACACGCATATACATGTTTAATACCTATTTACTTGTTGAAGATAAATATTATTAGTATTTACCCATTAAAGCATTACACATTCATATATTTTGGAAGAAGTTGGATCATAATGAAAGCTGTATTGCACGTTAAGTTTTAGTTAACGATATGAATTTGAATTATCATTGTTTATATTTTATATGTGCTTTTCTATGGTGTATTTCCCAACAATTTAAAGAGAAATTATATTTACTTTCAATTATTAGTGTTTGGAATATTAAATAAATTTATTTATTTATTGAAATTTATAAAAGTGACTAATCTACAAATAAGAATTAGCTGTATTTTTGAATTTTTATTATTTAGCTATTTTTTCTCATAATGGTATGGTGGGTAAATTTGAAATAGGAACTAAAAGTATTTTTTTACTATTTTTTATTGTGACAAATTTAATTTTTTTACTCATAATGGCATGGTGGGTAATTTAGAAATAGATGTGAGGGGTATTTTTGGATATATTTTTTATCACGAATTTAGCTATTTTTTACTCCTAATGGCATTGTGGGTAATTTAGAAATATGTGTGAATGGTATTTTTGGGTATTTTTTATTATTTCGAGTTTAGATTTTTTATTATTAGAAGCAGGTTTGAGGGTATTTTAGACTAAAATTTTCATAATAGCAGTGGTTGGTAAATTTTTTTTTATTTTCTCGGATTAACATGACAATTTCTAGGTCTTGAGAGTGAACGTGGAAGCTTCTTTTCTTGGTCAATTATACATATAATAGATAGATTCCTCATTTTCCTATAAGCTATGGGTTATGATACATACATGATCGACATGATGGTTCATTTAGTAGTTGTACATTTCTCGAAATAAAAAAAAGCCTTCTTTGGATCAATTAAAAGAAATCATCCTATTAGACACTGGGAGTATACCTAGGCTCGTGTATATATATGGGTCTGAGGAGGCATGCCTGTGCCATCGACGCAAAAGGAGGATTCAGGGTAGATAGATAGATAGGAACCAAGACCTAGGCTGCCAGTGGGCTACCAATGGGGAACTGTACAAGCTGTCTCCCTTGGCCTTGCGGCACATGCTTCGGCTTATGCTCATCTGAGAACTGCAAGGCATGCTGCCCAGAGAAGTGTCCCCTGTGCGAGCTCCATGACCTCCAACTTTGCAACAACTCCTGCACTTTCAACTGTAGCAAAAGCCATGGCCACAAAGATTACCCAAGCTTGGCGCCGCCAGTGCGTCCTATGGCCTCACATGATGACGAAGGAGGAGGAGGAAACGCCAAAGCCGCAAGCTAAGACTACAGCATCCGTGGACAGAGTTGCCGCGTCACAAGCCAATTCGTACAGCCTCTGATGGCGGAGCCTCTGCCCCCGGATAACAATCATCCCCGCTTGAAAGTACCTGTTTATATATTTTCGCTTCGGTTTTAAATTGTTGACGTCATTGACTTTTTTTGTTATGTTTGACCATTCGTTTTATGCAAAAAAATTTAAAAAATTATTATATATTTTGTTATGATTTGTTTTATTATTAAAGGAAGTTAAAATATACGTTATAACTTTGCATGTTTGAATTAATATTTTGAATAAGACAAATGGTCAAACGTAGCGAAAAAGTTAACGACGTCAACAATTTAAAACCTGAGGGAGTATCTGCTTACTCGCAGATATATCTCCGTCCGGTAATAAAAGTGGTGTTGCGAGTACATGTTGTAATCAATTGCTTTAAGTTTGAGGTGTGATGTATTGACGTGTGTTTTTGGACCTCTAATAGGGGTGTATGATAATATAGTTTTATTTTATTGAACATTTCAAAAGAAAGCTATGGCCAAAGTTGTGTTTTGAAGATGGATACTAGTTCATGAAAAGTATTCACGTTTGTTTGGGTGGATGGACTATACGTTAGCACATATGCGATGATTCATTCGCCCAAAATGATCGATTAACCTTACAGCTTACACAATTTGCGTCGGAAGGATTGGAGGCTTTGGAATTTGGATGTGTCCCATGGAATAGAGAGATTGATATCTGAGTTGGGTTGCGGAAGCGCAGGGCAATTTCCCCCAACGACGTCGTCGATCCTGTAGCGTGTAAGCAGAACAGAGGCCGGCATCCAAGACTCAGAGGAGGACAGAGGAGTGATGAGTGAAGGTTAGCTTTACGGTGCTCTCAAATCAACATGGGTCATCCATTTTCCTAAATCCAACCGTTAAATGTACTTCATACTAGTTTGAAGCCTCCACGGTGGTATGGTGGTATTTTAAAGTGGTATAAGAAGATACGGGGTATTGGTGAAAAAAAAAGTAATGGCAGCTAAGTGATTTCATCGAACTAATAGGACGAAATACTAGTGTGGTACTCATCATCTCCTGAATCGATTCATTCATGTTCGTCCCCCTCTTTCTTTCTGATTTCATCATTTTCCGAAACCTAGGTGCTCGTCACCGGCGGCTGCGGCACCCGAGCAGTTTCGCGCTCACTGTTGGGCATGCTCTTGCGTGCATACTCTCTCCATCATCGCTCGAGCATTTCCGGCGCGGTTGGCATGGCGGGCGGTGCCGCAATGTTGTTGGCGCAGCGTTTGCTGCATGCGGTTGGAGGGTTCTCGGGAGTCGGGATCCAGGCCAAACCGCCACCGTCATGGATTTAGCCCTCTTGGGGTCGTGGCCGGTGGCGGCAAAGCAAATCGATCTGCGCAATTGCGGCGGCGTGGACGGGGTCAGGAGTGAGTGCAAGTTTTCAGCACCAATTTAAGATGTGGATATTTCATTATCAATTTAATTATTTTATGAACACATCCAGCTCTATATGTTTGTTACCAAAATTAGCTCAGCTCCTCAGTACATACTTGGTTTTTCTAAATATTTAGCTCGCCGTAAGGTATTACCTGTTTTCTAAATATTTACCTCTCTTGCATTACCTGTTTATTTTTATTGCAAGTTATCTTCGTAAGGTATTCCGGGGAGGATGGTGATTGACGAATATCACCTTGTATGCTTAAAGTCTGCGAATGAGGATTCAACTGACCCGCAGTGTTTGGCCCTTTGTCATCTTCAATTCACTTGTAACAAAATAAAAAGATCGTCTCAACCCTTGAAATTTCACGAAATTTGTATTAGTCCACTCGTTTATTAACCCTTTTTTATATCGAGAGCTGTTTTTGAGACCCATGTATGTTGCAGAAATACTCAAGAAGGCTTCTGTGTTCATCGGTTATCTTACCATAACCAGAGTGTTTCATTGTGATCCTGTGTTCTTTTCTTCTAGTTGCAACAAGAGACGTTGTCGAACGGCAGCATGTAAACATAGCCCAAACCAATCAGAAACAGCATTGTATTGGCAGCATGTATATATATCTTGTGAAGATGAATCCTTCCAACACCACCATAAAATCTGAATAGTTTTGTTGCATACTGTCACTTCTGTTGGGGAGACGCACAAATATGTTGGCACCGTAATTGGCCAGCGGTTCGTGCATCCAACATCTTGTCCAAACTAAAGTAGCAAAAGATGTAGAACATGAACAAACGTTAAAATGGCACTCCAAGTCAACTTTGATCTGTCTAAAGATTCAAAAAAAAAAAAGAGAGAGAGCATCTCGATTACCAACTGCACTAAGTGATTAAGCATCAACAAATTAAAGCACTTTTTTTGCATCCATGCATCAAATTGGAGTATAGGGAAAGCATCAAATCCATTTTCAAGATTTGATGCATGACTGCTCCAGCAGCCGTAAAACCCCATCCCCTTCTCATGGGTCCCACCCTTTCCCCTCTCTCTCTCCTGTCGTCCTCGCACCCCACACGCCGCTCTCAGCCGCCGCGACCCGCTGGCCGCCGCCGCGCCCCACCTGCCGCGTTGCCGCCGCGACCACCTACCGTGACCCACCTGCCGCGCCGCAGCCACGCCCCATCTGTCGCCGTGCACCCAAGCCGCCGCCCTCATGCGTGTCACGGCGAGCACGCGATGGCTGGACCGGAAAGGGGGGAAACCGTCTCGGGCCCACAGGTAGTTGGAGTAGGGGAGAGGAGAGAGATCCCCTCTATTCAGGGGATGGAAGGGAAGATTTGATGCATGGAGTAAAAGAGGGGATGGGATAAGGAAACTGCTGGAGCAAGTTTTTTGGCCTTCCATACATCAAATGACAGTTTTTTTATTATAGGAGAGAGGAAAGGGGAACTGCTCGAGATGCTCTTAGGAACCAGTTCTCCAAGTATGTATCAGCCTCTCATCGATCCTCTCCCCGCCTCGTCAGCTGCAAACATAGTTGCCAAATGTGACGATTTGTTGATGGAGCAGCTCGGAAACGGTCTTTGCCTTGTTTGCCAAATATATGACAAGTTGTTGATCAGAGACCTATCCATAGTGACAAGTCCCAGTTACTTTACATTGTCAAAAATATTCAACGGCCGGCATGAATCATGGTGGTTTCTCTGCTTTCTTTTGTTTGATGACATGAGCCCGGGTGGGTGTGAATATTAGCCTCTTTATCATTACTATCATAATTCTTTGTGATGTGGACGCAAGGGATGGATCAATTGAACTAAAGTAATCATATTGGGATGGAAACGGATAGAGCCATTAAGAGCGGTCAACCAGAATTGCTCAAATCACTTATTTGCAGAAAATGAATTGCTTTTAGAGGGGACAGTATGATCGGTGGGGGTTTTGTGTAAGACTGTAGATTGCTTTGAAAAACTGATGGTTGTACTTTCATCGGTTGCAGTTGCACTTTTAAAATTATAAAACTATGCTTTATTGCCAACAGTGTTAAGGAAAGCACACTTCAATTACCAACTGTTTAAAAAGTATCCACACCTTTTGGAACTCGTTAAGAAAAATTGAATATTTCTTTGACTTCGCTTTCAAGACTGGACTACATATATAGTTATTGCTGTCTACATTTTGAAAACAGGAACCACAATATGTGTGCAATCTTTATAAAGGTGTACTTTCTAAGAACTGGACGAAAGTAGCATTATTTGGTTAGTAATCTCGATACAACAGTCCACAAATGTTCCTGAAATGGATAAATAACCCTTGGATTTGTAAAAACAGTTTCTAAAAGGATCTTTTCTCATCAGATGTTCCCAAGAGTCAAGAGATAGATCAAATGTTAGGGAAAATTCTAATGAATTCAACAAAAGTAATTAATGGCTTTAGCAAATACAGCTGAGCGGTTATATATGCTCCTAATGACGATGGCTGCTTTTGTCACAGGATCCTTTGTTCAATCATAATGGCACTCCTTATCATGAACTTGAAGCTTAGAAACAAACAGATCGTGAGAACGGTGGCAACATATTAATAAGATGGTAGTTGATAGGTGCTTATCTATGGGTATTAGGAACGACCTTTGCACCTGCCTTGCATGACTCATGATGCTTCCTACTCTCATTCACTTGCTTGTTATATAATTTTGTAGAAAAAACCAATCTTATTCCCCCGTGGATGTTGTCTTCTCAGGTTGCGCCTTTTATTTCTTCACCCGCTCAACCAATTAGGATGCAAACATTGTGAAGAACGGTCAATTGAACTGGATTGTAGAGTTTAGGGGTCTGAAGAACCTTGATTATCTTGTCGGAAGTATACTAATTTTTTTTATGATAATCACATTTTATGTACCAGTGTACCAATTAATTGTTTCCACACGATCATTGAACTTAGGTAGTATTTTTTTTTTAGCTGCCTCCATGCATTATCTAAATCTTGTTGGTAAAATGGAAACGTAAAGTGGTCAAAATTGGGCCAATCAGCAGATAAGTATTACAGCACAGTTGCTTGCGTCTATTCCTTCGTATTAGAAAATTAAGATGATTATGAAATTTCGTTTACTCCGTCAACTTGTAGTGGATGACATTTGTCTTACAGAAAAAGCTCTCGACTTGCTCTGTACATGCTGAATCACGTGATTATCCTCATGACACCGCCCAAAGAATTTTTTATAACAATAGGAGGTGGGGTAATTTCTCTGGTTGGAAACTTGGCTGAGCACTAAATGCTGTCCATACTTAATGAAAGTCACTCTGAACATAAATTCCATTGATGACTTATAATTATACAAAAAACCGCATATGTTTGCATGGCAATTGAGGAAGCCATAATATATGTATGGATTTCACTAAATATTTATGACCATTGGTTTCTACTATCGGCCTTCTTTTGCATTGTTATTTAAACACATAAAACATATTTTTTATGGTCATGGGGTAAATTTCCGCTTGCCTGATAAATAAATGTTACATAATTCATACAGTGTAGTTTGGGTTAACTATACCTTAATTTTTATAGTGACCCTTCTAGTTGTTGCCATAAAAATGATATTAGCGTCCTCCCCCTCAGCTATTAATATAGTGTTGAAATAGTTACGGAGAACTCCGGTATAGTTTTCTTGAAACAATAAAAGCGATGCTTTTTTTTTTGCGAATGTCCTAAAAAAAAGCGATGTTGTGATTAAAAGAAAAGGTGAAAAGCCATCACACAATATAAATGCCTCAGAGGACAAGAAAGGTTCATTCCAGATATAACCTAGTTAAAGGGGTCACTTTGAAAAGCATAAAGTGCAACAACCAAGTCCCTAGGGCCAAACGCTTTTGGAGAGCTTTTTCCAAATGTCATATTACGGTTGGTTTTTTAAAGATAAAAGAAGAAATATGTTATTTTCGTGCCGAACCCAACAACATAACATATATATAGCTGCCGCTTGCACAACACAGGGCCGAGCAGAGAGAGAGAGAGAGATGGGGCAGAGCCAGTCTACTTGGCCGCAGCCGAAGGCAGAGAAGTTTCAGCCGCCACCGAAGGCAGGGAAGCTTCGACCGCCGGCCAGCAGTGGCAGTGGGAAAAGGTTTCTTCGGAACGCTCAACTTCGCTTTGCCTTAATTTGTTCTGTAATTAAGAGCCAGCTTATTAGTATGGTGACGTCGTCTTCTTCTGCCTCCATCTCTGCACCAGACAGGAGCAGCTGCGGAAGGTAGCAGTAGAAGATCCGAAGAAGAAGAAGAAGTCCTTCGATGCATATCCAAGAAAAGACAGTAACCTCGTCCTGACAGTGTCTCTGGAAGCCATCACCAGGATCGGGTGATTCAGCATGGGTATGTACGTGCAAGAACTTCTGATATATATTAACCTCTGTTCTATGTGCCTGTAAAAGTGATCGGACTAGCAGACTAGCTGGCTTAGTGAGGAGTGCAAATCATAATCTAGGTTTCAAGTCATTCTCGACTCGAGTTCTTCGCATGCCAATCTTCTTCTCTATTCCACTTACCTTCTCAGTTTATAATCAAAATCTCTAGTTTGCTATGTGTTTTATTTTGGTCTCACTGAACAATTTTGGAGGAAGATAACGAGCTGGACCATGAAACAACCTCCACTAAGATGATCTAACTGTAAAACATATATATGCGCTAACTCAACCATATTTAGTATTTATTTGTAAAACCTAATGTTGCAGGTCTTAATATGCGCCACAGATCTACATATTTTCTATGTTCATCACAAATAATTGGTTTCCTTGAATTTTAAAGCTGTCCAGCGCAACAGTTTTATATTGTCGAATAACCTAACTTTTTAGATCCAGTTAACACGAATTTGACAAAACAAATAATTATGGATCCTCATGATCTACTCCCTCCAGTTTTTAACTGACTTTAGAACAACGTTTTAGTTCATTTGACATAGGAAGTAGTGAGTTTTGAAAGAGGAAGTATTCACATGTACCGCTGACAATTCCTACGCAGATGAAGGTTTATTAGCTTCAGTTTCTCAAAATAAAATTTGATGGTTCACTTCTAAAAAACTTGGTTGCCTTTTAGGATTTCATTTTAGCTAGTCCTATCTAGCATTGCTCGTTGAGTGTATTGAAAGTTGGAAACTTTCTAAATTCACAACTCCTTGACTTTTTCAGGCTCTGATGTTATCGGCAAACATCACTTTGTCTGCTTCTAGTTTCTAAAGGAGGAGGATGCAGCTGCCTAGCCTTATTTGTCATCTATATACAAATTTGAAATCGCACTGTCACCCCCTGTAGTTTTACAAAATTATATCTTTCCCTTGCTATGAATTTCTTCACTAATTAAGCATTTAAGACCGTTTAATCTGTGGACCTATTCTTTCAGGCCCTTACATGTTTTAGAAATGAAAGTCCTTGTATCTGTGAATTGTGTATTATAATCGGAGTGTTGTGAGTTTAATTATAAAAGGACACCGTGTGAGTATATAACCACCCCTCTTGCTTCGGTCCTAGCTGAGGGGCTTTGTATGGACCGCTCTCTTTTCCCTATATAACAAAGATACGCAGCTCTCCTGCGCGTTCGAGAAAAGAAAAAAAATAATCGGAGTGTTTGGTTGCAATCTACAGCTGCCATATAATATGAAAGCGATGAAAGATGACGAATTGGAACTATTTTCCCAAAAAAAAAGGAGTCAAATTGGAACTACATGAAGAAACGAAACACTGAGCAGACCTATATTTGCAGACGCAGAAACTTCACATACTCAACTGCCTTCTCCAACATTGTGCTGAAGGTTCAAAATACCTTTCAGAGGAGATCATATTTGTGAACAGTATCAAAGCTTATTACCTTTGTGTCATTAATTAGGACTAGCTCTTGAAGTATCACAAGAAGTTAGGAGATCGTGAAACTCATCTTTGGGCACTCTCGAGGTTCGTAAAGCTGCGGAGAAAGCTAGAGGAGGTGCCGAGGAGGTTTAGGTCGTGTGAGTGCTGTAGATCTTACACTACAACAAATGGATTCTTTACCGACAGGTCTTGTTTAGATGGCCAACAGTTTTCAATCTGTTTTGTATTTTATACAAGTGGCCAACAGTTTTCTAATACAAATTCACATCTTTCCCAACAGTTTTGACAAATTACCCACAATATCATTCCCAACAAAGTCATTACCAACAGTTTTGAAAATAGCTAATCAAATGTACTAAGTCTAAAACTGTTGGCCACTTCAAAATAGTAACTGTCGGGAAAGATTTTGATTCTTGTAGGGTTTGGCCCTAAGTCGCTTTGTTCCTCTATTTTTATGTTATGTTTACCTGTCTGCTTATTTTTAATTCTTCTTCTCAATGAAATACGCGCTCCCCGCTCCGCACGTTCTCAAGAAAAAAAATGATCCTCGCCCACTTCTTCTGCTTCAAACATGGCACAACAATGATGTCTTGGGTTGGCACGCAAATGGGATCAGCATAAATATGATAAGATTTGACAAATCAGCAGCCTTTGCATACCGACTTGAGTCCTTATCTGACTAAGAGTTGGTGTCTTCACTAATAATTGGGGGTTGTTGCATAGTAGAATTTGTGACTTCCCTTATATGAAGCCTTTTTCTCATTCTGAGACTTCGTAATAATGTTAACTTGTGAGTTGTACATGCAAAAGGTCAGATTTTTTTATTCCTTTATCCAAAAAGGAAAAAAGAGGTTGCAGCAGTACAGTGGCGTGTTGCATGAATCATGATTCATGATGGCATATATCAGTTGTCTGTTTCTCTTTTGTTAAGACCAACATGCTGAAAAAGAAAAAGAAAAGGAAAAAAGGGGGGAAGGAGCCCTAACATTCAGTTGAGGGAGAGTGTAACCCAGCAACGTCACATGAATCGGACAGGAAGTTAACAGTAAATAATTCAGTTTCGCAGGAAAACCCAGGATTTGGGAAAAAAAAACAAGAATCTAAAGGGCGGCTCTAAAAACAAATGAATAGTCATTACATTGTTAGATTACAGGACCTTATTCATGCATGAATACATAAATGTGCATGATAACATTTATATCACTTGCAAATATCTGAAGTTGGATGCGCTTTAAGAATTCCTGTATAAATATAGGAATATTTTGTTTGCTTCCAATATGTTGGTACTTCAGTAGTTCTGTCAAAAATTTAGTCCTCAGTGTATTTCCATCCTACACATGCGTTTTTACGAAACATGGTCAGAACATTATTGTTGTGAAAATATATGATCAAATTTTCATAGAAATAATAATACTCACAAAGCAATTTTGTGGCAAATCTGTATTACCACACTCACGTGTGAAGTTCATAACCAAATAGTCTGAGAGACCTACAGAAAGAATATAAATTTTTATACGCCTGTATAAAAATACTTACATCGCCATTGACAAAAGTGTTAGTACGCCTAGTACCAATGCACGTGCGCCTGCAAACATCTAAAGGACCAAACAATATTGGACATATTATTCATTCACTCATTAATTCATTACCATGCATATTTTTAATTGGAAGTAAAAGCATACCGGGGTTATGCAAAAATCAAGTAATGGGGAATTTCTGAAATGTACAAATACAGTACAGTGGGTAGCTTGCTCGTCAAAAGAAATAACTCAATTTGCCATTTATGCATAGCAGGGAAGTCTCCCCAAACAACAAATATAGCATCAAGCAATGTACAAATACAGTACAGTGGGACAGGAAGTTAACAGTAAATAATTCAGTTTCGCAGGAAACCCAGGATTTGGGGGGGGGGGGGGGGGGGGGGGGGGGGGGGGGCGGACAAGAATCGAAAGGGCGGCTCTAAAGAAATTTCATAGGATTTGAGTAGAAAACAGATCATAACTTGAAATATAAATGAACCAGTGGAATTGCTGTTACGCGCCCAATTTCTAATTCTTTGGTTTCCAGCTAGACAGCTCATGGACAAATTCTGCTACTGCTAGTTCACCAATTCGATACAGGTGGAAACCAAAGAATTACAGGTTCTAGTACAATGGATAAAAGAACAAGCCGAGAAATCAACTAAAGCCCTAGCTCTGAATTCTCTAACCATTGTGCTAGGACTGATCTATCAAATCCACGATCGTTGATCGCCTTCACAACTGCTAGCTGCTTTGCATGTTCCATCCCCTTCAGACAGGCTAAAACTTCAGCATGTATTGCGCCCGTCAGAAGATCAGCACGGCCCCTGCTGCGACCACCAGACCTAAATGATCCGGTATGACAAAGCACTATCCGCCCTTGTCCTCGTTAGGGATAAAAGCTACATCACAATTTATCTTATACAACGAGAGTCAGGGTGCGCTTTCCATCTTACTCTTCTCGGTGTGCTGCTCTTTTGGGATTGTTTGTTCATAGCTTAGATCGATGCCTGCTGGCGGAGAAGGACATGAGACTGACATTACATAACTTCAAAAATTACGCCTTATCCGACCAAGCAGACCGATTCAAGCATAAACGAATCAGAACAGGTGGTATATAACAAGATAGCTCCACATCTCACAGGGTACAATATTGCAACTAACTCATGTTCAACATCCAGATCATTCAGTTATCCAACATAAACATAAACCAGAGTTCACTAGCAGGCTCTCAGCAAACATCTAAATTACAGGAATTCAAAAAAACAGCTTCTATCAAATGATGCATTTCTTCACCCCAGATGAGGTTCCCATCACTGGCATGTAGCCCACCAGACTTCAGCGGTACTGCAAAAGAGATAGAATTGCAATTTGTCAGAATTCTTGCGGGTAGAAACAGAAAGAAAATAGAAAAACTTGGGAACTAGTGGTGCCCCTAACAAGCATAGCAATTACACATACACCTCAGCTTCTAATTGTGGACGGTATGTAAACTAAATCAGCAACATTTATGATAGGAGTACCAATTGTAAGGGAGTGCACAATGCTACACAGAACAGTAGCACTTGTGAAACAGATAATAAAGCACCAGAGCAAAATTAGCAAATTAGTTTGGAGGCTCGATACGACTATTGGGAACCAAGGAACACTATTTGAGCTAAGCAAGCAAATTACATGCTACTATTTAGCAAAATTTAATGAAATATCTATGGGATGGTTCAACCAGAACATTGATCTGGAAAACACTCATTTCTCACATTAAGCTTAAAGAGTGGAACACTAATTACAAGCAACACCCATGATTATGTTATTATATACCAGCAGAAGCTCCAAGCATACACATTTCTAACATCAAATACTGTTCACAGCAATCCAATAAGAGCACAGGGCATACCTTGATGAAGCCAATGTCCTTGGCGTTGCTGCGGAAGCACTGGCGGCAGCACATCAGTCCATACTTCCTGATCAGTCCATGAGGGTTCGCGCAGACACGGCTACAAGGTAAACAAAAATACAGTCAGTACAACCGTTCCGCAGGGGGACAAAAACTCGCAAAATCAAAGCGCCGCTCCCACGCACAAGAACAATACAAGCTACTAAAATCTCAAAGCAGTCTATCGTCTATACTATCCATCAACGAAGATGTCACTCTTTCCGTCGTAACGCCAGAAAAGAAAAACATTTTTATCAGCAGCCAATTTTCCCTGCACCATGATCCAAATCTAAGCAGGCTCGTATACAGCAACGAAGCGATCCGATTCGACAAACTAATACAGTCGACGGTGCTAACCATCCTAACCAAAACAGCATCTCAGAAACTACAGCTATTTGTCGCGAACAGGACAGGAGAGGGATCGAGCGAGGGAGAAGAGGCGGTCCGTACCACACGCGGGAGCCGGGACCGTAGTTCTTGGGGTGGGAGTTCCACACGTTGGAGTGCCCCATCGCCGCCGCCGGAAACCCTAACGCTCGTGAGGAATGAGGAGATGGTGGCGAGTGGCGGCGGCAGGAAGAGAGAAGGGGCTTATATAGTGGAGGCGGCGCAGTAAACCCTAATGCACGAGCCGGTCGAGTCGGTTCTCCTCTTGGGCTGTATTGGGCTGTTTGGGCCGCATTTTTGTTCTCATATAGTAGTATGTACTGATCCAACGGCTGGCACGCACGACGACGGCCCGTTTGATCGACTCGTGTCCCCTCCGCGCCGCCCCCACCTCGCCTCGACATCGCCGCTCCGGCCATGTCCTCCGCCGGCGGTGAGGGCTCGTCGCCGTCTCGGAAGGTACGTCCTCCACTAGGCGCTCACCTTGCTCGCCTCATCCCCCTGTTGTCTCTGCTTTCCCGCTTTCTTACGTCCCGCCTAGTGCTTTCTTGTGGCAGGGGAAGGAGAGGGAGGAGGACGGCGCCGGCGGGAGCAGCCGCCGGGAGGAGGGGGTTGAGGTGTTGGAGCTTGAAGTGGATATGGGCGACCTCTACGGCTCGTCGGCTGGGTGGGTGGAGGCGCGAACCAGCTGCCCGCACCTCCACACCATGCCGGCCGCCGGCGCCGACGACCTCGCGCGTGTGCCGCCGCCCGACTCGCCGTGCTCCAGGTTCGGCTCAACCTCCCGAGAATTCCCTACAGTTCAATTTGGGGGTAGAGAGGACTTAGATTGTTAGTAGAGCAAGCAGAGGGATAATTGCTGTTACTTCGTGTAGCAAGGCGATTACTTGAAGTGAGCTGTGACTTGATACGATGTGGCAAGACAATTACAAGTTTAGGCCCCCTGGAGGATTTCAGGAATTTACAGGAATTTCACAGGAATCAGTTGACTGTTCACAGGAAAAACGAGGAATGGGAAAAATCCAAAGGCCCCTTAGTGCGTATCAGTAGTTTCATTGGTTGAGACAAACACATTTAGGTTGCTAATAACTTCAGTGCCCATCTCTATAGCTGAATTATGTCGGGAAATTTCCATTCTTTATGTTCCTACAGTGGAGCAAAGGAATGTGCAGTTGGTTGCTGCATTCCTCGAAACACATTTTATGTCGCTAACAAGGTGGGAACATCGTGGCTTTGCAGTTGTTTGTTCTCTGCCAATTTGTGTTCACTCCCGCCTGATCGCCAGCTTTTGTTCAGATAATTAGTACTTAGCAATGATTAAGAAGTGATGGTATAGGCCTGTCAGGAGGAGTGCAGAAGAGGGTTCACATTTTCTCTGCTTGTTTCGCTAAGAACTTCTGTAGAATACATTAGCATTGCATATAACTATTGGTTCATTTATGCCAGTAGTGTGTGTAAAATTGTTGTATATACAGATGAGAATGTTTCATTGGTTCTTAAGTTTGGGATGTGCCTAGAAGTATTGTAAGAGTGAAGAACGAGGGTTACTTGCACTAGTGTCCAGCAGTGGAGTTGCAGTTGATGGTTCTTTTTCTTCCACTATGTTTCATCTTTTCTCAAAATGAGCTATGGTCCGTGTCCAAAATATTGTGTATTTTATTCACATCTAGGCTAGCAGCTAAATTACATTTAACCTCCAATGGCTGGAGATGTTTAGGTTCATGGATTTTATGATACCACAATTTGGTTACCTAGCTGATCTTTGTTGAAGTGCTGTACATCTTGTGAGATGGTGATTCACTGATGCACGATGCTTTAGATTTTCATTTATGAGATTTTTAACAAGGAAATTTTCATGCAGATGTCATCATCCTGCTGAAAACTGGTTGTGCTTGATCTGCAAAGATGTTTTGTGCAGTCGTTTTATCAACAAACATATGTTGTGCCATTATCAAGAAGCAGAACACTGCCTAGCTCTGAGCTTCAGGTAAATTATATTTTGATCACCTGAGAATAATCCTTGGTTCTATGTAAGACTTTGTTGATTATGCTTGATTTCAGCCTTTGCTTACTAATAAGTATGAATAAACTCTTGAAATGTACTGGCTTATCCCTAAATACATGATGAAATGCAGTATTTCAGTTTCACCTGTTCGACAGGTGGACTGCTGATTAGTGTATCAGACCAGTGACCACTGAATAACCTTACTGCTCATCAGTGTATGTTGTGGACGCTTTCTTTGGAAAGCAGTACCGCACATGGAAGAAGAAACAAGCAGAGTCTGATGCGGATAGAAGTGGCTAGATAGTAGTTAGTTGGGATTCTGTTAGTTGCTTGCATGATAAGTTAGGTTTGTTCAGAGTAGCCTAGTCGGTTAGACAGTTTGTAATTGGTACAGTTAGTAGTTGTAATCAGGATCCCTGGCTATATAATGCCAGCCGTGTTATGAAACACGCAAGCAGGTTAATCCCTGTTCTCAGAGCCTCTACAGAGGGCGAGTTGGATTGACTTGCCAACTCGTTCTCTTCTCCAAACTCCCTGCTATATCAGTGTATCAATCTATCTCTAGTTTTTTAAATGTTGCATGGCACATGCATCTTTTCTGGTGCGTGTTTCAAACAAATCACTTAATGAATGCATGACCAGTTGATCACTTGCTACTGGGCTAGTCTACCTTGAGCTAAGAAACAAGAAGATAACTGATCCTTTAGAGATTATACAAAAAAACAAGAAAGTTCTGAACTTTGCTACATAACTAAATTGTTGGTCAAAAAATGGGAGTTTCTAACCAATTTGATTACTCATGCTAAACATTATATATGTAATGTTAGTTTCACTATATGATTGTTATCTTTATGCTGCATCTTCTGGACATAATTTGATTACTCATGCTAAACATTGTGTATATAATGTTCTGCAGTGATTTGTCAGTCTGGTGTTTCGCATGTGACTCGTACCTTGATGTCCAAGCCATTTTGGAACTGCGCCCAGTCTATGAGGTTGCACATTTGTTGAAGTTTGGGGAACGTCCACCTTTTCGAGCGATTGATGAATTGGATTTGAGGAGTGGAGGAAATGGAAGCTCATCACAAGCCTAGTTATCTATGTTCAGTTACCGAGTTTTCTTTTTATGATGCTTCAATCGGATTAACTTGGTACTTGTTAAGCTTTGGTGCGATATAAATCAGCTTAGTTGCCCTGTTCTTTTCCTCTGACTTTCGGTTAGTATTTATAACAACTTTAAGCTTCCTTGATGTCCAATGTGACGTAGTTTCATGTATTGGAAATGAAGTGAATGAGAAGTGTAAAGCACTATTGACCTTTGAAGATAATAAAGTTGTTATAATTGATTTGATTTGGACATCTTACTTGTTAAGCTTCTTTGAAGAAAAGAAAGTTTAGGTATGTTTCAGTTGACTTCAGTTACGATATGACACCTGCCTCGTCATCCTCTAACAGGCCTTTTTTTATGCGCTTATATACACAGTATAAGGTCACCATAACGGATTCATGTAAAAATGAAAATGCATACTGTGCAATTCAATTGTGAAAATGCATAATAAATGAAAATGCATACCCTCATGGAAGATATGGTTGTTTGATATTTGGACACTGGTGACTTTCTGATTTAGATATGATAATGAGAAATAATTTTAATTGAGCAATTCAATTGTGACGACACTGCAGTTGGAATTTCCGTCTCACTTTAGGGAATTGCTCCCTCTCGAACTTCAAGATCAACTACAGTACACAGCTTACCAAAAAAATGTTTTATTTATAGATCCCAACTGTTAAAGTGATGACAAGCTTCTGGGAGGATAAATTCTGACATGAAACTTGCCGTGTGGCTTTTGCTTTGGCAAAATGATTGATAGATACTCATTCTTTCGAGTTAGTGTGATGCCATCCAATGTTCCTGAAGTGATAGCGATGTCGATTTGCCACTTGCCTAACAGTTTGTCCAATCAGACGTAGAAAATATCTGCGGTTTTGTTATCAGTCGTGTACTTGGTGAGATATGGCAGATGGTCATGCAAGTGTGTGAAGTTATTTTCCTTTTGTAGCGGTAGTATTTTGCTTGAGTACTAAGGAGCATTAGCCACTTTTACTGTTAAATGCTGCCACTATCATGTCTCGTGCTCCCTAATGCTTGTTTGACCGTGCTTGTGATAATCGATCTTCAATATATGTAAATGTAAACTCCATATCGGTAAGCCTCTTGCTGGCTCCGAAGTTCAACAGGTTGGTTAACAGGACAAACTGAAATACTATATCACCACAAATTAAACACCCTAGTCGTATTCCTGTGGTTCCTTTGTACTTTATTATTACTGCAGTTTTTTTTTTTTTACATATTGATTTTGACTTCACATGGAAAGGGACGCTGCTCATTGGTTATTCTATTGTTCTGGGTATTCGATATCTAGATATTCCTTTCAAGTGAAATTCACTTCCAGTCATATTTCTAAACTAAGTTTAAATATTGACACTGTGACCTATTGCAAGTGTCAAACATTTATTGTATTCATTTCTTCATACGGAAAAAAAAAAGGAATGTTCACATCCATTTGTGTTTGAATCTTAAGACACATGAGACTTCAGATTCCTTTACAAAATATTTCTTTGTTACCAGGTTTTGTATTTAATAGAATTGTTCTCAGTTGCAACCAGTAGTACAAAGAAGAATGCAAAAGTTTCTTTTTTGTTTTTTGATGGGGGAAGAATCCAAAAGTTATGCGCACCTTATTCTCAGTGGGCACAAAACCATTGAAGTTTACATCTGATCACTCACTGAGTAGTTGAATAGTGATGATATGTTCAAGGTACATGTATCACAGAAAGGTACCGTCGAGTTCCTCTAACCTTTTGAGATATGGTTCTGTAACATGCATGTTCAGATAGAACAAGTGTGCGTTCAGTAGTCGGCATCGGATTGGTTTTTCATCACAGTTGAGGACAAACAGGGAGAGGTTTTGCTTAGGGCGCTTACCTAAGGCTTCCAATTGTTTGGTCAGATGTCCATGTCAGTAGCACAGAAAATGCTGCCATGATGCACCAAGGGCTAAACCATTAACTGGTGAGTGTCAACATCAGTGGAATCAGATCCTCTGACCTTCTAGTTAAACAGGCGCTGCATTCGTTTCGTCATGTGTACCGTCTGATCGGAATTTTGGACAGTTGGTATCGAGATGCCTTCCGTCTTCCATCTGTGTCATCTGATCAGGAATTGGACGGTGCATAGGGTGTGCCGTGATGACACATTGCAAGAACTTCTGAATTCCTTGTGTTTTGGAAGTGCGATCACTCTTTTGTTTGTCGCGCCATATGAACCATCATGGATGCGCAGATGTCGAGCTTCCTGTAAATGTGCCCTTTTGGGTCAGATAAGGGATGGCCAATTGGCATCAAGCAGTGATGTTGAAGCCATGAGAGTTAAGCCAATGATGCAGAAGAGAACATGTTGAAGTGTCATTTTTAGGTCAAGGAAAAATTTCCAGCTATCTCAATTTGCTTTGCCCAACGAAAAGGTGGCCCTTTTGAGGACTCCGATCAGATCTAATGCACTTTGTTGCATCAGGTGGTGAGACGTTTGCAGCTGCAACTGCAACCATACGCATGTGCAGTCTTAAGTTGATGCTTTGGGACCATGCGTGCCACGCTCAACATGCCAAGTTGGAAAAATGCCTCTGGCGTACTCCTTTATACGTGTCAGTAACTCAGTATTTTATCGTTTATCCTTTGTCTTTATGGCCTAGGCTCTTCTTCTTCTTCTTCTTCTTCTTCTTCTTCTTCTATTTGATAACGTGGCCTACGCTAGTTGTAATCACACCATAGCGAAGACACAAGAGAGATAAATCTAGGCAACATCCCAAGTTCATATGGCTGCTTCTTATACCAACAAAATCTAAGGTTTAACTTTAGTCAGGTTCCACTTGGAGCATTGAACTAAATTCATGCCAAAAATCTTTGTTCCAAATTCTTGGGATGATCGGATACACAGTTGGTATCTTTGCGTTCTTTCTGGTTTTCCTTTTCTTTCTTTTTCCTTTATTTCTGTTTTATTTTTCTTTCTTCTGACTTTTCTTGCTAGGTCTCGTGAGTTTCATTCCTAGCTCACCCCAACTTGCTTGGGATTAAAAGCCTTGTTTTTGTTTTATCAAATGCACAGTTGGTGTTGGAGAATAATGGTTCCACTCACCATCTTAGTTGGGGCTTTTGAGGTCAGGATGTATTGGTTTTAGGGGGATCCATTTATATTTAGCAAATTCGAGTTACTTTTAGAGGAAAAGTTCTCTGTGTACTTACTATTATTTTTTGTGCAAAGATCCTTCCACGGCATGTTGATGTATAAACAAACATGTTTGCTGCACGGTCATGTTGGTGGATGGTTAGATCATGGGTGGTGGATCAGAGTAAGTTGGCGTACGAATGATATGTTTGTTTTATGCCTTGAAGAGGAATATATCTACTTGATCATTGAAGTGGTTTTGTTGAATCATGATGTTCCCCTAGTGTCAGAGTGATCTTTGCATATGCGTAAAGCCACTTTTGTGTTGGGCATGTTAGGGTTACCTTAGATTTTTTTGTTTTTGGTGCGGGTAAGGATTATATTAGATATTATTTGAAGAAGTACATGACGAGATGTAGCTCACATTTAACCAACCAACAGAATTATTTGAAGACATGCAAGCTCTCTAAAACCACTGAACTTTGTGTAAAAGCCAGTTGAGAAGCATGCAACATCTCGTCATGTACGCAGACTGAAGAAACCATTAGT
Source organism: Eragrostis nindensis (assembly GCA_012490785.1). Classification (NCBI taxonomy): domain Eukaryota; kingdom Viridiplantae; phylum Streptophyta; class Magnoliopsida; order Poales; family Poaceae; genus Eragrostis; species Eragrostis nindensis. The sequence goes on from JAAXCT010000455.1 coordinate 112,253, forward strand.
TTTTAAATTTGCAATATGAATTTTCCATTTCTGACGAAAATTAGACCGATTTCTGGGAAACTCATGTTCCAAACAGGTTCAATCTTAGTTATGACATAATCTGGCAGATTGGTCGGCCAACACAAAATGGCACCACCAGCACCAACGAATAAAGATAAGAGATGAGTCATAAACCATGATGGACTGATAGCTACAGTGCGTGTCTCAACCCAGCTTTTGATCGCTGCACAATGTATGGTAGGCACCCAGAAAATGCGGCCTGAAAATTCTCCGAAATATTTCAAGCGCGACAGCACATGCAGACAACAACAGTGACCACCAGATAATGCTTCTGGAACACGAGCTTTTTTGTGAGCCTATCTATCCTTTTGACCAAACTTTTATGCGACATGCACAATTCCTTCTCTGACTGCCAATCTTTAGTTTGCACTTCGCAGGATGGACGAGCAGTTCATTCCACTAGCTCTGCCTGGTAGTTTTTGCCTTATCTAAAGTACTTGCAATCCAAGTAGTTTAACAGATTCGCCAGAGTGTTTCACAGTACTAGGTTTAAAATTTCTAAGGGTCTACTCCCTCCAGTTTTAAATTATTGACGCCATTGATTTATTTCGCTACGTTTGACCATTCGTCTTATTCAAAATATTAGTTCAAACATGCAAAGTTATAAGGTATATTTCAACTTTCTTTAATGACAAAACAAATCATAACAAAATCTATGATAATTTTTAAAATATTTTTAATAAGACGAATTGCTGCTTGGGCCATCTGGAAAGTTCGAAATGCTAAAATTTTTGATGCTATTAATCCAACCTTTGGAGCTTGGTGGCAGCTATTCAGAGAAGATGTGCTACTACATTCCATCAAATTTTCGCAGCAAGATCGGCACGATTTGCTGAGCAAGATCGGCACGATTTGCTGAATTGGCTAGACCACTTATAATTGTACTACGCTGCCTGTCCTTTTTAGCTCCCTGCTTCCTTTTATTCAGTCTAGTTTCTCTCTTTCTTTCTTTTTTCTTCTTTGTAAGGTAAGTTTATCTGGAACCTGTTGAACTGTTTGCTTAATGAAAACTTTGTGGGGAGCTCCCCCACAGTTTCCTTTCAAAAAAACAACGGTAAGAAAACCTAATCTTACAAGAAGATAAAAATAGCGGAGTTGCTATTTACGCTAGCAAGATTTTGGTACATGTTGGCACCTTGGTCCCTCTGACAGAAGACAACTACTAACAAGTTGAGTTAGTTAGGCTTGAGATGAAACTCAGTTAGTCACCTGAATTTAACTTTACCCCCCTGTTCTATTCCCCAAGGATTAGGCACTAATGGCTGTACAGCGAGTGACCAATGGTGGTGCTTGAAAATGCATGCTGGCCCCAAATCTATTGCAGCAGGAGCCCCACCAAGCATGGATGAGGCCGTGCGCCTCCTCAGCCGGCAAGGCGTGCTCCACTGTCTGGGGACCCTCATCTGAGGTGAACAACAAGAGACTGGCTTTCAGGAGAAAGATTCTCCCCACACCACCATCAAGTGGCTTCCTTGTAGTGTTTCACTTAGAAGCAGCATTCTCCTTTTTCTTTTCTCTGTTTTTCTTTTGGGAGGGATATGTAGAGCACCTGCCAACTAGTTTGATGTTCTGCTTAAAAGAAAACAATAAGTATTCTCTCTCTCTCTCTCTCTGTGTGTCTGTGTGTGTGTGTGTGTGTGTGTGTGTGTGTGTGTGTGTGTACAAGATAAACATGTGCAGTTTATGGCGGCAGCTCCCTCAAACCCGTTGCTTGGAATTAGTCTGGTGTCAGGATGTTGTTTGGCCAAGCTTCAGCCTATGCCAAGATGAAGGGAACAGAGTAAGAGAAAAGCTTTTCGCTACAAAAAACAAGAGTACGATAACATTCAATAAACTAGTTCACTGCAACACATCCCCTTCAGGCGAAATGTTGTAGATTCATTCATGACTCTTAATTTTCCAAAAGAGTTTTTTTTTAATGGGACGACAGAGTTTACATTGAAGCGAAAAGCTGGAAGGAGCTATCTTAATGCGAGTCTTGTGAAAGAAATTAACTAAAGATGTTGAACATGTAGATTGTGGTCCTAGAAATCATTTATCATCAATGTTTGGATGCAACACAAATCGGTGGAACCAATCAGATCCTAGGTTATTTGAAGTGTTATTGCGCTCAACTGCAAAATTGCTAATAAGTATTCTCCATGCGCCTTCATATGACAAAAAATGTGTAGATGAACCCAGCAATAGGTTTATCATTTTAGGGGGCTGGTTGATGTGCACTGCTCAATTATGGTCCAAAAGAGAAATCGAATTATTAAGTGTGGCCAAGCGACATCGTCGATAAGCATTTCTTTACATTACAAGGTGACGGAAACCCACACACACAGCACAAGTCACACACTCGCGAGTATGTCCTTATTATCACACCTACAAATTACTACGCTGAAAATATTTGCTAGTGCATGTGTAAATTGTTGACACCAGGATTTGGACCCTGGTGGGTGGAGCAGTACCTTCACATTTGAAAGGTATAAACTAGGTTTCGTAAGATTGCAAATACTCCTAAAATGAGATGAAAGACACCACACATGCATGCATGGACCCATGTGCAATCTCAACAGCTTATTGTTAGACGGCAGAACACAAACTGGAGGCTGGAAGTGGTGAGAAATTGCAGTGCTTGTGCAGCTGCTCCTTGCTCCATTATATGGGCAGCCAAAAGGCTAAAGTTAGCAACAAACTAGAAAAGCAAAAGCCTAAAAGAAGCTAAGTTACAAACTGGCTGTGATCAGCCCTAATCCCTTTACACCTCACTTTAGAACTTTCTATCTAAAGAGCATCCAAGAATGGACCTCAATTCAAACTCATGTACAGCACGACAAGCTTATCCATCATTTCTCCCCCTAAGTCTTGTGTGCTCCCTCCGACTTGATGTGGATCAAACCAATTCGAGCTCTCAGCTCCTGAAACTTTACTCGCCCAAGTGACTTTGTGAGAATGTCAGCGAGCTGATCCACGGTGTTGATGTAGCTGGCCTTCACACTCCCTTCTTCCAGGCAGCACCGAATGAAGTGATACTTGATGCGAATGTGCTTGCTCCTCTCATGAAAGACAGGGTTCTTGGCCAGTGCCAGGGCGGACTTGCTGTCCACCCGGAGCTCGACTGCCTCGGTCTTCTTGCCGAGCAATTCGCCCAACAGCCGAGCCAGCCAGAGTGCTTGAGTAGCAGCAGAGGTGGCGGCGATGTACTCTGCTTCACAGCTCGAGAGCGCCACCACTCGTTGCTTGAGAGATTGCCAGCTCACCGGACAATTGCCGAGGAAGAACAGCGTGCCGCTTGTGCTCTTGCTCGTGTCGATGTCGCCGGCGAGGTCGCTGTCGCAGTAGCCGACGAAGTGCGCCGCGCCGGGCTGCCTTGCGTAGCGCAGGCCGTAGTCGAGCGTGCCCGCGACGTAGCGCAGGATCCTCTTGATCGCCTGCTGATGCTCCGCCGTCGGCCGCTCCATGAACCGGCTCACGTACCCGACCGCGAACGCCAGGTCCGGCCGGGTGTGCACCAGATAGCGCAGGCTGCCGACGATGCGCCGGTACGCCGTCGCGTCCACCTCCTCCGCCTCGCTGTAGCGGCTCAATTTCAACCGCTCCTCCATCGGAGTATGAGCAGGATTGCAGCCGCTCATGCCGCCATTCTCGACGATGCGCTTGGCGTAGTGGGTTTGGCGGAGGGTGATGCCGGCGTCGTCCTGCCGGACCTCGATGCCGAGGTAGAAACAGAGGAGGCCAAGATCGCTCATTTGGAACGTGGCCCTCATCTGATCCTTGAATGCTTCCACCTCTTCTTCTTCGGTGCCGGTGATGACAAGATCGTCGACGTACACGCCTACCAGCAGGACAGAGCGACCGCTGCCCCGCCGGTACACCGCCGCTTCATGCGCGCTCTGCTGGAAGCCCATCTCCTTGAGCGTGCTGTCAGCTTGGCGTTCCAAGCTCGCGGTGCTTGCCGCAGGCCGTAGAGTGCCTTCCGCAGCCGCAGCACCTTGCCCTCCTCGCCGGCGATGACGAAGCCGGGGGGCTGCCGCACGTACACCTCCTCCTTCAGGTCGCCGTTGAGAAACGCCGACTTGACGTCCATGTGGTGGACGCGCCACCCCTCCTGGGCAGCGAGGGCAAGGAGGATGCGGATGGACTCGATGCGAGCCACGGGCGCGAACGCGTCGTCGTAGTCGATCCCTTCTTGCTGCACGAAGCCGCGCGCGACGAGCCTGGCCTTGTGCTTGATCACCTCCCCTGCCTCATTCTTCTTGAGCTTGAACACCCACTTCAGAGTGATCGGGCGGTGGCCGGCCGGCAAGTCGACGAGCTCCCACGTGCAATTGTGCTCGACGGCGTCCATCTCCTGCTTCATCGCTGCGCGCCAGGCCGCATCACCTTCAGCTTCCGCGAACGAGCAGGGCTCGCCGGTGTGAGTCAGGTGCAGCTCGGCGTCGACGTTCCGCTGCACGAAGCCAGGCGCCGCCGGCTCGTCGAGGATGTCGTCGATGGTGCGGTAGCGGAGTGGAGTGTCGTCGTGCGCAGCATCGATGCGGTCTTCATCGTTCTCCAGCGGCGAGGCCAGGATGGGGTCACGCCGCCCGCCAGGTGCTCGATCGGCTGCTGGCGTGACGGGCGGGCTGGCGGAGTGCGATGGCGTGCGCGGTGCGCTCCCCTGACCTGGAGGAGGTGGGCTTGGCGGAGCCGACGGCGATCGGGATGTCGAGGCAGAGGATCCGGGCGAGGATGAATGCCCGCCTGCTCCCCCGGCTCTTTCGAACTGCACGTAGTCGACGGTGAAGTCGCGCGGTGCCGCCGCCATGTCGCCGCCAGCCTCCTTGGACCAGTCCCAGCCGCGCCCTTCGTCGAACACGACATCGCGCGCCGTGCGCACGCGTCGAGTCGTTGGGTCGAGGATGCGGTACGCCTTGACGCCTTCCGCGTAGCCGATGAAGACTCCCGGCGTGCTCCGGTCGTCGAGCTTGGCGACGTTGTTCAGCTCCTTCACGTACGCCAGGCAGCCGAAGGTGCGGAGATGTCCGACCGCCGGCGTACGCCCGTGCCAGGCCTCGTACGGGGTCTTGCCCTCCAGACTCTTGGTCGGCGACCGGTTCAGCAGGTGCACGGCGGTCATCACCGCCTCGCCCCAGAACAGCGCCGGCATGCCCCTTTGCTTGAGCAGCGCGCGTGCGGTCGCCACGACGGTCTGGTTTCGGCGCTCCACCACGCCGTTCTGCTGCGGCGTGTACGGCGCGGAGAAGTGCCGCTGAATGCCCTCGTCCGCGCAGTAGGCAGCGAACTCGGCCGCGGTGAACTCGCCGCCGTTGTCGGTGCGCAGCACCCGGAGCTTGTGGCCGCACTCCTTCTCCGCGGCGGCTTGAACATGCTTGATGGCGTCCGCGGCTGCCGCCTTCGTCAGAAGAAGGGCGGCCCACATGTACCGCGAGGCGTCGTCCACCAGCAGCAGGAAGAAGCGCCTTCCGCCTGGCGTCGCCGGCGTGACGGGGCCGCAAAGATCGCCGTGCACGAGCTCGAGCTGCTTCTGCGCGCGGTACCTTGCCTGGTGGGGAAAAGGACGCCGCTTGAGCTTGGTCAGCACGCAGGTGTCGCACAGCTGCTCGACGTGGTCGATCGGCGGCATCCCGCGCACCATCTCCCCGCGCCCAAGCTTCCTGAGCGCGTCGAAGTGGAGGTGCCCGTAGCGCTCGTGCCAGCGCCAGGCATCATCATCGCGGCGCACGGCGAGGCAGAGAGGTTGCGCCACCTCCATGTGGAGCACGTACAGCCGGTTCCGCCCACGGCTGACCTTGGCGAGGAGGCGGCCCCGGCGATCCCAGATCTGGAGCACCCCATGGTCGATCTCCACCTTCGCGCTGCCCTCGTCGAGCTGGCCGAGGCTGATGATGGAGTTCCGGAGCGTCGGGATGTAGTAGACGCCGTGGAGCAGCTTGTGCTCGCCGGTCTTGGCCACGAACACGACGGAGCCGACGCCGCAGATCTCCACCGCGGACTCGTCCCCGAACTTGACCGAGCCGCGGGTGTTGCGGTCCAGGTTGGCGAAGTGCTCGAGCCGCCGGTCATGTGGTGCGTGGCGCGCGCTGTCGAGGTACCACCCCTGCAGCTTGTCGCCGTCGGAGCCGTCGCCGAGGAACGCCTGCGCGCGCGGCTCGTCGATGTGGAGGAGTGAGGTAAGCGGCGGCGCAGAGTGAGGCGGGGAAGGGGAAAAATCCACGCCTTCCCCTGCTTCAGTTGCGGGCTGCAGCTCCGGGCTCGCGTGGGCCAAGAACAGCGCGGGCTCCTCGTCCTCTTCCGCTGGGCCATGTGGGCCGCGCCACCACGCTTGGGCTGCCGGCACTCCTTGGCCCAGTGGCCGTAGCGGCCGCAGTTGAGGCAGCGGTCGTCGCGGGTCGCCTTGCGTTCCCCAGCGCCGCCGCCATCCTTTCCACCACCGCCGCCGCCGCCTCTGTCGCCGTTCCCACCGCCGGGCCTGCTCCTGCGCGGTCGTCGGCGGCGGTCCTTGGGCGGGGCGGAGCTCGAGCCCTCCTTCTTCTTCTGGCGGGCGAGCCACTGCTCCTCGGTGTAGAGTAGCTTGCCGCCGATGTTGACAGAGTCGGCGGCCGGTGCGTCGTCGCGGTCGTCCACCGCCTTCAGCCGGCCTGTCACCTCCTCGATGGACAGGGTCGAGAGATCCAGCAGGGTCTCGATCGACAAGGCGATCTGGGTGTACTTCTTGGGGACGACGCGGAGGAACTTCTCCACGGCCTTCTGCTCGTCGATGTCGGCGTCGCCGTTCCGCGCGAGCTGCCGCACCAAGCCGGAGAGGCGGAGAGCGAAGTCGTCGACGTCCTCCCCGGGCTTGAAGGCGAGGCGGTCCCACTCCTGGCGCAGCTTCTGCACCGTGGCCTTCCGGGCGCGGTCCACGCCGACGCGCGAGAGGGCGACGGCGTCCCACGCGTCCTTGGCGGTGTCCTTGTCCGCGAGGGAGGACACCATCTCCATGGGAACTGACGCGAGGAGAGCCTCGAGCGCCAGCCGGTCGTCGTGCTCGTCGACGTCGTCGCACGTGACCGCGTCCCAGAGGTGCCGTGCCTGCAACTTTACCTTCATCAGCGAGCTCCAATCGTTGTAGTTCGTCTTGGTGAGCATCGGCCATGGCGTGTTCCCGCCGGACTCCTTGATGACGCGCTGGATGATCGGCGGCGAGCCTCGGCGGCCACGGCGGCCGCGGCGTCGCAGCGGCGAGGGCGAGGCGCGACGGTGCCTGTGAGGGCCCTGCTCCTCGAACTCGTGGTCGTCCAGGTCGCCGTCGCCGCCGCCGTCCTCGATGCGCAGAGCGGCAGCGGCGGCTGTCGCAGCCTCGGCGCTGCCACCGCAGCACGGGCCGTCTCGGCTGCCTGCCGCGCCGCCTGCTCCGCAGCAACAAGGCGCCGCTCGCGCTCTGCCGCGGCGTCGGCGGCGGCCCTCCGGCGAGAGGAAGAAGTCGACATGAACCAGGTCAGAACCAAAGCTCTTGATACCAAATGTTAGACGGCAGAACACAAACTGGAGGCTGGAAGTGGTGAGAAATTGCAGTGCTTGTGCAGCTGCTCCTTGCTCCATTATATGGGCAGCCAAAAGGCTAAAGTTAGCAACAAACTAGAAAAGCAAAAGCCTAAAAGAAGCTAAGTTACAAACTGGCTGTGATCAGCCCTAATCCCTTTACACCTCACTTTAGAACTTTCTATCTAAAGAGCATCCAAGAATGGACCTCAATTCAAACTCATGTACAGCACGACAAGCTTATCCATCACTTATAAGATGATGGGTTTGGAGGTAGGTAGATCTAGAGATTTTGTTTTCTTTCCGCCAAGCACAGAAGGAATAGACTACCCTGGCATGGCATCTTATGTATACGATGACATGACACAATCATGGAGCAGCTCTTATATGAAGCTCATAAACAACAGCCAGCTTACCATTACATAAAATGCGCGTATGAAATATGATTCGGCCTTATTCCTTTCATGGGGGAAAAGCAATATCGAGTGGATTTTATCATAATTATAAGATGACTAGAGATGATTTTACTTACCAAATTATGTCGTGCCTTTTTTCTGCAGCCTTCCAATCCAAGAAAACATCATACGCATGTTCATCTTCATATACTTTCCAAAGTCTTTCTGAAACACCATTTCCCATGATTTCTTGTCGACTTAAACCCACCCAAGGATCCCAACCTCTCAGTTGCTATGGTTGCCTGTGGCCAATTTCCGGGTGCCTTTTGGAGGAACTACCAGGAGTTTGAATCACTTCTTTCGAAACAGAAAGATGTCAAAGGATTGAGTTACTATGTCAAGTTCTTTTAAGAAATATAATCAAGTCTTTCAAAGGTAAATTCTCTGCAAAATTGATTGACTGACAGTTCTCATGGAATGCCCGTCAGTGGAGTTTTCTGCTTTAACAGGGTTTCTTTTCTACCGCATTGACTAATAACCGAGAACAAGCTAGATATCCTCATGCAGTTTTTCAACTAAAACACTTACTCCATATGCAGTTTTTCAAACGAGAAGCATAAGTAAGCGTGAACTGAAACTACTTTTTTAGTATAAAGAATATGTAACTTTGCAACGAGTCTTTTATCTTCCTCCGTACATTAATTCACATGGAGGATGTACCAACATCAGCAACTAAGAAACAAAGAACAGTGCTTCCAATAATTCAGGCGACAAAAATACTGTGCCCGTAAGCATCAAACAAAATCACACATCCTCTTACCCAGAGGTCAAGTCCAACAACATCTACAAGATCCAGCTAATCCCGGGGTAGAGAGGTGACAGTGACCCGCATCTGATGGCAATGAGATGGAAAGTGACAGGGCTGACACCATGGTCTGGAACTAATCATACAGCTCTGGATTTTTCAGGTCCTCCTCACTTGTCCAAATCCCTGAGCATGAATGAGCACAAGTCCCCAGTGAGAATGAGCAGTTGCATGCCTCACATAGTATCTGAGTGTGTGGTGTGGTGTGCGTGGGGGGACCAACACATGCATGTTATTGTTACCAACCACTCCACATAACTCATCGCCCAATCACATTGCCAAATCTTGAGGCTGCATATCAAGCCAACACAAGATCCAACTTCAATTCTGAATCTGATCAGGATTGACTGCTAGCTGGATCTAGGTTTTGCTGGGTTCAGATAAGAGTAAAGCCTGCAGGTACAGTTTATACATATACCACTGTAAAAAAACAACCTGGTAAACAGCGGTAAAATTTGTTGTCGTTACATTCCTGGTGTCGTCGCCATGATCCATAGGGGTTCCTTTATAGTAATACTTTTGTGATGCTAACGTAGATATTCTGACTTCGGCTGATAGTAATATAAGTGCATAGTCTATTATTAGGGACAAGTGGTGATGATAATCTTAATCCAACGAACATGTCAGTGTGAGATCTAAAACATCGCATGCCTAGTTGTCTGTTCAGTGATCCTTCTGAGGGCATGATCCACAAAGAACATTGAAAAACAGAACAGCTATACAACCCAATGGAGAGCACCAGCATCTGCATAGACCACTGAGAAAGAAATTTTAAATACAGCGACTGGCACAGATCCATAAACAGATGCGACACGGAGTTATTTGGGGGGGGATAAAACAACATCAAACAAAATCCCTAAACGTGGCATCGGTTTGGGGTGCTTAAGAATTTCAGTTTTGCAAGCAAGAATATAATAGCCAGGGCTTCTTATCTTGGCCCTATCCTTTTCTTGGCACTACATAGGAGCATCTTTGGGGCCTTTATCACATATGAACTCCATTGGCCTAAGTGACATGGATTTGTTTGGCACGCCCACGGGGCCCCACCATGACAGTAAAACTAATGACAGGAGAGAATCTTAAATCGCCTCCCCCTCCCTCCCTGCCTCACCAGATTTGATACATACCAACCTTGCTGCTCTTGCTTCTTAGCAGCACCAAAAGTTTTGCCTTTGGCCAGGAAGCAGTAGCTACCAGGAGACATCTTCTGAGAGGGGCTTTCCATCTTCAGAGGTATCAGCAGTGCGAATTCTGAGACAGAGGTAAGCACAGAGCCCTGTGTTCTTTACTTGTTCTATGTTCTCTCATCTCATGACCTTGTTCTTCGAAGAACTGCTCTTCAGCTTTCATGACAACAGTTCTGAAAGTTTTGATATCAGTTTCTTCAGTGTTCTTTGCGCTCTCGTAATTTACTGTTCAAGGATTATGGTGCATCATCTTCCCTTATTTCTTCCAGAATTCTGTCTACCTGAATCAATCATTTGTACAGTTTAAGGGCGTTTCTTTTCTAGTTTTGGGCATAAAGATGTGGAGCAAAGTTTCTGTTTATGCATCAGTGTGTCACCGGGGGACAATAAGATATCTGCAGAAAGTGCAGACAGGCAGAAACAAGGGATTAACAGCATAATATAAGATCCATAACCAGCCCAACCTTGAAATTCCATCTCGGATCAGTCCTATTAGATTCCTTCTCAACTGCTGTCCAAGTTCATTACCACTATATACGATAAAAATAAATTATTGCATGAGCCACAGCCAGCATCCACGCTATTTGCTCTCCAAAACTTAGAGCAATTATGCTGGAGAAAATGACTCATTCCTTGTATTCATCTTTATCGATATGTCCCGTCGCTAACCATTCGAGCCTGATCCCAAATAATTTTCGATATTTCAGACCAGTGCACTTGCAGGTGTAAAGCGCATAGGACAATTGTAAATTGAAACCTTAGATTGCATACACCCGTAACAATGCAGCATTTACTGTGATATCTTTGGATACTCATTCACCTAACTGTAGCTAATTAAATGTCTCACCGTACCAGTGGCTATCAGCTGATCCCTATATATGAATAAGAGAGCTCTCCAAAGATGAAATACATAAATTCAGAGAGCTCACATGAACAAGACATGCAACCATAACTTGTTCATCATTCCCTTGCACAAAGCTTCAGTAATTGCAATACATATATCACACCATCTCATGTCCATTTCTATTAATTGTGATATAAGCAACCACTACAATTCATCTGTCATGCTCTGATGAAACAGGTTAGAGGCAGGCCAAAGCAGATCATAGGTCAGGAGTGGACAGAGATGGAGAAGGAACACATCAAGGTTGCCATCCTGAGGCAAGAACAGACATTCAGACAACAGGTAAAGCAGGTCACCAACCAAATGCTTGCTCAGAAGCAGGAACATTTTTTTTTATTGCTTAGTGTTTCATGATGCTTTAGGTTCACGAGCTGCACCGTGTCTACCGGGTTCAGAAGCAACTGATGATGCAGATGCAGCTTACCGAGATGAACCACCATAGCCAGGCAAGTGCTGATGCTCATGCCAGATCAACGGTAAAGATGGAACACCAACAATGGCACAGTAACTCAGGCGAGAAGGCGGCAATGTTTGAAGATTTTGACCTGGAACTGACACTAGCAACTGGGGCGGGCAAGCAAGAGAAGCCTACCAATTCAGACTCCGAAGCAACAATGTCATCGTCCACTTCTGCAGAATCAGAATCTGGGCGGCGGTTTGTGCCGGACTCTAATGTAACTCTAAGGTTTCAGAATGAGAGCAATAGGCATGATGATCAGGTCATGCAATCTCTTGGCTCTACCAATGTTTAAGCCTCAAAATGGCATGATGGCATAGCTAGGGTTGGCATGACAATGTCTAAAAGACTCAAAAAGTTCAAACAAAAGCAAACGTATTGCTGTATGTATGTATAGTTAGCTAATTCATTGCAATTGGAGGAACGAACTTCAAAGAAAGTAATCAAGGATTTCTGAGAACATCAAAAGAATCTGAGAAATAGAAAAATGATCAACATGATGTTCAAGTCGAATCAGCAGTATTAATTAATGAAATATTTCACACTGAACAAAAAGGATTTACAGAAGTACTGTGAAAGCTGTGACATGTAATGATCTTGAAGAATAAATCTTGTCTGGTCTCCTTTGCAAAGGAAGAACAAATTCACCTTACAGAGCTCCGTAAATAGGTACAGATAATTTGGTTAAATTAACTTACACTGACCCTAAAATTGAGATTGGACAGATAGATGCCTAGTATAACTTCTATCCACCAGACAACCATATCAGCCAAGAGCGTAAGCATGTAGAAGCCATGTGGGCACTATGTACCCTAACTAAACGTGAAAGTTGCGAGAAAGTAATCCATCTCTGTTTTAGCCTTCCATTGGTACAAAACGACAAATAATACCATAATTCCAGGAGACATGACGACTGCCTGACGAAATAATTGACAGATAACAGCCATATCACGCAATACGACAACAACTAGGAAGTCGTGGCCACCTCCACATCTGCTTTCTTTAAGCTGGCCATGTATGTTATGTAGATGGTCCAAAGAAATGAGAAGGAATTGCTTACTAGCGGCTGCAAACAACCCAAAAAAAAAAAATCATCAGATCAGAAGTGCTGCCAAATGAATGTTAACCCGAAGCAGGCCAAATACACTAGACTTGATTACCTGTAAATGAACAGGGACAAACTTGAAAGTAATGAAGTCACAAAGTGGCCAATATATGAGCCCACTTTGTTGAGTTTCACTAGGATGATCAACCAAGGAAATCCCCTGTTCTGGGAAGAACAGAGAGAGAGAGAGAGAAGAACAGAGGAGGCAAAACTGAAGAGGTAAGCTGCGGGTAACAGCTTCTCCAGAGCTCTCATTCATATATTTATTTGTACATCAGAGTGTTACATGTGTCCAGCTTCTAGAACACTGCTACTGTTGCACTATTGTAAACTAACTGGATACTTATCTCTAAGTGGACAGCTAGCTGGACAACTCACACTTCTCCTTTATTACTAACCGTAGCATCAGAGATGCACTCACACATTACATACAACATTTCGCCCCCTAATGTGTGTGTGCTACATCCATGTCAATGATATTCAACTTAGAACAGAGAAACTCAAACCTTACTCTGCCAAGTGACTTAGTCAGGATATCACCTAATTGTTCCTGTGTGCTAACAAACTCAACATTGAGCTGCTTATTCTCCACACATTCTCTGATAAAATGATACCTGACATCGATGTGTTTACTCCTGTCATGATGCACTGGGTTCTTGGCCAATGAAATGGCTGACTTGTTGTCCATCAGCAAGCTTGGAACCTGCATTTGCTTGCCGGTTATCTCTGAGTAGAGCCGAGCAAGCCACACAGCTTGACAGGCTGCAGTTGCTGCTGCAATATACTCGGCTTCACAGGTGGAGAGGGCTACCACCTTCTGTTTAATTGACTGCCAGGCAATAGGATTTCCACCAAGAAAGAAGATAAAACCACTTGTGCTCTTACGATCATCAATATCTCCAGCCATATCACTATCAGAATAGCCAACCAGCCCTTGCTTTAAGTTCTTGGAATAGATAATGCCTCGATTGATAGTACCTGCAACATAGCGTAGAATCCTTTTGACTGCAACAAGATGTTCCATACGCGGTGCTTCCATAAAACGACTGACATAACTCACAGAATATGCCAAGTCAGGCCTTGTATTCACCAAATACCGCAGGCTGCCAATGAGACTGCGATAATGTGTAGCATCCACCTTAGGGGAGTCTCCATGCTTGGACAACTTGAGCCTGGCCTCCATTGGAGTCTTGGATGATTTACAATCAGCAAGCCCGGCCTTCTCCAGAATTTTCTTTGCATAAGCAGATTGACAAAGAGAGATTGAATTGTCTGTCTGACATACCTCAATGCCAAGATAATAGCTGAGCAGTCCCAAATCACTCATCTTGAATTTATTCTTCATTTCAGTCTTGAAGTTGTTGATATCACAAATATCATCGCCGGTAATCACCAAGTCGTCAACATATACACCCAGAACAAGGCGTCGACCAGCCCTGTTTCTGGTGTACACACCATGCTCATTATCACAGCGCCGGAATCCAAGTGCTGTGAGTGTGTCGCTGAGCTTGGAGTTCCAGGCGCGTGGTGCTTGACGTAGGCCATACAACGCCTTGTGAAGGCGTAGCACTTGCTGTGGACGCTTGGTGTCGATGAAGCCCGGCGGTTGAGAAACATAGACCTCTTCAGTAAGATCTCCATTGAGAAATGCACTTTTAACGTCCATATGGTGGACTTGCCACCCTTCCTGTGCAGCTATGGCGAGCAAGAGCCTGACTGACTCCATGCGCGCCACTGGAGCAAAGACTTCTTCATAATCAATTCCTTCTCTCTGCACATAACCTTTAGCAACAAGCCGGGCCTTGTGCTTGATAATGTTACCTTTCTCATCTCTCTTGAGTTTGAATACCCATTTAAGACCAATTGGACGATGGCCTGCAGGAAGATCAACAAAGCTCCATGTTTTATTACCTTGTATGGAGTCAAGTTCTTCCTTCATAGCGCTGCACCAGTGTTGATCCTTGAGTGCTTCTTCAAGTGTTGCTGGTTCTTCAGCGCTGATGAGATGTAGATCACCACTGGCCAAGTCCCGCGACGCCAATCCTGGTGGCGAACTTGGGCCAATGACTTCATCAAGTTTTCTAAAACGCAGCGGCTCGCCATCATAATGTGCATCGAGTCTCTGATCTTCAGTTGGTGGTGGAGACACAAATTCAGGATCTGCTGGTGCTTGCATTGCTACAGGTGTGGCAGGGGGTAAAGGAGAAGCCACTGCTGCTGGAGTCACCGGTGATGAAGGCACTTCATCTGTTACTTCAGTTCCATGACGAAGTACTCGAACGACATGCTCAACAGCAAAAGGTTCACCGGAGCACGCCGTAGCTTGTTCTTCCTCTTCACTCCACTTCCATTTCGCCGCCTCATCAAAGACAACATCTCTGGTCACCACCACTCTTCCGGAAGTGGGATCATAAACTCTATATGCCTTACTGCCAGGTTCATAACCAAGAAACACCATCGGTGTGCTTCTGTCATCGAGCTTCGCTTGATTTGGCTTCACATTCTTCACATGTGCAATACACCCAAAAGTTCTCAAGTGACTCACTGCTGGGCGCACTCCATACCAGGCTTCATAGGGCGTCTTGCCATCCAGCGCACGAGTTGGTGCTCGATTGAGTAAATAGACAGCTGTAGTAACTGCCTCACCCCAAAAGTGTCCTGGCATGGACTTGGCTTTCATCATGCTTCTGGCCATTGCAACAATGGTCTGATTTCTCCGCTCCACCACTCCATTTTGCTGTGGAGAGTAGGGAGCAGAGTGATGACGCTGCACACCATGATCTGCACAATAGTCAGCGAACTCCACTGAGGTAAATTCACCACCACAGTCAGTGCGCAAGATCTTCAATTTTCGACCAGCTTCAACCTCGGCGGTAGCCTGAAACCGCCGGATAGCATCTGCCGCCTCGTCCTTTGTCTTCAGCAGTTTGAGCCACATGAAACGGCTCATATCGTCGACGAGGAGGAGGAAATACCGCCTGCCACCGGCTGTTGGTGGTGTCACTGGGCCGCAAAGATCACCATGAACCAAGTCCAGAAGGTGCTCTGCGCGATACTTGGCAGCAGCAGGAAATGGAGCACGCCGTTGCTTGCCTGCAAGACAAGCCTCACATACCTGCTCCACATGATCAAGCTTGGGGAGTCCACGAACCATCTCATGTGTGGCCATCTTCTTCAAGGCGCCGAAGCTGATGTGGCCAAATCGCTCGTGCCACCGCCAGGCTTGTTCAGAGCTCTTGGCGGCGAGGCAAATTGGTCCAGTGAGGTTAAGTCTGAGAAAGTACAGCCTGCTGGGGGTCTGCTTGACCCTCGCCAACAGGCGCCGCTGCTCGTCGTGGATGGTGAGGAGGTCTGCGTCGAGGACGACCCGGCAGCCAGCTTCAGCAAGTTGACCGAGGGAAACAATATTAGCCTTCAGTTTTGGGATGAAGTAGACATCTTCAAGCTCCCGATGCTCGCCGGTCTTCAGCGCGAACAGCACCACGCCACGCCCCTCGATCTCGACCACGGAGCCATCGCCGAAGCGGACAGTACCGGTGACCGAGTTGTCGAGGTGGGCGAACGCCGATCTTGCGCCACTCATGTGATTCGTCGCCCCCGAATCGAGAATCCATTGGTCCGGGGTGCGGAGCTCATCTTGCTGGAGCTGGGCGAACACCTTGTCTTCAACGAGATGAACGGCGCCGGCGGAATCGCACGGACGCGCCGGAGCTGGAGCAGGTGTCGGCTGCGATGTGGGAGCAATGGTTGAAGATGCCACTGCTAGCATCAGGCTGGGCTCATTGTCTTCACGTGTGGCATGGGCCTGCTCGTTTCTTTTCTTGAGCCGGCACTCCTTGGCCCAATGGCCTGATTTCCCACAATAATCACAGTTATTGTCACTGCGGGCTGCAGGGGGACGCGACGGCCCAGCTCGCCCAGGCCCATCACGACCACGTCCACGCCCACGATTTCTTCTTCCTCTTGCAGCGCCGCCACGCCAGCCGCCGCGTCCTTGAGGACCGCCAGCTCCGCCGCGCCATTGGGAGCCGCTGGAGCTTCCCTCTTCTTGCTGCCTGCCCCGCGAGCGCCACTCTTCCTCCGTGAGTAGCAGCCGCCCGCGAGCATCCACCCTCTGATTCGGGGCGGAATTGAGCCGCTGCTCGACGACACGCAGCCTGCCCGCTGCCTCTTCAAGAGAGATGTCGTCGAGATTCAACATCGTCTCCATGGCGATGGCGATTTGCGTGAGCTTATCGGGCACCACCTGAAGCATCTTCTTCACCACCTCCGCCGTCGTGATCTGATCACCGAGCACGCGAAGGTTGTTGGCGAGATTGTTGATTCTCATGGTGAAATCATCAACGGACTCCCCTTCCTTGAAGGTAATTTCTCCAAATTCCCGGCGAAGCTTCTGTGCGTTGGCCTGCCGCACGCGCTCGACGCCGACTCGCATGGTCTTCACAGCTTCCCATGCCTCCCTTGCAGAATCTTTAGCTGCCAGCGTTGAAAGCATCTCCGGCGGAACGGCGCGGAGGATTGCTGACAGAGCAAGACGATCATCTTGGAGATCATCGGTGCCAGGTTCCACCGCCTCCCACAGTCCTTGCGCCTGCAAGTTAACCTTCATCACCATCGCCCACTCCGTATAGTTCGTCGCCGTCAGCATTGGGTAGAACACCGTGCTGGATGCTTCTCTCACCACACGCTGAACCACCTTCTCGGTGTGCTGTGGTGAGGTAGAACCGGACGGCTTGTCGTCGCTGCCGTCCTTGGGTGAACCATCGGAGGGCTTTTTTGGTGGAGATGACATGGCTGTAGTGTTGGGAGGAGATGACTAGCTCTGATACCAATTGTTGGAGTTTCACTAGGATGATCAACCAAGGAAATCCCCTGTTCTGGGAAGAACAGAGAGAGAGAGAGAGAAGAACAGAGGAGGCAAAACTGAAGAGGTAAGCTGCGGGTAACAGCTTCTCCAGAGCTCTCATTCATATATTTATTTGTACATCAGAGTGTTACATGTGTCCAGCTTCTAGAACACTGCTACTGTTGCACTATTGTAAACTAACTGGATACTTATCTCTAAGTGGACAGCTAGCTGGACAACTCACACTTCTCCTTTATTACTAACCGTAGCATCAGAGATGCACTCACACATTACATACAACACACTTTTGATGGTCGGAACTAAATCCCTCTTCAATCTAGCAATTATCTCAGGGGCAGTCTCACCTGTAAATAATAAAAAATGTCATAAAAGCAATTATGATATTGCTTACCAAAATAATTAGCACAGAAATGTTTCTGATTGCTAAAGACAGTGGGAACGATGTACGGCATGTCGAATACAGTTTCTGCTATCATGCTCAACAGTACAAGGTAGGCATAAATGTTTATTACATGTAACCTTATTCTGGGACCAGTACTACTGTGGTCCATAAGGCCATACCGTCAATGAGTTCAACAAAAGTCACTTGTTATGACTGAGCTATATACAACAAAAAAATTTATATCAGACAAGCATATCAAAGAAAGTTAGTGACTGGATTGGCCGCGGACCAACTTAACAGCCTAGTGTCTTTAGAAAAGTTATGCTACCTCAGTCGAACTTAGTTAACATTGCTAAGATCAACATCAATCAACACAGGCACCACAAACACAGACTCCAATTTTCATAGAGATGCATCATTACGCTTATTTGACAACTTTAATTCACAGAATGTTATGACAACTACAGTTTTCATATAGAAGCATCAGTACACTTAGTTGCCAAACTTTAAGCAAGATGAAATGGTCTATTTTGTACTGTAACATCACAACATAAACATCCATGTGTAGTTTGCACATTTATCCGCATCTGACATGGTTAGTCAACCAAACAAGCAAACTTGGTTTACAAAGATCGTAACCCTTAACGCTTCTAAGTTATTTACTATCCAACGCACTGAAGCTCCCCAGATGTTCAACATTTTGAAAACAGACACATATATACAAAAAAATATTGTATTATCATCTTAGTATTTTGGCCTATCCTACATAGTTATAACTTTGGTTGATACAACTAGATTAACAAAACATCAGTGCACATTGAGCTGCATATTCAAGGCATGCAGAGACCAGTTAAAGGTCAGTGGTCTTCAAGGTCATAGTAGGTTTTGCATTATAAAACAGGAGATATAAATGATGAAGTTGTGTATTAAATTGAGCCTTTAGTCACTGGTCTACTAAGTTTGATGTAGGAAATAGCTATAGAAGACTTGTGTAAACCAATCATGAGTCAGATCAGGTAAAAATATACTAACATAAATGCTTCCGCACGATCATTTCCCAATCAAGTCATTCTGAAATATGAAAGCAGTTCATATTCACAGAAGTGCAAGCCTACTAACAACTGGATATCTTTCTTGCTCTAGACAGAACAATTAATGCTTACATGTGCAGTGTCAGCAGTTTGTTCCCAGGACATTAATAGTAGCATCTTACAAACACATATTTAAGCAACCACTGAACCAGTGGTGTGCTATTTTCAATGCTGCACACTCCTGTACCAAGATGATGGGAAAGAGATCTATTCATGTCTTGGGGTCTTTTTCTTTTCTTTGGGTAGGGAAGTACTCTTTAACAATTTGAAGAAACATGGAGCAACTAAACACCACATACCTTAGCTTCTCTTGTAAGAATAACAAAAAAAAAAAAAGCTTACACAGAGAAAACGTCACGGAAACACAACAGATCAATAATGTAATATACTTGCAGAACCGCTTAGATTACGACATCATCAAAGCAGAGGAATGATCAGCATACATTATCATTGTCAAGACAAGGTAAGAGATGCAAATCCCAAGAGATGAATGGAAATTCAGCAAGAGCAAAGTGAAAATAAGTTAATACCAGAAAGAGAGCCCGAAAATCATTTCATACTATCCCAACAAAACATAGTGGGATGTCAGCTATAATACCTTGTAATGCAGCATTGTAAGAGAAGAAAACTGAGTTAATAATTGGTCCATAAACTGCTTGCCCTAGAAACATCTTCTTGAACGTGTTCAATACATCCTTCTTTGGGAACACTTTAGAGACGAAATTGAACCAAAAATGGAGGGTAGGTCCTGAGATCAGCAATCCATAACTAGCCATACGAAGGGTCCTAAGCAAGTCAAATGAATCCTCAGGACCAAATGTGAGCATCTGACAAAGCAATAGCAAAACAAAAGAAAACATGTGAGACACAATATCCGATTGTAAGTATCAAAACAAAAGGCAGTATGCACAGCAGCATGAAGTCTCAGAAAAGGAATACTAAGATTAAAATGATCAAGCTAAACATGATAGAGCATATGAACACAAGACTCCCTGTTGCAAAAGAAATCCTATTGCCACTTTTATATATAGTTCCGAGAAGATAAACAATGTCATATTTACAGAATACATCCTAGCTATGCATTCAAAGATGGAATACATAAACTGTTGACCAGTTTGACGAAATATTTCAATGGTTCTCTACTTAGCAGCCATGTAAATAAATATTCAAAGACAGACTTTCAGACTGTAACACAATGTTACCATATCATCTAACAGACTAACAGGTTAAGTCTATCATTTCTTACAGACTCAATAGAGGGGTATCCAATAATCACGCAATATCTTTTGGCCAATTAATGGTACTGAACAAAGCTGAAGTGCTCAAATTAACACAAAAATGATTACAATTCAAAAGGGGATTCACCATCATAACTATCAGCACCAATGAAAACAGTCAACCAGTTCAGCAGCCACCAAGTTGGCACTTATGTTTTCAACCAGCAACTAAAGCTGGCAGTTCCATTTTCAGCAAGCAATTCTATCATCCATATATAGTAGCTGGGCATCCCGTTCCCAGCTTCTAGTAGGATCAATTTCTTCCCAGACTGGTGATTTGCACCTCCACCCAAAGTACAATCTTTTTTTTTTTCTGAATGTAAGCAGCGGTGCAACCTTATTCAAGAAACATTTGAAACAAACTGGCAAACAAGAACCAGACCCGAGATAGCAAGCATAAAACGGACAGGCTTTAATTTAATGAACAACAGATCAACATCATAATCGCGCGATGAATTTACCACATTGCATTCTACAGACGATAATACAGCGCGCGCTACAACTAACAATAGAAAACGCTAGATTAGCGCTAAGGAAGAGCACCTCACAAACAGAAATCGATGCCCCTGTTCCAACGAGACGGGAAAAGAAAATATCGCCCTTTTTTTTTTCCCCGAGCGATAATAGGAGGCGAAGAGGGCCGTACCTGGGAGGAGAGGTCCGCGACGGTGAAGATGGCGGCGGCGGTGACGCCCTTGGTGAGCACGGGCCGCGTGTCGATGAGGCCGAGGTACCACCCGACGACGCCGGAGCCCGCCCCGGCCCCCACCGCGCCGGCCTTCCTGCTCGGGGGCACGAAGGTGGGGGCCGCCAGGCGCGAGGGCGCCACAGTGGGAGGACACCGCGGCGGCGGCGGGGGCGGCGACGGGGACGGCGGCCTGGAGGAGATGAGGTGGGATCGTATGTGGGACCATGGGGTGGGACCAGGGCTGTGGCGGAGCGGGACGAGAAGGCGGCCGCCGGCGTGCAGGGCTCCGGCGGTGGCCATGTCGGCGGCGGCGGCGGCGGCGGGTGTTTGGTTTTCTTGGCCGCGCGGCGCTTGCGGGGTTTAGAGGGTTTGGAGAGGAGAATGGAGGGGAAAGCGGTTGGCCAGGCCCACACGTCAGCGACTCTCTCTCTCTCTCTCCTCTAAAGTTGGAAGGGAAGGGAAGGGTGGGCCTGTTTTTAAAGCAGGATTTTTGTTGGAGAAAAATATGTAGTTGGTCCGTAGTCTCTACGTCCAGTCACACGTCTTTGATTCTGTTCGTCTGACGAAGCAACGAACAGGTGCTGAGGTGGACTCTAGAGCGATGACCAGCTGACGCGTGTCGCGTCACGTCTTGCATTCCACACTCATCAACCTCTAGATAGAAGCCAGCTCAAACCTTGTTTATGAGCTTCATAATACAAAACCAAGCCTTGGATTATATCACTTGCATTATATCAATATAAAATGGAATCGTACGAAACATAACACTTTTGACTGGGACTTATTTCCAACTGCCAAATAGTGAAAAAAAAATCCGGTTAGTACAGATTCCTGACATTCACCTTTTCTTCTGATTTGAGACGAAAAGCTTGAAACATGGTTCAAATGTTCGCTGTAACATTTCTGAAAAATGCTACTGCTAATGTGTCATTTCTTATTAGACTATACTATTTTTATCTTTCAAAGCGGTTGTGGTAGTACAACTTTTGAGGGTATAACTGAAGAATTTTTCTGCTTTCACAAATTTGGTTTCAAAACAACAATACCACAAGTTACTAATTCATACCGGAGACGAACCATTATGTTTTCAAATCCACAAGTTTAAGATATATGATTTATGACTTCATAAAAAATCTTGGAGGAAAATACCCATGAAGGCCCAGCTCAACTACACGTCAGCAAAAACGTCTATGTCGAACACATTTGGAAGATCTGACTCTCAGCAAGAGACTGCTCCAGGAATTTCCAAGACGACCACCTGGCCCAGACCTGTTACCATCTTCTTGATTCTGAATCTTTAGCCTGGACTTCAGCAACAGATCTCAAACACATGACCAATGAATCAGACTGAATCCGCTTTACAGTAGCTGCTCACCTTTCACGCATACAGTCTCATTGGTTCCTGGAATCGCTATTTGACTTCCCGCGTATTCTGCCCATGGCTTTTGAGCCATTTATCAAACGACCATGAAAGACAGCAAGAAAGATGTGACCTTGGAGTTGAATATCCCAATTTGCAGACGTAACAAGAGGACAGCCATTTGACTTCGCGCACATTCTGCCATGGTATCCTGGTTTCAGATATGAACATCATTAAAGCATGTGGCTGTTATAGGAGTTAGTACAAACAACCATATATTCAGAGTGCACCTTTGTTCTGAGCATGATGGCGCATACAACCTTCAGAAGGCCAGCTCCGGCGAAGGTGGCACTCTGGCAAGGTATGCATCTGTTCTCACCGATATGGTATAGGTTGTGACGGTCCTCCCTCTGAAGTTGCCTTCAGCCTTCATGCTTCCTCAACTGAGTTTATGATTTTCTGTGCTGCTCTTCTTGATTTTGTGACTCAATGTTTTTTTCCCTGTCTCATCTGCAAAAGGTAAGACATAGTGGCTGATAAAAATAGCGACTTTTCTAATTTATTTACGTTGCTTTAGGCAAACAAATGATCAGATGAATTCGGCATTAAAAAAATGATGCCAAAATAATCCAAGCTGTGCTAAGAAGATGCATTGTGTGTTATACAAATAGTGATAACTCTTTCTTAAACAAATCCTATCAAAGAGAGATAATAGGTGCTAATCGACCATGATACTCCAGAGTAATCACAAATTAGGCCCCATCAGAGTACTGGCTTCCTCGTTCCTCTTGTCTTACATATTGTTTGTGTCACATCGCAGGGATTATGGAAATGAAGCTTCTCCTACAGATATTATTCATAATAGCTGCTTTGTGTTTTGAAGTTCGCAAATCCACCTGCTCCACTGAAACAGATTGCCAGTCCTTGCTGGACTTCAAGAACAGCATCTGCTTTGATCCTCATGGAGCCTTAGCATCCTGGAATGACAGCATCCACTTCTGCAAGTGGCAAGGAGTCTCCTGCCACAATGCAAAGCATCAGTTTCGTGTGACTGCCTACCTTGCTAACCAAGGCTTGCATGGCCACATCTCACCTTCTCTTGGGAACCTGACATTCCTTACAGCACTCAACTTGTCACAAAATATACTTTCCGGAGAGATAGATCCTAGCCTGGGCCACCTGCTCCAACTCAAGTTCCTGATGTTAGCAAACAACTCGTTACAAGGACGAATTCCCAATGAACTCGCCAACTGCACAAGCCTAAGGACTGTGGACCTGTCCTGGAACCAACTGGTAGGAGAAATCCCTTTCGAAGTTGCTTCGTTGTCAGACCTTGCCTCACTAGACCTGTCGAGGAACAACCTCACTGGAGGAATCCCATTTTCGATCGGCAACATCTCAAGTTTAAGAGATCTTATAGCCACAGAAAATCACCTTGAGGGAAGGATACCAGGTGAACTGGGTCGACTGCATCAGTTGACATTGCTGGCCCTGGGTAGAAACAAGCTCTCAGGACCGATTCCACAAAGCATCTTCAATCTCT
Organism: Eragrostis nindensis; assembly: GCA_012490785.1. Classification (NCBI taxonomy): domain Eukaryota; kingdom Viridiplantae; phylum Streptophyta; class Magnoliopsida; order Poales; family Poaceae; genus Eragrostis; species Eragrostis nindensis. The sequence continues at coordinate 135,943 of JAAXCT010000455.1, forward strand.
CTTCCCTGGAAATAATGTCCCTGGAAAGCAATTACCTACGCATGCCATACTTGCCATCAGATCTTGGCACCAGTCTTCGCAATTTGCAAAGGCTCTATCTGGATTATAATAATATAGGGGGATCGATCCCATCTTCTCTGTCCAATGCTTCTCACCTTGTGGATCTTGATATGTCATTCAATTCTTTCGTTGGTCATGTGCCGATAACTCTTGGAGCTCTAGGTGAACTCTCATGGCTAAACCTTGAATACAATAACATTATAGCAAATGACAAACAGAGTTGGATGTTTATGGATGCCTTGACGAACTGCAGCTCTTTGAATGTGCTTGCGTTGTTTCAGAATCAGCTGAAGGGGGAGTTACCAAATTCTGTGGGAAACCTGTCTTCACAACTTCAATACCTCCTATTGGGTCAGAATGAACTCTCAGGTTCTGTTCCTTCTAGCATTGGGAACCTTCAAGGCCTCACTAGCCTAGGACTAGATTCCAACAATTTTGATGGCACGGTAACAGAATGGGTAGGGAACTTAGAAAATATGGAGAAATTGTTCTTGGAAAACAACAGATTTGTTGGGCCAGTACCACCATCGCTTGGCAATCTTTCTCGACTTTGGTACTTGGCACTAAAATCAAATGAATTCGAAGGCTTTGTACCAGTAACTATTGGAGAACTTCAGCATTTGCAGATCTTGGATATTTCATACAATCATCTTAATGGTAGTATTCCAGTTGACCTGTTTGGCCTTCCTTCACTGATCTCTTTCAACTTATCATACAATTATTTACATGGAGTACTCCCTCTGGAAATTGGTAATGCAAATCAGCTCCTGGTAATAGTGAATCACTTGAGACTGTTGTGATGGACAATAACTACCTCCAGGGAGAAATCCCTTCATCACTTAGAAACCTTAAGAGCTTGAAGATGCTCAATCTTTCTCGTAATAACTTATCAGGACCCATTCCTGGTTTCCTTGTCAGTCTACAGTATCTGCAGCAGTTAGATCTGTCTTACAATAATCTACAAGGTGAGATCCCAAGAACTGGAGTCTTCACAAATGCCACTGCCCTCACATTGGTTGGAAACAATAACCTTTGTGGAGGAGTGCCGGAGCTCCAGTTGCCTTCGTGTCCTGTTGTGTCTTCCAGGAAGAGAAGATTATCACACTCACACAAAATACTAATCCTAGTAGCATGCCCAATGCTAGTTTTGGTACTGATTATCACTTTGCTTCTATTTCAAAGAACGAAAAGGATACAAAATACTATTCCTAGCAGCATACCCAATGTTGTTCTTGATGAGCTCTGGCCACAAGTTTCGTACATGGATCTTGCCAAAGCAACTGAAAACTTCTCCCCATCAAACTTGATTGGTAAAGGTGCGCATGGCTCTGTATACAAAGGATTCATTGGTCATCTCAAAGAAATTGTGGCTGTGAAGGTTTTCAACCTTGAAACTCAGGGAGCACAACATTCTTTTGTTGTCGAGTGCCAAGCTTTGAGAAGAGTAAGGCACCGAAATCTTGTTAGTGTTCTTACCGCTTGTTCAAGCATAGATTCCATGGGGAATGAGTTCAAAGCAATAGTTTACGAGTTCATGAATTCAGGGAATTTGGATCTATTATTACATTTCTCCTGGTTGTGGTCATCTTAGCTTGACCCATAGGCTAAACATAGCTAATGATGTTGCAAACGCATTGGATTATCTGCACAATAGCTTGCAGCCTCCAATTGTTCATTGTGATTTGAAGCCTAGCAACATCCTTCTAGATGATAATATGGATGCTCACGTGGGTGACTTTGGCCTAGCTAGACTTTATAATGATTGGCCATCAATCTCAATAGGGAGTTCAACTAGCTCAATTGGTTTAATAGGAACAATTGGGTATGTCGCTCCAGGTTAGTCCTCATCTCCTGGTCATAACAGAAATAATATTATATAAATAAATCCTACAAAACTGCATATCAATTCTAATGTAGTGTCGCTACTAATTTACTGCATGATTTCAGAGTATGGGATTGGTGGTCACATCTCAACTGCCGGGGATGTTTATAGCTTTGGTATTGTACTTCTCGAAATGATAACTGGAAAGAGACCAACAGATAAAATGTTTGTGGAAGGCGTAAGCATTGTCAAATATGGGCAAAAGAACTTCCCAGATCAAATAGTGCAGATCATTGATGTAAATCTGCAGGAAGATGATGATGCCCCACACAAAATAACCAAAGCAAGTAAAGCAAGAAAGCATGAGTGCCTGTTATCAATGCTAGAGATGGGGCTTGCTTGCACACGGCAAACCCCAATGGAACGGCCCAACATGCGAGAGGTTGCAGGAAAGTTGCACAAAACAAGGGTGGCCTATCTTGAAGTTGAAGGTATTGATTACTGACATGGAAGCATGATATATAGATAGGAAGCGCAACTCCTAATTGCTTTGCAACATTTTATACCCACATTTGCAGATGCATACATGAACGCAAAGAGAGGCCATTGATGTTTAGACATGCCAGTAGAGCTTAGGTCACATTCAAAAACATTTTCTGCATTTTTGTTTTTGCTTAACCCTTATGTCAATAACAGCTCACATTAATCATTGATCACTCTCACTAATCTGCAACCATGGCATCCTTATAGTCAAAATATGTCAACCAGCAAACATTTTTTACTGGAAAATTCGAACACACCATATAAATGGATGTAAGTGACCAAAGGTGTGAATTTGTAGCGATGAAAGAAACAATGTTCGCGGCACTTTGATTTGCACCTTTGCTTTGAATGCTGTCTGACTGATTTCTGGAAGGCTCTCAGACGGAAAAATAGCACGATCAATCATCAGTACTGTATTTTCTAAGGAGAGTTCAACGAAATACCTCTTCTACTTCAAACTTAACTATCGCATAAAATCAGCATAATTTCCATCCTAACAACGATAATAAAACTGTTTTGCTAATTTACCAGCCATCTGGACTCGGTTTGCTGAGTTAGCAACAACGTCTCATATGTGCAAAAGCAAATAAGATGCAGCAAAACCCAAAGAAGAAAAGAGAAGACTGGTGGTACAAACCTGTTTATAATGGTCAGAAGAGCATCGGTGCATGTCCTTGCAAAATTAGCAATGTTTGTAGTGAAAACTGCTTTGACCAGTCAGGGGGACTATCATGCAAAATTCCCCAGCAGATTCTCCAGCACACTTTCTTCTGGAAAAGGAATCACACAAAAACATTAGTAAAAATCTGAGATAAAAAATTCATGCCAAGCTAACAAGTGAGATCTCAGAGTCTTGTCTAGCTGTATATAGGAGCAGACCATCCGGCACAGCAACCTTCCTGCCCTTCCACTGAAAGCAATGGAGACCAACTGAGGAATCAAGGAATCAAAACCGAAGAGAATAAGATCAGGAGCTTTATTCCACTCAGACATCTCCTAGTACCACCCAGATGCACGCGACATCTATCTCCCTCCTTTTTTCACTTCGTTTTTAGAGTACCAACCTTCAATATGACTCGTGTCAAACCAGTAGTGCCGACAAATAATTGCTGCCCCTTGCAGCAAGAAGAGACAATAAGCAATAGAAATGCTTCATCTTTAGTTCTGCACCGCAGCAATTCGTCCCCGCAAGGGGAGAATCAGATCCCACATTCTCCATTATTGCGCAATAGACTGCTGCTGATGAAGACCAGATAGAATGTATGAGGAAGATAGAAGTATGCCAAAGTTTTTCTGACACCAGACCGCATGAAATCAAATAAACAAACGCCTCTGCCATAAGGATTCATAGCATCAAAACTGTACAAGAAATCACAGGCAGATGGACATAGATTCTACTCATCAAAATATATCACTGGGTTGACAGTTCGGCACTGTTCATATGGCTTTCTTAGCCGAAAAAGAAAAAGAAGAAAAATTTGACCATAGCATGCTTCCTTAAGGAGACTTCAGTAATCAGTAAATAATATATTTTCTCCTATTTGAGTTATGTTCCCATACATACAATTTCAAGTCCGTCTTTTCTAAGCTGCACCACCAGTCGTGCTGTCTCATGATTCCACAAGTAGCAACAGTACAACCCAGGACTGTACATGGCCAGAACTGACTTCAGACTCTAAGAGCATCAGTTCCAATGGTGTTTTGTCCAAAGGGGTCCAATCAGATGTTCAGACACTCACTTCAGTCGCTGAAACAGAAGCTAGCGACAGCGAATAAAATCATCTGTAATCCAATAGACCAGTGAAACCCCATTATTAGCCAACTTTACTGTGTGATAAGCTTGCTGGATCATTCCTAATCGACCACATGTGCAATGTATGAGTTATAGCCAACCATGGTGCTAGCACTGCACTGCACTGCAAGGCTACAACTAGTGTATAAATACCAGGGCTGAGCAAGAGAATGGTACCAAGCAAGTAGGAATTGCCAGCAGCTGGTTGATACTAAAGACAACGATCAACTATTTTGGTACTCTCTCCAGCCCGCATCAATGGGCCGCCAAGCACTTGCAATATCAACAGGTCTTCTCCGGTAACTAGCCATCCACTCTGAACCTGCAATGACAAACCAGTTATAAGATGTTCATGTTGGTTAGTTACAGCTGCTCTTGAAATATATGACTCACCAGAGATGATAGATAGGATCCCTTACTGTACTTCAAATACTTAGAATTGCACAGCCTGCATCATTTACGCTCTTTGGAGTAACTCCTTAAATTACCATATGCAGGGAATGTAAGAACAAACAAAACTCTAACCTTGTAAGGCGACTGGAGCCTGCAGATGTGAGATCAGCAGAAGCAGCACTGTGGGTGCCACACCCAAGGACAGGGATCTACTACCCAAGGGGCTTCGAGTGGATCATGGAGGATGTCCCCACTGGTGCAGCTTCATTCCAGCAGTCATATTGGCTCAGGACTGGGGAGGCAGAGAAGGCAAGCTCTCTCTCGACAAGCGACACATCCCTGGACCATCCATTTGTTTAAATGTATCTGAGCTTTTGCACAGGAAGAATCACTGTAAAGCAGTTGTGCAACCCATCCCCATCAGGTCAGGTCCCTGGATACCATGCCATCCTTAGTAGTTGCTCTGATTCCCAGTGTGCATGCACCCCACCCAACTGACAGATCAGGAACAATGTCTGCCTTTCCTTTATCACCAATGTTGGTTCTACTTCAATAAAAGCTTCCCTTGATTGTATCTTTGGAACATCTGAGGAAGCAGTTATCCATAATATTATCCTAATCTTCAGCAAGAAGAAACCAATTTAAGCTTCTGTCTCTTATACTGCTACGGGAGAAAAAAGCACAGAAGGCCATAACAATGAGGTTTCCAGTATATAATATGCCTATATTCAAGTCTCAGATAAAAACTAATATCAGAACTGCTCACAAAAGTCATAAAAGTAATGACAAACATTAGCAAATTTAATTCAACCAAGGAAAATGGAACAGCATGTAGGCCTAAAGTCAGGGTCATTCACCATGTAACAGATCCAATCCATTACCATCATTCTGATTACAACAGAAATAAAAATAAGTGTAGCACAACATTGCTACAAAAGAACATGCAGGTATTAACTCAAGTGCAATTCAGGAGACACACGGAACATGGAGTCTGTGCATTACAGGGCTGCTGGAATACTATCTAGCCATAAGGACGAGACTTCTCAGCAAGCTCTGATGACACAGGCTTCCGTTCTCCATCTCCTTCAGCCTTCTTCTGAAATTCAATGCCCTGAAACTGTACTCTTGAAGATCGATACTGACAACCATAAGCATTGCCAAAGCCCCATCCTAGCCCAAGACCGACTCCACATCCCCCACCTATTAACAAAGACAATTTTTAATCCATTAATAATTAACTAAATGTGAGGTAGATCCATATAGTTATTGATAGGCTTAGAAGTGGTACCGATGCCCAAGCCGAATACGTTCAGAGGCATTCCTGTGGTTGAAAAATGAACCAAAAGCGCGTTATTTTCTGATCATGAATGGGCATTAGCAACGAACTATAGGAAAAAAAATTGAAACAACAGCTACTAATGCAGAAGCCAGTAACGGAAATATCTACCATCTTGCATTACAGAAATAGAGCATTTCAAGTCCCCGAATCTGGGAAGATGTGATAGCAGCTAAGCTAATGGCCTTTATTATATTCGCAATTTATGTGTCATTTGTATAGCAAGCATATACTGTTTTGGTTCAAAAAGATCTGGGATATAGCAGTGTAATTCTGAGAAACAAAGAAAATCCAGTCACCCTTTTCTCCCAGCTCAAGAGGTAGACGATTGACAATTCTACCTAAAGTTTGTCCTGCAGTTTTTACCGGCCCGACCTTTTCCACATGTTAAGACATGGCTCCATCCTCACTGTAATTTAATATATTTTTGTCGTAACAGCATGTTTTCTGAAGAACTGGTTTCACATTACTTCGCAACTGCTCAGTAGTTCATTCATGAGTCGTGGCAGTATACCATCCATATAAGTGTCCACTACCAATCTGTACCGCTTTTCAATAACTGGTTACCCGAACAGGTATAAGCCAAGTTATTCGCATAACAGCACAAATCAAGAAATACTTTCTGAAGTAATCACTAATGACTCTATGAGCCGTTGCTAAATGATGATACTCGCGAGTTTAGTACTGAACTGAAGCAACTCCAGTAAAGATCACCTCCGCAACTAGATGACTCATCTACAAATCCCCAAGACAGTGCCTTGAGGGTTTATTTTGCCAACATAAGATTTCTTAATTCTCACCCCATTCTTACAACTTCAAAGCTTTAGCAAACTAATCTTCCTCTGAGAAAGAACATTTAACTGATGAATGAGTGTCATCTCACCTCCAAACCCCCACCCTACGCCGAACCCGCAGCCGACGCCGAACCCTGCACCGAATCGAACAAAAATTAGCATGATGCGAGCATTTAAAAGCACAGAACGACATCAAGATCCGATCTTGACGCAAGGGGAACGGAGAATCAAGGCCAGCGAGTCGCTCACCGAGCCCAATCCCAGGTCCCGTGAAGGTGCTGAGGACCATGGCTTCCTCCCTCCCGTTCGACGCCCGTGCCCTCGGATGGGGATGGATGAGAGAACGCCGAAGGGAAAGCAACACAGCGAGCGCTTCTCACTCCGGAAGGGAAGACGAGGTGACGTCAGCGGCTAACAGGCCGGGCCTTTCTGCTTCAACTTGGGCTTCACACACGCGACCCGTCGCTTCGGGCCTGGGCCGAAAGTTTGTCAACGACAGGTGGGTCCCGCACGAGTTTATTATCCATTTCCGCGCCGTTACCGTTGCCTCCCACGGAGAACAGGGAAAACCGGATAAGATTTTTCATTTTTCAAAAACGCGAAGAGCTTGAGGCGATATCACCCGTCAGATGCCCCCGTCTCGGCCATCGGACGGCCTATACGCGCCCACCCGGCCTACTTGTCTTCCCCGCGCCTCATCCCGTCGCCGCCGCGGCGACGAACACCACCACCACCACCCTTATCCCCAAACCCACGCGCATAAACCCTAGCAGCAGCAAGCGGCGGCACCGGCGATGTCGGCTCCGGCGGCCATCCGCTCCGGCGAGTTCCTGTCCTGTCCCGCGGCGCCGCGGTGGAGAGCGGCGCCACTGGGCATGGTTTCGGTCCGGACGTGGGGGGCGGCGGCGATGCGGGTGAGGGCGGTGGCGGTGAGGGCCGAGGCGGCGGCGGAGGGGAAGGGGAAGGGGAAGAAGAGGGCGGCGAGCGGGATCACCAAGCCGAAGCCGATCTCGGCCGAGCTGCGGGAGTTCGTCGGCGGCGCGGAGGAGCTGCCCAGGACCGAGGCGATCAAGCTGGTCTGGGCGCACATCAAGGGGAACAACCTGCAGGTGAATGACCATCCCATCTCTTTATTTTTTCATCTCAGTGCGTCTCTAATGCGTTAGTTCTTTTATTGAGCTGGTAGTTGCGGTAATTTGCGGTCGGTAATTACAGCGCACGGTTGTGATGTTTTGTGCTCTACATTTGTGAAATGAGGAGGAAGCATGGTGATGTCGTTTGTGGCCGCACTCACCGCATGATAAGTGGCCAAGTGGGAATGGGGATTGTAAAGGGGAATGGGCACGGCCACACTTCCTGTCATTTGTGAACATATTCGTTCGTTCGTTATTTTTGATGGAGGTACCTTTATTTTCCTCTGTAGAAATTTCAACCGAAGTACTTTGGTTGGCGGAAAATCATGTTCGCTGTGTTTCAATTCTCGTCTGTTGTCTCAACCATAGATTAGCATGATAGCTAGGAGGAGGTGGTCATGACGTCTGTGGTCAGAACGTGTAACAAGTTAGGACTGTTAAGGACCCTACTACTATACCCTTGTCCTTAACAAGGACAGTGGGTGCAATGATTAGTGAACATGCTCGTGCCTGGACCACATTGTGTTTACCCTGATTTGAAGCCTGTGAGGTTTCTGTAGTATCTGATCATGTCTTGTAACTGTTTGTTTTACGCAGTTCGTGTGAAGTTATGGACTTTTGGCCTTAAATGTTAATCAGGGTTAGCTCAGTAGCCAGTGTCCTCGTGAAACTGTTTGGGTGCAACACAAAGGTCTGACTGTCTGAGAGTAAGACATACACTCTGTTTGTACCAATTAGCGGTGTAGTGTGGCGAGGTCAGGTTACAAAATTTAGAGGGATGTGGAAGTAAACTCCATTCTGCATGTAGCATATAGGATCATGCTGGATCTTCTCTATTATCTGCAAACATATACTACGAAGGCCCCGTTTGGCACAGCTTATTTCTCAGATTCTTGAAAATAAGCAAAGCTGTTATAAACACTAGGATTTTGCAGAAGCTTACTAGTTAGGAAGATTCTTGGAATGAATTAAAGAACAGCAATGAGCAGAAAATCCTTTTTCACCAGCTTTTGCAATAAGCTGCTTTTGCAACAAGCATAAGAAGTGCCTAAGGCTTATTCAAATTTTCAATAAGCATCCAGCCCTTAGACCATAAAAGTATAAAACCAAATGGGTTGTGAAAATTTCAAGGATGTCCTTTCAGAAATTTAATTTTATGGCCACACTGATAATTGAAAATGTCCCTGCAGAGGAGCTTTATGGACCACAACAATAACTTTCTTTTTATTGAGATACCTAAACAATAACTCCCTGCCTCCCAGGACATTCTGTTCTATGCATCTAGCCATCATTCCTCTGAAGTTTTGTGGCCTCTATTACTTTTTGAATCATGAGGTCACATTAATTTGTTGGACAATTAGCATAATCGCTATCTGCATCAATATTTAGAGTGATGCACTAACTTATAAGATTTCCTGTGACAACGCTGAATTTTAATCTCCTGCAAGACAGCTTTCTGCAGTCTTGTACAATGGTCACTGACACAATTGACTGACTGGTTCTTTTTACGCACATGTGTTACTTAAGGACTGCAGCACTGATATTGATTACACATTGTAGATTTCTTCTTATAGCACATAACATCTCATTGGTATAATCTTTTAAAAGAAAATTGCTAATTCATTTTGTTTTTTCAACTAGGATCCAAATAACAAGAAGATAATAGTCTGCGACGAGAAACTCAAGAAGATTTTTGGAGGACGTGACCGTGTTGGATTTCTCGAAATCTCTGGCCTGCTCAATCCTCACTTTCCGAAATGACAGGGTCTATGTAGATCACTCTTTTTGTATTAGTTGTGACTGTGACATCAGTATGTTTAGCTGAACCTGGTTTTATGGACCCCTTGATGCTGGTTTAAGAATGGAAATTTGTTCAGTGAAGAAGCGTTTCAAGTAAATGTTTTTTTTTCTGGTGTTTGGCTCTTCATAATTTGTCCTTGATCATTTATGCTTACATCCAATCAACGTAATATCTTAGACCTGAGTGATGGATCATGCATTCGTCCATCTGTTCTATGTCTTTCCGCCTTTCATAGGTGACAGACGAAAGCCAAACGTTCATCTATGGTAACCAGGGTCGTCTACATGAAAGGCATGATCCCTTGTTTTTGGCTTTCTAATGATTGCAGCACCGAACAAGCAACGCTGATAGGAGTGTTGTCTAGGAAACTTTGTATTTGGTAGGGCAGAATGTCAAAGATTTTTTTTGTAGGATCCCTATTCAGCTAAGACCCTAAGAATGTCTTTAGACAGACGCCAACTGGTCTATCGCTTTCTAAAGTTGGTTGATGTTTTTGACAATTGGCGAAGGACTGGCCTTGCTCCACTGCATTTTATCCTGTGCATGGATGGCAACCTAGGCATCCCATGCTTCACATGCTCCAGGTTGCGGTTGTCAAACAGATTCTGTGGTACTGCCATGAAAGCCCTGGTTACAGAAGCTTCACATTTCTCAAGTGGTACTCACGTAGAAAATCTCTCCCGTCTATGTCTCATTATTCATTTCATTGAAAATTGTCTGAAATTACTCTTTGATAGCTTGATCTTTCTTAAACAATGTTTCAAGATCTTTGTGGACAGTGGACCTCCACGGTCTATGATCTGAGGTATGTGTTTAGATCGACGCAGGCTGATGGACATTGTAGTGTTTTAGTTTTGTTCAGATCCAGTAGTGAGTGTGTGTGCCTGTGTGGTGATCACCACGACTCTGTTGAAGAGGACTTTCATCAATTTTGGTCCATGGAACTGGTGATCGTCGAGACAAAATTGGCAACATATACGGAGATGAACTTGATAGTATAAATGTCAGATGGATTTTCTTGCTGCTATCCAGCAACTCATGCTGGCCAGGTCAACGACTATGCTGTTGAGGACTTTGTGGCCTTGAGTTCAAATGGATTCGACAGCGTCAAGTGGGCATTTGAGGTGTGTGACCACTATTTCTTCAGGTTGATGGTGTATATGTCTCGGTTCTTCCTCCACCATGTGGATGGTATTTGGACGTTTAGGGATTCATCAAGATACCTGCAAGTAAGACTTACTATGCCATGGAATGTGTGAGGAGTTGAGGACTTCTAGATGGAGGGTGGAGGTTTTTTTTTTTTTTTCTTTTTCTTTATTTTAAGTCGATTTGTCTCGGTTCTTGTTGTTCGATGTATTTCGGCTACATGTACCAACACGGTGCAGAGGCCGGAACTCTATTTCATTATTAAATAAAGCTCCCTCATCTAAAAAAATGTTTCAAGAAAGATCGTCCTGGAAAACTTAATTTACTACTGTACCTCTTAGAATGCGACTTGGGTGCTACACTGCTACGGAATGTTGTTTGATGCTGAAATAAAGCTCAAATAATTGGGGACTGGGTGATTACGTGACGGGCCCAAAAAGACCCTTTTCCATCACACTAATAACTGATTAGTGCGTCGGCGATCAGACCTTATGTCGGTCGGTTATGGTCGCGTAGGGACTGAACAAAGTTGGTGTCACCTTTCTGAGAACGGATGGCCTGTGAGAAGGACTGGTCACTGGTTTCTGAGTGATGCTGTTGTTAATTAAATAATCAGTTGTCTCAAGTATCGAGCTTGTGTTTAAGCTGGTGCATGTTAGAAATGCAAATGACACTTCATTTTTCATTTGCAAAACGTGACGATCTGATTCGCGTAATCTTTTATTGGATCGCTTAGCGTGTATTTCAGTGTTTAAAGGTTCAGTTTCCTTTTCATACACAAAGTTTTGACATTGTCATTTGATAACATTTATGGTTCGGCGCTGAAATTTTCACCGTGCATTTCGTTTAATTTTGGCGTCGAAGTTAGAAAGATTTAGCAGCCAAGTTGCTTGCTTTGGCTGCACCTCATTTACAACATCACTTTTACAAGGTTGGAATTTTGCACGGACACTTTTTCTTTTCTGTAATTAAGGAAAGAGGCCGTATATATATAAAGGAGCATATACACTTTTGTGTACGTGGTTCAATTCAACCGTGAGGTGTTCAAACTCATTAACAAAACCAGCTCCTCGATCCGTAAGGATGTACCTGGGAAGAGTGTGTGTGCACGTTACTTTCAATGAAAAATGTACGTTACCAACGAAGAAAGGAGTTCCAAACGATTGCCTTTGATTGTACAGATTTTCGGCTCCCTTAAAGTTTGTCTTCTGTTTCCTCGATCCGTTCTTTATACAAAATGAAGAAACACATCTTCCTGTACTATCGGGTACTTTTTTTGGAATAGTTTATTATTTTTTGGTTTGTATTCATCCTTTTTTTTTTTCTATGTTCTGAATTTTTTGTTTTCATTCCAGTGAAATCCATACGTTCCAAAGACAAAGAGGGCCTAAGACTTCACTGACTTAGCTTAAGAACTATGAAAATTTTACACATATTTAAGGTAACTTCAAATCAAACGGTCCGTTCGCCTTAAATTTGAAAGTTCACGTCAATGTGTGCATAGCTGCATGCATTTTCTTTACAGACTGTAAACTTGACTTAAAAAAATCATATTTGGTCACTTGATTCGTGCATCAAAGATCATTTACCTACTGAGTGTGGTTGAGTGGGTTGGGAAAACACACCTAATACATTGACCAGGGAACTACCCAATCCTCTCTGAAAAATAAAGAAGCTACACCCAATACAATGATTTGTGTTGCTGTGCTTGGAACCCACTCCAGCATTTGAATTTATCTCTTCTTCTTTTTTCCTTTTGGGGGCACCTCCTTTTTTTTCGAATTCTCACATCTTTGTGGAGAGGATATATTCTTCCACTAAACCTATATATGGCATAGGGTTTGATATAGTATTATGGACACATGTTTTCACAAGAGAATGGAGCACATGATCTGTGTACTGCATATTATTTATTCTGGTGCCTAACAAATTCGGATGTACCGCATATTGCGCGCGCGCACACACAACACACACAACACACACACACACAAAACCCCAAAGTCATCTTGGTTAACTAAATCTAGATAAATTTTATAGGGGATCAAAGCCTAGTAAAAAATACTATAAAATGGCTCGATCAAGGAATTGGGAATGGATAGTTAAAACACCTCGCCACATACTACTACAAGGTTGATGGTGTCTCCAAGATTAATTTGTTATAATAGTAACCGTGGGTAATGTGGTTGTGAGGAATGACCATGTTGGCAATTTGGTAATACCAAAGGGAAATATACGGATTTATACAAGAAAACAATAGCCACTCGAGTAAAATACTAACAAGTAGCACAATGTTGGCTACTCATAAAGAAAAATGTGGGCGAAAGGTTATGTATCTTCTAGCCATTACCGCAGGGAGTGGCAGAGGTTGTTCCTCACTGAGCAACTCTGACGGGAATAGACGAAGCGATGATGGTGCAGTAAGCTGATGTGTTGTAACTCGCCCGATACCCAACACAAAAATAAAGAGATGGTGCATGGTTCCAAACTCAACCCCTTCCACCCGAATTGAGATCCCCTGACTTCAACCCATTTTGAAGGCAGGGTGACTTCACAAGGTTTTCAGCCGTCCGATCGAATGTGAACGCGTAAGATGGGATGCTACAGTAAAATTGGTACAGTACCATCGCTACAGTATTTTGATGAACAGTGCCGTTACTGCAGTGTTTGAAGTCACCGTTACTGTTCCGCACTGTAGCTCTACTCACAGATCACTGTGCGCCTCTGCCTTCGGAGCCTGAAGTCAGAGGAACCCAGCCCCACCCACCCAGCCCCAGGTATAAAAAAGCAACAGTCAAACACCCAACCCACATATACACCACTCCAAACCCCCTCCAAAAACTCACACCAATTTAATTAGAGATCAACAAGAAAAGCTCAATGCAACCCAACACCACACACAGCAGCATACCATCAACCATTCCTTGCTTTTTCACACTACCAAGAACCAACACCGCTTGAACCTCCCCACACATATCAACATCAAGAGCAAGGCCGAGATCAAAGCGCGCGCGCGCACACACACTATTAGCAAACATCACAATCCAGTGATCTATATATATCTATACATATATATATACTACCTCTGCACAAAAGAGAGCGAGAGCTAGCATAGCAGGGACAAAAGGAGGAGGAGGTGGCAGCCATGGGCAGCGCCGCCAAGATCATGCGCACGGCGCTGCACGCCTTCTTCCGGCACTACCACCCGGCCTCCTCCGCGGCATCGCTCCTCGCGCTGCCCTTCTCCGCCGCCGCGCTCCTCTCGCGCTCGCACCCGGCGCTGCTCGCGCCGTCGCACCTCCTCTCGCGCCGCCTCCGCCGCGTCCTCGTCGCCGCGGGGTTCCCGCCGGCGTCGCAGCTCCTCTTCCTCCTCAGCCACCGCCTCTCCCAGCGCGCCTGCGCGTTCCTCGCCGCGCTGCCGTTCTCGCTCTCCTTCCTCCTCCTCGCCAAGGCCTGCGCCGTGCATTGCTGCTGCTCGCCGCCGTTGTCGCCGCAGCGGCGGCCGCGGCGCGCGCCGGCGGTGGCGGCGACGGCCGTCGTCGTCCGGGAGGCGGTGCGGTCATCGTACACGGCGATGGCGCGGACGCAGGTCGTGAACTGCCTCGCGCTGCTGCTCGCCAACGCCGCCGTGTTCGCCGCGCTGCTCGCCGCGTTCAACGCCGCCGAGGCGCTGCACCTCCTGGGCCCTCCCGCCTCCGTCTCCGTCTCCGGCTCCGGCGGCGGTGGCAGGGCCGTGCTCGCGCTCTCGGCGGCTGGCGTGATCGTGTACTCAGTCGCTCTAGCCAACGCCGCCGCGGTGTGCAACCTGGCCACGGTGGTCGCGGCCGCCGAGGGCGGCGGCGGCGCCCGCGCCATGCTCAAGGCGATCATGATGCTGCTCCGCGCCGGCGACGCCGCCACCGCCGTCGCCGCGTCGCTGCCTGCCAGCCTCGCCGCGGCCGCCGCGGAGGCGCTGTTCCAGCTCAGGGTGATGCGGCCGTACACGGCCGCCGGCAAGGTGACCGCGGCGATGGTCTTCGAGGGGCTCCTCGTCGCCTACATCCACGCCATGATCTGCGTCCTTGACACTGTCGTCACCAGCATGGTCTACCAGACCTGCAAGGCCAGCCATTCTTGTGACCTCTTGGAGATGGAGCTGGAAGGCAAAGAGGACATGAGAGTCTGATCTTTCTTTCGTTTTTGCAAAATTAATCGCTAGAGCATAGAGCACATACATCTCATGATGGTAATGCTCATTGATAAATTCTTGACTATTTTTTTTGTCCTTTTTCTTGATCTTTATAAAGGTTAATTGCTGGTTCTGGGGACTATGATGCTGTTAATTAGTAGTAAACTGGAGCAGCAGGGTATACAAAGATCTTGTTTTGTATGCATAATCTATAACTTAGCATGATATAATATAGTATGTACTTTGCTAAATGTGGCCTTTCTACGCTCTGTTGTTTTCTGACTGTCTTCACACTCTTAAAGTAGCATCTGAGAAGGAATCATCTAATGGTCAATGGTTACAGGATGAAAGTTTGCTGGCATTTTATCATGAATCATCAGGTACAAAATAATGCTCAGAATATTTTCTCGAACAATAATGCTAAGAGTATAAAAAATTATACCATGTTTGGGCATTTAAGATGCGCATATTTCTAGTCACGCCAATGGCTCCAGCTTAGTTTTAAGATCCCACATTCCGACATGCCACCTAGAGTTTCCAACAGTTTAGATCCTGACCCCACCACTTCAAGTGCTTGTTTCCTTGAGTCTAAAGCAAAGCAACAGAAGAACATGCAGCTATATGCATGCCAAAATCAACTTGGAGAATCACTCAGTGGTGAAAATTTCAATGATTATTTCTAACAGCTTTTTGACAACTTTATTCGGAGCCCCTACTCCTATCCAATCCAAGCGCTCAGATCTGGGAGAAATGGTTTCTACTTACGACCACTTGCCCCATGCAGATTCCAAGTGCCACAATGCTACAACAGCTTTGCTCCAGCAGAGACGACATGGACTTTAGGCTCCATTGGATCACAAAAAGTTGTACCTGGGACTAGGTTACATAATAATAGAGTAAACGAAAAGATAGGGAATTGTACAGTAGCTAGGCTTTTGGAATGGCCCAATCGCCCAATCGGAGATGAGCACAAATGATTTGCTTTGAGCAATCGTGTTTATTCAGTTTTAGTATGTTTTGTGGCATGAGGATGATGAGCATGCAGTTCCTCAAAAAAAAAAAAAAAGAAAAAAAAAAGAGGATGATGAGCATGTTTATTTTGAAACTATCAAAAACAGTGGTTGTTTTCTGATACGACGAACTCAGAAGTTGGTTCGGAAAATATCAGCAAGAAATGCATACTTACGGGAATAAACAGCTTTCGATGTGGAATTTGGCTAGGATATATCAACCATCAAACTAATACCAAATAACAAGGATATAATAGCTAGTTGTAAACTTGTTCTACAGAGATTTGCTGTACCCAAATGTGATATTGTACTAATATGATGTATGCCAATGCATATTAAAGAACATTGAGCCATTAGCATCCTGAATTGAACAATGAAATCATGTCGTCATTGACAAATTAAGGAAATGGAGCACCTTCAGCTTTTCTGTCTCCTGTACAGGATTGCAGAGACATACTTGAATTCTGTCAAATAAATTCGAAACACCTCACTACAAACGCTGAACTGAGAAGAGATTTAGAAAATGACGGGATCCTAAAAGGAAGATATAATCTCGAGCTGGTACTACACATGATAATCACACTTAGGTGGATTTATCATACTGGGACAGAAGCATTCAGCCAAGGTTGGCTTTACCTTCAAGTGTGGTTTCGGAAACCTCTGTCCATCAGGAATAGAATAAACCAAGGCGCCGCTTACCGCAGGATCAAATGTCCTTATCTAATTTCACTCTGAAATCATTTATGGAGGGTGTGACCTGATACTTTCTTCAAAAGGTTCAAGATCAACCAACCAAATAGTACCTGAGATTCTGAGCAGATGCAGCAACATTAGATAATGACATTCTGGCCGATCTTGAGAGTGACGTGTCTGAAATTGACAATGCAAATATGCTTACGTACATAGCTTACAAAAATATTTCCTTGGGTTACTTTCTTTACCGCTAGAAACAGATAAAGTGCCAAAGTTGAGAAAAAGTAGCTGTACCTCATATAATGGTGGGTCAGGGATGCCAATAGTTGATCTTGGTGACTGGGTCAGCTTTAATATACATGATGAAGCAGTGGAACTGTAGCTAAATACTGACTTTGCATTTACCAATTATTATAAAAAAACAAAGGAAAAAATAAAATGCTTTTGTTGAACTGAAACGACAGCATTTTGTAATTGGTTTGACTAGAATTAGCGACGATAACAAAAATAATTGGTAGACTAGTCCTAGTGGCTTGGAAACCAGATGCAAAATGGTGCTTTTGTAGTGAATTTAATGCATCATTGATAACAGTGCACAGAAGACATCATAAATGTAATATTTTGAAGGGAAAATATAAGTAACAAATCGGAATAGATTGGAAAGAGATCTAAGGGCCCAGCCAGACAAACCAAGCTTGGCTCTGATTAATTTTACAGATTACAGCAAGTAAACATAACGAAAAAACTTCTGTACCTTCACTTCTCTATCCAATCTTATTACAATACGTACAATATCTTGTCAGGAATGAAATGATGAAATAAACATTTATACGACCGATTCATCTAAGAACACAATAAATATGTATACATAACTTGCACCTAGCCGGAATTACATTATGTATGATTTAACTTTATAACATGTACAAACTAGAATGGCTGGTGTCATATCAACTATTCTATATATCTGTGGAAAAATTGTATAATTGATAGCATTGAATTATCAAGCTTGATCCTTGGATGCCACCTGGTTGTACGAATTGCGGGCATCCAATATTTGCCTGGATGAACATCATTCAAACAACAGTGAACAGCAAGCTTTCTAACGCAGTCAAATGGATACTATTCTTCCCTTTTGAATTGTAAAAACCCCATTTGCCTCTGGTTAGCATTGCTGAAGTCTGTTCTTGAAAGTGAAGCTTGGTTATTCTGCCCTTTCTGTTGTGACATTCCAGCATTCTGGTTGCTGCCCCTACCAACCGGTGGTTCATGGTTATGTTTTCCTTCATAGGTCGTTATGACAGCCTTCGGGTCCGATGAAGCCCTCTCGATGTGCTTCCTAACATTACACCCAGCAAATGTACACTTGTAGTAACTCCTGCAAGTAGAAAGTATATACCATGTAGGTTAAAGGGAAATGGTGAAACAAGGTTTCTCTGGAGCGAACTGCCTAAACTAATTACTGGAACTCAACAAAATGAACGAAATATTCCATAAAACTAATAAAAAGTGAACAAAAAAAAAACTTTCTAGATATATGTACGTGTTTGGATTATATGTGCAGATCCAGGGACAGTAATTTAGCTACCTCATTTTTTTCTATAAATATGTTACCTAGGCTCACATTCAAGCAACCGTATTTATTTCAATACCATACTAGGCTCCCTCTCTTTCAAACTCCCACCATCAAACAATCTAATAGTCTACAATTAATTTTTGACAAGGTCTAAAGTAACACGATCAAAGGAACTAGGAGGCCTCGGCATTTCTAACCTCCAAAACCTTGGATGAGCTCTAAGGGTTCGTTGGCTGTGGCTCAGGAAGACTGAGCCGGACAAGCCATGGGCGTCTTTCCCGCTGAAAATGAATGGTTGCATTGAAGCGTTATTTGCTATGGCAGTTGCTACTGAAATTGGTGACGGCTCCAACACTCTATTTTGGAAGGATAGGTGGCTCATGGGACAACGCATTGAAGATCTTGCCCCGCTGATTTTTTCCATGATACCAAAGAGAATAACTAATAGAAGAACAGTGAGCGAAGCACTAGCAGACTTACGATGGGTTGGAGATATTCATGGAGTAGCAACGGTGGCTGTCATCATCGAATTTTGCAGTCTATGGGACATCATATCAGAGGTTGTTCTACATCCAGGGGTTCCAGACAAGCATATTTGGAGGTTATCTAGCTCTGGTCAATACTCATCAAAATCTGCCTATGACGCACTCTTCCAGGGGTCGGTAATTTTTGAGCCATGGGAGCGCATATGGAAAACTTGGGCACCGGGTAAATGCCGGTTCTTCTTGTGGTTGGCTGCACATAATCGCTGCTGGACGGCTGATCGTTTGGCTAGGAGAAATCTACCGCATCCGGATCGTTGCCCCCTTTGTGATCAAGAGGACGAAACAATCCAGCACCTCCTCACCTCTTGTGTTTTTGCTCGCCAGTTCTGGTTCGTGTTCTTGCAGCGAGTAGGGCTAGCAACACTCTCACCTCAGCCCGTTGACAAAATATTTGATGAATGGTGGTGCCGAGCTGCCAGGATGGTCGACAAAACACTCGAGAAAGCGCTGAACTCGCTCATAGTTGTGGGCGCTTGGACACTTTGGCGCCATCGGAATGATTGTGTGTTCAATGGAGCTTCGCCGAACCTCCTACTGCCCTGGTGCTGGCTGGAGATGAGATGCGACTTTGGAGTATGGCTGGAGCAAAAGGAATCTCCTTGCTCACCGGCCATGGTCATGACACTGGTGATTAATTCACTAGTTAGTAGTGGTCGGGTAATTGATAGAAAGGCGCGAATGTAACCTGTGAAACCATTAGTGTGTGTGTGTGTGTTGTACTCTCTTCTTCTATTAATGAAATGATACGCAGCTCTCCTGCGTGTTCGAGAAAAAAAAAAAATTTTGACAAGGTATAACTAACTGGGTTCTGATTGGCATAGGCATGAAACAGTAAAAACGTAAACTTAAATAAGGACAATGTTCAGACGAATGAGGAAGTCTATGATTTAGGATTCATAGAAGCAGATGGTGACAGAGTCTGAGATTTCCCTGAGTGTCAATGTTTTAAAGACAATTACAACGCTTCTCCACTGAGGTCAGCCTGAATATGGCTATCAAGGTCATCAGGATCATCGCAAACACTGCAATCCAGATCTGGTACAGCTACAAATTGGCGGCTTGGCTCAAGCTGCCACTAAGATATATATTGTATCCTGTGTTCTTCTTCAATGTGTATACACTACCCTCATGGTCTCATTTGGGGCAGATAGGATGATTTTTATGATTTCTTTTCAACCAGTGACCAGCGACACAGTGATCAGCACAAGCCAGCCAATCAAAAAAAAAAAAAATATTGACAATTTTTTCTTTGGCAGAGTGCCTTAAGCTATTTGAAGCTAAACAGATGTATCATTTGATGTAAATGACAAAGGCATGGTGAACATTCAACGAAAATGTGGGGCTACACTAAATAACTCAGGTCTTATTTGCATTTTCAGTTGTTTTGTTTTTTCATTCCTTCAGAACTACACATAGAGAAAAATGCGAATAAAACCTGAAAAAGAACGTTGCTGAAAAAATGAGCTAGGAATTCTCCATTTTAATGGAATTTTTCAATAGTATGCGTGTATCCAATCCCACTCATTCAGGGAGAGAGGCATTGCAATATTAGACAAGAAATGCTTCAAAGACAGTCATGAACTATGCTACCGCTTGGTTAATAAAACAAACTGAGGCACAGCTCTAGTATTACAATGTCATAGTAGGACAATATACTTGCATGAATAGAAACTATCGGTATCTTAATGTAATGGAAAATTTAAGGCCACATTCTTGCGCTCCCATTAGGGTTATTTAATTTGTTTAGTAGTTGATTATAAGAGACATGAAAATGAAACCAAACAATGTAACTTAACATCTTAAAGTGACAGCTTGAACAAAAAAATATTGAAATTCAGAAGTAATAATGACAATGGTATCCAATAAGATGCCACATGTTTGGTAATACGTTCTTCCGCTGAAAACAGCTTTGAACATACAACTAAGTTTTGATGGTGCCTATACTTTACCCACTATAAGGACCATTGGAGACCAAAATGACATATCACATACAAAGATAAACGTACCTCGGATGAGGGTTTCCTTTGACTACTTTCTGCCCATACTTGCGCCATCGATAACCATCATCCAAAAGATCAACCTCACTGGTTGTTTGGACAATGATCTTAGGCTCTGACAAGGTCCTTTGTGATGAAATTTGTATATTTCTGAAATGGTCCAAATGGATAAGAGTTTTAAGAAGAAACATCTAATCAAACCGGAGTTAAAACAACTAATATTACCTTCTTTTGTTCTCACTATCCCCATCATCAACTTCATGTGGCCTTGATTCACCATCATCCATATCATCTCCGTCACTCAAACCAGATACTTGTTCAGACACACCATATATAGCTTCCTGATCTCTTTTAACGCCTGACAAGCCAGATGTGGTATCATTAGATTGTTCAATTTGCTCGGCTGCCGATGAATTGCCATCTTTTGCCCGTTTATTGGGTGGACGTTGGTGATTGTGTTTCCCTTTGTATATGATCTCAGATATTTGACCATCTTCTGCATGCTCGACCTTTTTCTTCACTGGACAATTAGGATGAGTACATTTATAATAGCTCCTCGGGCACTCACTGCCCTTCACCACCTTCTGGCCATATTTCCGCCAATTATAGCCATCATCAGCAGGCTTATCAACAGGGGCATTAACCTGATACCTCTGAGAAGCCTCGGCAGATTGGAAGGATGCATTATCATTGTTTGATGTTACCATTCTCATTTCTGAAACTCCTGCCATATTGGCTGCAGAATTCATATGTTGTTGAGCTTCAGATGATGTAGCGGCTGCTGAGAAAGATGGTTGCTCCATGTTATCGAACATTCTGAGAGGAGAATGACTCGCCTGGGCTGTAACTTGAGCCAGAGCCTGCTGATGCGACATTCCAAATCCCCCCTGTAGGAATTCATAACAATCTGCCATCAGTAAAATTTTGATTCATTTTCCTTTTTCGAGCTAAAGAAGATGCTTCAGAAAATCCTTAGGAGATGAAATACTGGATAAAATTGGTGACAGTTCGCTGTTCTCAGTTCTCACCGTCAAACAGTCAATTACGTCTCTCGTTCATACCAGACACTGGTTTACTATGTTCAGGATCTATACTAACGAATGCTAAATGCCACTATTATTTTAACCTCCACATGGCCCTCCATCTCTGCGCACCACACGTTATGGACGGTCAACACAAAACTGTGAAGTCTTTTGACAACTTCAGCTGTTCAGAGCAAATCGGAGGCCAGTATAACCACCTCAAATTGAACAACATCTTTCCAAAGACTCCATCAACAGAACAGGGCTGTCAAACGCAAGACGTTACTGTTTAAATGCAAAGATGTCCTACTCCTATCAATATCCACGTAGCATGACAACTTGCAATAGGTCATGCTGGCAGCAGTACAATTATTGATAATGTCAGAGCAATGTACCTGACCACCACTTGCAATATCTAAAATCAATAAGCATCACCTATCTGTCTATGCAGGTAGAGATCACCACAGCTCCCCACACAAATATAGTAAGGTGCCTTTATGCG
This sequence comes from Eragrostis nindensis, assembly GCA_012490785.1. Lineage (NCBI taxonomy): Eukaryota > Viridiplantae > Streptophyta > Magnoliopsida > Poales > Poaceae > Eragrostis > Eragrostis nindensis. Next base: position 158,270 of record JAAXCT010000455.1, read on the forward strand.
TTCTGGGCCAAACCTATGGGACCAATCAGTACATTAGATGTAACCATCCTGCTAAAAGCACGGACTGAACTGTAAAAGTGTCACCTTTCAGAAGTTTCAGATTCCCTCCCAGCTTGTAGTACTTTCACTAGCTTTAAATCACAATCTAAGATTACATGATTCTTTTAGATTTCCTCATCGTCACCAGACAGAAAATGTTAAAGCTTAACGGATTAATGACACCTATCTGAATTAAAGTAAATCAACCGGAATAAATGGGACATTTTTTCTTATCCAAAAATCTATGAACTGTTTGATAAAGAACCTATTAACTTTTTGTTTGCAACTCAATTAAGCTCTTGAATCTATTTAATTCGTAAAAGCATTTTCGTCATGCAATCCTTTAAGCACTCGTAAGATGAAATGATTAACATACACAGTAACAAACTTTCTTGCACTACCGAGTTTATGATGCAGCCAATTTAACAATGAAAATGAATTCACCAAAGATAATTACTAGCAAATGCCCAAGAACAGAAACAGGATCCAAAATCCAATCTTTCTCGCGGTAGCAGCAACGAAAAATTTAACTTTTAGCAGCGAAAACATGGAGCTGTGGGCACGACGTACCATGGCCGGCGAGAAGAGCAGGCCAGGGGAGTCGAGCAAGCCGGAGGGGCTGAGGCCGGCAGGCACGGTGAAGACGGACGCCGGAGGCGCCACCGACAGCGCCGGCCCGGCCCTGGCGACCCCGCCTCTCCCCCTCTCCGCCTCATGCTGCTGCTGCTGCTGCGGAGCGAAGGCGCCGGTCAGGAGCTGCGTGAAGCTCGTTGCCCCAGCGCCGGAGGAGGACGTGTTGCCGCCGCCGGCGTCGGCGTCGGAAGGGAAGAGCGTGGAGGCGAGCGTGAGCGGGCCGGGGCTGGCGTCGCCGGCGCCAGTGAAGAGCGATTCCGAGTTTGAGCGCGGCGGCAGCGCCAGGCGCGGGCGGGGCGGCGGCGGCGGACGCGCGGACATGGTCGCCGGAGTCTAGAGAGAGAAGGGAAGAGAGAGGATTCTCCTCTGCTTCCTCTTCTTCTTTGGTTTTCGGCGTTGACTTCGGTTTCGAGTGGTTTTTCGGTTGGGTGATTAGTCTGACTTTCGCGCTCTGTAGTTGGCTTCATGGAGGGATGATGTAGGGAAATCTAAGCTTGTTTGTCATTGAAAAATGGAGGTAGGTATTCCATGTATCATGTTTTAATCCGGTTGTATAGCATTTAACTTTTGTAAGATCACGTATATATACATTGTTCATTCTGTTTTATAAGTCCGTTATGTGAATGATCGATCTTACAAAATAATCAATGATAAAATTCTAGTATTAGCTTTTGATTACGAATAGAATGTCATGATAATTGCACAAATATGTATAAAAAGGATAGTTGAAGTAACAAAACTAGTCAGTGTTGTCAAATATCTAATAACGGAGACAGCATGTCACTTTGGTTTCATAACGAGTGACCCGTGATCTCCAAGTGGGAGAATTAGGCAACTTCGTTTCAGTTTTCTAAGCTTAAAGCATAATCGTATACCTCCAAAAGGTCTAGTACACCCTGACAAGGAGTGCAACGAGGAGTTTGTTTCGAGTATTGATTAATAACAACACATGTTTCAACCGCAAAATAATAATAAGAATAATAATAACAACACATGTTGTAACTTTGTAATATGGAGTATACAACAATGCATAATAATTACTTAATCCATCATTTTGTTACTTGCAAAATTTATCTGATAAGGTAATTAATTAGGTTTCAAAGAAAAAGATGACTTCAAATCCTCGTGGAACATATATAGCCGCAACAATTATTGTCTATGGCTTGATCGCTCACATTTCTGTGAAACATACTATAGCGTCAAACGTACCACACTATTGTGTAAAGAATATGAGAAAATTATACCTTATAAGAGAAAACATGAACCATATGGATATACAACAACATGTACGGAATATGCCTACTGCTATCTTTAATGGGCATAACTTCATTGTGCCAGAAACGGAAAATAGAAAGCAACATCTGCTGGACAAATGGCAGTACCAGTTTTCCTTACAAGTTGTGTTGCTCAGAACCCCGGTGCTTTTGAAAGCGTGCACTTTGTTCTCTTTTTCCTACAAAATTAAAATGCTTGAGCAGGAGATGAGCCAACCGGAGCCTACACGTTTCCATCGCGTCCAGAGAAAATATACAAAAATATCTTCACCCTTTTTGCTCTATTTGTGTAATTAAAAGGAAAAGCAAAAAAAAAAAAAAAGTCAAGGAACGACGCATCTCGCCGTCGCCGTCCGGCCTCCGGCGGCCGGGACGCGGAGGAGGAGGACGTTCCGTCGGCTAACCTAACCAGCCGAGACACCCACCGCGTTGAATGAGTCATCCGGCGTAAGAAATTCCAGCCTGCCTAGATGCGTCAGTTGCCGTACTCTGCCGTTCCAATAATTGGATATTTATTGTTCTGCTGGTCACCAGTAAGATACGTTTGGGATATTTATACGGGTGATATTGAATCTTTGATGGATAACAGCATAAATGAATTTTGATCAAGTTCTTGCCTTCTCCAACAAGATGTTGTGTTGATAGTATAAGGAGCTGAAATGGAGGAGCACGTTGATGTCAAGGACGTACTCCATAGAGCCAAATTATGGATATTTGTCGCTACCAATTGCTCTACTACCGCCCTGACCGGTTATGCTCTCTCATTTCAGAAAGATCATATATATTCATACCCAATATACCTCGGCCCTACCAATCAAGCACTACATTTATCCCATATTACCAATAACGGGCATATAGTCCAAAGCATGTGTTTTCAACAAATCTAATTGTGATCCATCCCACATGTTGCATGCTAGCAGACTACAAGAGGATAGATCACCAAGATCACACATTTGAAGCATTCTTAGAACCTTTTATTTTAGTACTAGAAGATGGACAGATGGAAGCTCGTGCGTGTGACTTTCTTGGGGCCGTTCTGATCGAGAGGATGAACCAAAATTGAAGAGATTTGGACAAGATAATTAATGACAGCAGAAAAGGTTTGCCCGCGCAAACACACAAAAAAGAGATCGTGTGTTCTTATCTTCTTGATCGTTCTTGCAAAAGGTGGTGTCGAGGTTTTAGGGCCTCGATAGTTATTTTATGGGTGTACGAGAATCAAGAACACGATGGTAACACAGGAGACGAGGGTTTATACAGGTTCAGGCCGCCGGAGGCGTAATACCCTACGTCCTGTGCTGGTGTGATGTATTGCGAGAGAGTTTTCTGTAGGTCTCCTGCCTGCCTTATATAGTCAGGGGTGCAGGGTTACATGGATCTAAACCTAGTCGGTTACATGGTAAACAGCCTTGTAGTACAAGTTGATTGATGTTTATCTCCTGGCCGAGTGGGCCGACTGACTTTAGGTCCGTCGGGCCACCCGGTCCTTCTTGGGCCAAATCGATTCCCCATTACTGAATCACTCGGCCTTGTTGTATCTTGAGTATACCCGGGTCTCATATCAACGACAGTAGCCCCCGAGTTCTTTTTGATTGATCTTGAAGACTTCCGACAGGTTCCGACTCCATGTACAATAATCCTCAGCATAGCTGGTCAATAAAAAGAACTCCAAAGAGTAATAATTACCGAAGTAAACCGATGAAGAAACTGAATCCTGGGAATACCAAGATCAGCAAGGCCTCGAATTTGGCATGAAGATGAAGGAACACCCAATGCCGACTGACGTCGGGAACAAAGGCTGGGCTCAGAAAGCGTGTCCCTACCTGTCAGTAGCATTCAACTCGAAGTTGACCGAAGACTTTAAAAAGTATGCTTACCAGCAGGATTTTTTTAAAACACACCTGTAAGGTGCAGCCCCCGAGCTTCTGGGTAATCCAAAGGATTAGGCAGAAGATCCGAACAGAGCCTGGCATATAGACTAAAGCTATTACCGTAAAGGGGAACTCCATGGGAGTCATGGGAACTCCCCACAACTGGTGCACTACAGCTGTTAAAAACCAGAAGTGAGTTGCGAGTCTCGAACCGAGCTTTCACTCGGCCGGAATCTAAGCCCATCCAGCAACTTGTGCCCAGGATGATGACAGCTCGTAGGTTTTGGCGACCGCCTCGCTCTTCACTGCAGTTCATAAAACCGACTCAAAAAGCGAGTTCAATTCTGGGAAAAACCTCCCGTAGGCCTTCAACATCCGAGTGAAGATCTTGTGCAATTGTGGCCCGAAGAATATAGTCACTGACCGGCCGAGTGGAGAAGCATAAGGTGCACGTCTAGTGCATCCTATGGATGTAGCCCCCGAGTCAATGAAGAAGTCACGGAGTTGTTCATTGACTCAAATAGAAGCTGAAGAGTATATCCGCATGAAGACATCCGCCAAAGTTGAATCCGAAAACTTGATCGCCTGACTGAATGAAGCGCGACGTGGGCTCACGCAAGTGAGCCCACGTGGGCTAGCCCCCGAGTCTATGAAGAAGTCGAGGAGTTGTTCATAGACTCCAAGAGTAGCTGAAGAAAGTAGTCCAGAATGTCCGACTGCCGACTGTCCGAGTGAAGAAGCATAGAAGTGCAACGTGGGCTCACGCAAGTGAGCCCACGTGGGCTAGCCCCCGAGTCTATGAAGAAGTCGTAGAGTTGTTCATAGACTCCAAAGAAGCTAAGAAGTTGTACCAAACTCAGAATATGCCGAGTGAACTGAATGCCATCAGTATGCTGCCAAAATTTTACTGTGCTGACCACGGGTGTGTTGTCTCAGCTGACTCACGAGAACACAGGAAAACCAATAATGCCCAAAGGACTGCTTGAATCGTCGTCTTCGTGCTTTCACCCACAGCATCCTTATCAAAAACAGTCACAACTCTGCTATAAATAAACTGCTATCGCAGCCCCCAAGTATCCACTGAAGTTAGCTGAAGATGAAGAACGCCAAGAACGCCAAGGACACCAAGAAGAAAGGTGCCTCTAGTTCCAATAATCAGCCCCCGGCTGAACCACAACCACCAAATCTAGCCATGCCAAATCTTGAAAACTTAGCCATCGTCGAAGCTCCAATCATACCTCCTCTCAATGTCATTCTGCCACCTCCAGGTCCATACGATCCATCTCTGCCTGAATACATTGAAGTCTCATCTGGAGATGAAGCTACTGAAAATCCTCGCCGTCGCTATCTGCCCAATGGTCTGCCGCTATGGCAGCCCATCAGCCGTCCAGTTGCAAGTCGCACTCGAAGCCGTACTCGTCAGGATCCACCAAGGAGAGAATGAAGAATGAAGATCTTGAAGAAATCCACCAAAAACCTTGTATCAACTGTGTGTAATGTTTGCCACCCTCTGGAATCTTGCACCATCTTGTCATGTACCATAATGTAAACAAATAAAATCCACTTGTATGTGTGTTTGTCGCCGTCGTGGAGTAGCCAGAACAATAGCCGAGTGATTACGGCCTCAAATAACAGCCAGCCGACTGAATTTGGTAGCGGCTGAAGAAAAAAATGCCGAAATGAACAACGCTATAACGGGCAGAAAATCTGGACCGTTAAAATTAGGTCAACTGATCTGCACCGTTCACGAAAATTTCCCGCTCCTTTAAGTTGCTGTATCGCATCGCCGTCTTCATCTTCCTCAACACACTTGCGACAGTGCGCCTGCCTTATCCCCTTGCATTCCACCAGGATCCAAATCCACGAACCCCGAATCGCCAATCCGACGAACTCGAAGCCGCCATTTCGGCGGACTCCATTCCGCGATTGGTGCCGCCGGTGAAGAAATTGAAGCCGCCCGTGAAGATCCGCCGCCGCAGATACCGTAGCCGCAGTTGAAGATCCGCCGTTGAAGCGATGGCCGGGAAGAAGAGAGCTGCCACGCGGAAGCAGAAGGTAGACTCGCCGCCGCCCGCCGATGAGGACAACCGTTGGCCGGAGTCCATCATGACCGAAGAGAAGTGCCAAGCGCTGACCGACGCGGGATTGTTGCCCGGGAGGTGATTGGATGGCGTCCGGCGGCCGGTGAGCAGTTTCCTACTCCGTACCCTGATGAAGTTGTCATTTTCGATGCTTTCGTTCGCCGCGGGTTAGGGTTGCCCACACATGCTTTCTTCCGGAGTATTCTGAATTTCTATGGTGTGGAGTTGCACAACTTGAACCCTAACTCGATTCTGCACATCGCCGTCTTCATCACCCTCTGTGAGGTCTTTTTGGGGATTCGGCCACATTTCAATCTGTTCCGGCACCTGTTCATGTTGAAGATGAAGACGAACGAGAATCCGGCAATTGTTGGAGGTTGTGGGTTCCAATTGAGGAACAAAAAGATCTACTTTGACATGCCATTCCCGTCAACACTCAAGGGGTGGCACTTTGGTTGGTTCTATGTGAAAAACCACTCGCCGAGTCTGCCAGCCTTCAAAAGTGTAGCTCCTGTGCAGCGAGACACTTGGAGGAAACCTTTGACTGCTGAAGAGAAAGCTCAAGTGACAGATCTGCTTGCGATGATTGACGATTTGAAGGATAGTGAAGAACATGATCCACTCACTGGACCAAGCATTGCTGTTATGTTTTGTGGCAGAAAGTTCCAGCCTCTAAAGGATAGAGCCGAGCCAGCATGGAGGTGGCGTGGCAAAGAAGATCCGAGCAATGAAAATATCCCTGGAAACACAGCCACCATCATTGAAAACCGAGTGAGGGAGTTCTTCGCTGCTGGAGCTGAAGTGGAGGTGCCACCCCTTATTGGCTACCATATCAAGAATCTCCCTCCACCTGTAAGTATTCTCATCCGAAGTCGATACCAATATTGCTCATGCTGCCTATGTTGTAATGCATCCGTGTGTGTGTTTACGCACAGGCTTTGGAGATTGAATTTCGCTCAGACGGGCCAAGCGAGCCCATGCATGTCAAGCCGGCTTCCAAGAAGAAAAGGGCAAAAGACATCATGGACATCGACGCGAGCGAAGAAGAGAGAAACTCCGCGGAAGCTGCCATTGATGCGGCGATACCGAGTGACGATGAAGAGGAGAGCCCGAAGACTCCTCAGCAAAATGCTGGAGAAGACGAGTGGAGGAGTCACTGCCTGTGGCACCTCCGTCGAAGAAGTTGAAGAGGGACGTGCGCCGACCGACCACTCGGTCAGCTGCCTCGAACCCGAGTGGTGGTGTAGTCGTATATCAATCACGCCGGGCCACTGTGACGGTGAGCCCGACTGCTTCACCATCACCGCAGAGTAGAAGGACACCGCCGAAGACGCAAGATGGCGAAGCCCCCGAGGGGACCTCTGGCGAGCGAGATATCCGAAGGATAGCCCCTGCTCCCAGGGAAGTATCGTATGAAGACCGGTTCGACATTACTCTCTCCACACTGTAAGTAAATCTCACAAGTGTGATGCCGAGTGGTAATTGCGGAGAAAAATTCATCTGAAGACTTGTGTAACTGCAGGGCTCCGTGTACTGAAGTGCCGAGTGATGAACTAGAGCAAAACGCTCCTCCAAATCCACCGAGAGGTGAAACTCCGATCCAAGAGACTGCGGAGCAGATACTCGGGAGCGGAGGAGTACTCATCGAGGACTTGGGTCCTGACGGGGGGGGGGGGGCACAGCTGGGCAATCCGAAGAGACGCATGAAGAGGAAAATCCACGGAGAAGTGCCGAGTTGCCCGTCCAGACGAGTGCTGAAGTAAATAACCAAAACGTGCGCGGGGACGAAGCCGAAGAAGAACACTGTGAAGCCGGCGCCGATCGTGGGGAGAAGAATGCTGCCGAAGAGGAGATCCGTGGTGAAGACGAAGGAAATGCACAGGGTAACATACCACCAAAGACGGCAACAGCCCATCCTTCAGCTGCTGAAACCGCCGAGGCAAGTATACCGGCGACAACGACAGCTGTAGTAGATGAAACTGCCACTCCTGCAGTGCCGAGTGAGGAGACAGTGCCCCGAGTGGAGGTGGAACAGACTGATGAAGACTCTGAACTCTGCCGACTGCTGAAACAAGTGAATGACCATCTGCTAAACGGAGTACAAACAGAGTTCAACACTGTGACGAGCTTCCACCATCATCATACTGCCCTCCATTCTGTGTTCAATGTAAGTGAAGTGCAGCCTGTTTTCTTTGGAGATTGCTGTTCTGTTGACCTGAAGGCTGACACTATTACTGCATAGGTGACGGAGGAGAACTTGAAGGCGAAGGACCAGATGATCCGTGACATGAAGACGCAGCTGGAGAAGGCAGCCATGGAGAAGCAATTGAAGACTCTGCTGGCCGAAGCCAAAGCAAAAGACGAGCTCATCCAGCAGCTGCAACAGGAGAAGAACTTGGCGACTACAACAACCGGTGAGTATATTGTAAAGCTTTACCAAGCCTCGACTATGTCAGTCGGTTACTTTGTAATCTGACAAATTTGTAGGTCCCGCCACTTCAGAAAACTTGGAGCGTGTCAAATCCAGGGCTGACGCGTTGAACGAGCAAGTCGGCAAGCTGAACCAAGCTTATAAAGCTAAGGAGGCCGAGCTTGTCGAGATGCAGGGTCAGCTCACTCAGGCTCAAACTCAAGTAGAGGCCCAGAAGGAGAAAGAGAAGACCTACTTCGAGGAGCTGAGCAAAGCCATTGACGCCGAGAAGATAGCAGTGCAGACGTTGAGGAGCAAACGAGCTGAATGGCAGGCCTCCATAGATGAAGTCGACACCTTGAAGAAGAAGTATGCTTAAGCGAAACGTCGATGGAAGGAAAGCATAGACCTTGCCACTGCCCTGGAGAAACAACTGTCTGCGAAAGAAGAAGAAATCTCGCAGATGACTGTGCAGCGGACGTTGCTCATCCAAGACCACAAAGGTAAGTTTGTGTATGCTCAATATCCTTGCAAATGGTGATAGTGAACATGCTTCTTGGCTTGCAGAGGAATTGAACAAACTCAAGAACGAGTTGATGGAGCTTGAACTGAGCGGGCTTGAGGTCGCGCAATACGTCTACCCGATCGCCGAACGTAGAGGAGAGCACACGTTGGCCAAGTTGCTGGAGAAGGTGCCGGCGGAGATGAAGAAGCACTGCGAGTTCATCGCTCGCATGTGTGCCGGCGTGGTGCTTGCCAAAGTGAAGACCCATTATCCACGCATCAATGAGGAGCGCTTGAAGACGGGCTTCGCTGGGGACCGGGCGAACGCTCGGCAGGCCATCGAGGAGACGAAGGCGACGGCGATCGCCATGATCTCTGAAGTAAGGGTGGACCCATGAACTCGGTGTGTATGCCGAGTCTGCAAAAACCTTTGTAAAAAGAGCAGGGTGTATATATAATCGTTGGTACAGGTTGCTTTTATGTAGTCTGTAGTTATGTTATGATGCCTCGTATGTGTAGTTCAATATTGCCCTTCTCAAAGCTTTAAGTATAAATGAACTCCACGGACGGCGAACTCGGTTGTGACTCAGCCGGACTCGTTAACCTAGGGTGTTCGCAACAGATGGCGTTAACCCGTCAGTGTTAGAGTGTGAGCATGAGCCTGATGTGAGTTGGCGTAACAGGGAAAAATTCACCAACTTGCTCGCTTAAAGAGAGACTCAAAACGTAACATACGAGACAAAGGCGAATAAACACAAATATGGCGAAGCAGGAGTGATTATTATTGAGCAGGTGATGTATACAAAATAACTCAAGCAAAAAAGCGACGTAGCTGAGTGATGTTCCAGGAACTCTGCAACGGAGTACCGTCTTCGGTAGTTAACCGATAGGCACCCGGCCGAGTGACTTCAGCTACGATATATGGCCCCTCCCATATGGGGGACAGCTTGTGGCGACCTTCAGTGGTTAAAATCTTCTTGAGGACGAGGTCACCAACTCGGAACGAACGTTCATGAACGTGTTTCTGGTGATAACGCCTCATTGCTTGCTGATACTTGGCCGACTTGAAGAAAGCGCGATCTCGCTCCTCCTCCAGCATGTCAATGGCCAAGGACTGCTGATCTTCGGCTCTAGCTTCATCAAAGAACTCGATCCTGGGAGCGCCATGGTCCAACTCAGTCGGCAACACTGCCTCTGCACCGTAGACCATGAAGAAAGGTGTTTGGCCGGTTGCCGAGCTTGGAGTGGTGCGTAGGGCCCATAACACTGATGGTAACTCGTCGATCCACCTGGACGCATACTTCTTTAGTCGGTCAAATGCGCGTGGTCTGATACCTTGAAGAATCATGCCGTTGGCCCGCTCGACCCGCCCGTTGGACTCGGGATGGGAGCGTGAGGCGTAGCATGCCTTGATTCCAACGTCGTCGCAGAACTCTTGGAACTCGGCGGCTTTGAAATTGGTCCCATTATCCGTGATGATGCGGTTAGGGACACCAAACCTGAAGATGACGCTGCGCACGAACTCGATCGCCTTGCTTGCCGTCTGATCCTTGATCGGAGTAGCTTCAATCCACTTGGTAAACTTGTCAACCATCACCAGCAGATGAGTGTAGCCTCCCTTGGCCTTCTGGAAAGGACCGACCATGTCGAGCCCCCAGACTGCGAATGGCCATGATAGGGGTATTGTCTGCAGTTCCTGGGCCGGCACATGAGCTTGCCGAGCGAAAAACTGGCATCCTTCGCAAGTCCTGACGATGTGCTTCGCGTCCCGACTGGCAGTGGGCCAGAAGAAACCTTGCCGATAGGCCTTAGCCACCAGGGTTCTGGCCGCTGCGTGATTGCCGCAGACTCCCGAGTGAATGTCCTGCAGTAATTCCTTGCCCTTGGAGATGGGAACACACTTCATATGTATATCTTTGGCACTCTTACGGTACAATGTGTCCTTCACGACGAAATAAAGCTTGCTTTCCTGAGGATTTGCTTGGCCTGCGCAGTGTCTGTCGGCAGTCTGCCGTGAACCAACCACTCGGTAAACGGTGCCATCCAGTCGTCCTGCTCTGATGGGGTCGCCAAATCGATATTCATGGCTTCAAGCTGTTCCTCAGGACCGCCTGCGTCGGTCGGCGGGCGAGTGGCTAACTCGGCTTTCTCCTTCGTGACCGAAGGGTGGTGAACTAATTGAAGAAAAACCCCTGGGGAAACTGGGTCTCGACTTGAGCCTTTATTGGCTAAGAAGTCGGCTTTGTGGTTGAACTCGCGACGGATGTAGACAACTTCCAGGCCGTCAAAACAGGATTCCATCTTGCGGATTTCTTGGAGATAGGCCCTCATTGTATCATCGAGGCAGTCCCACTCCTTATTGACCTGCTTGACTACCAGCATGGAATCACCTTTGGCTGTTAGCTGGCGAACGCCAATGGACTCGGCGATCTTTAACCCGTGAAGTAACGCTTCGTACTCTGCCGCGTTGTTTGATGCCTTGAAGTGGAGCTGTAGTACGTAGGAGAGCTCGTCCCCTTGAGGGGAAACAAGGAGGATGCCAGCCCCCGCGCCCGTAAGCTGCAGGGAGCCGTCGAAGAACAACGTCCAGGACTCGGACGTCTCGGGCTTAGCCGGTATTTGAGTCTCCATGTACTCGGCGACGAAGTCGGCGAGAGCCTTGCCTTTAATGGCCGTCTGCGGCTTGAAGGATAAATCGTAGGTGCTCAACTCAATGGCCCACTTCGAGATCTTGCCTGTAGACTGCCGATTGTAGAGCACTTCTCCAATCCCATAAGATGTAACCATGGTGATTGGGTGAGACTGGAAGTAGTGGATCAGCTTGCGTGATGCCATGAGCAGAGCGTAGATGATCTTCTAAATGTGGAAGTACTTGACCTTAGATGCCGACAAAACTTCGCTGACGAAGTAAACTGGGCGTTGTACTTTCTGGACATGGCCTTCCTCTTCTCGTTCCACCACCAGCGCCGCACTAACCACATGAGTGGTGACGCCAACATACAGCAACAAAGGCTCATTGTCTCCTGGCGGAACCAGGGTCGGTGGTGTGCTTAGGTAGAGCTTGAGATCTTCAAATGCTTGCTTGGCCTCGTCGTTCCAGACGAACTTGTCGTGTTTCTTCAGGAGCTTGAAAAAGGGGAGGCCGCGCTCGCCGAGTCGCGAGATGAAACGGCTGAGTGCCGCCATACACCCGGAGAGTTTCTGCACGTCCTTGATGTTCTGAGGAGTCGGCATCCTCAGAATCGTCTCCACCTTCTCGGGGTTTGCTTCAATGCCCCGGTGAGTGAGTATATATCCGAGCAGTTTGCCCGAAGGCACGCCGAATACACACTTCTCAGGATTCAGCTTCATGTCGTATCCTCGTAGAGCGTCAAAGACGTCCTTCAGGTCGGCAATAAGATCATCGCCTTCCCGAGTCTTGATAACCACATCATCGATGTAGGCCTCGACTTTACGTCGGCGAAGCTGATCCTTGAGGCAACCCTGTATGCACCGCTGGTAGGTTGCTGCTGCGTTCTTCAGGCCAAAAGGCATAGTCAGATAGCAATAAGCCCCGAAGGGAGTAATAAACGAAGTCTTAATGCAATCATCCACGTTGAGTGGAATCTGGTGATAGCCGGAGTAACAATCAAGAAAACTTAATAACTTGCAACCAGCGGTGGAGTCTACAACTTGATCGATGCGAGGAAGCCCGAAGGGGTCCTTGGGACAGAACGTGTTCAGGTCTGTATAGTCTACGCACATACGCCACTCTCCAGATTTCTTTTTTACAAGAACTGGGTTAGCCAACCACTCAGGGTGGAAGACCTCTTTAATAAAGCCGGCTGCTAGCAACTTGGCTAGATCAGTCCTAATGGCCTCCTTTTTATCAGGGGTGAAGCGGCGAAGGCGTTGGCGAATCGGCTTGGCGTTGGGGTCGACGTGGAGAGAATGCTCAACCAACCTCCTTGGGACACCTGGCATGTCGGACGGTTTCCAGGCGAAGATATCACGGTTGTCCTTCAGGAAGTTGGTGAGCGCGAGTTCCTATTTGGGGTCCAGAGCTGCCCCGATGACCGCCGTCTTGGTGGAGTCCTCGTCGTTGACGCCAACCTTCTTGGTCTCCGGTCCTGCCTGTAGGGCCGACTTGGCCGACTTCTTGGAAGGGACAGAACCCGGGTCTTCAAGGGACGCGGCTGCTTCTTTGATCTGGGCAGCCCCCAGCTTAGCCTCGGCGGACGCGGCCAGCTCGAGGCACTCGGCTTCCAGTGCTAGGCACTGCTTGACGTCTCCACGGAGGGATATGACTCCGTTGGGTGCTGGCATCTTGAGTAGCAGGTACGTGTAGTGCGGTATTGCCATGAACTTCGCCAGAGCAGGTCGGCCGATGATGGCGTGGTAAGCCGACTCGAAGTCAGCCACTTGAAAAGTGATAAACTCCTTGCGGTAGTTCTCGGACCCTCCGAACACAACCGGCAGAGTGATCTGTCCGAGTGGCAGAGATGATTGGCCCGGTATGATGCCATGGAACGGCGCGTAGCTTGTCTGTATCTCTGAGCGTGGGATGCCCATGTCGTCCAGAGTCTTGATGAAGAGGATGTCGAGGGCACTGCCTCCATCGACCATCACCTTGGAGAGCCGAGTGGTGCCGACGATCGGCGATAGTATCAAAGGATACCTCCCAGGCTGGGGTATATGGTCAGGGTGATCCGTGCGGTCGAAGGTGATGCTCACCTCGGACCACTTGAGGTAACGTGGTGTCTCAACCACAGTGTTGACTTGCCGAAGAGTTAGCTTTTGCTTCCTTCTGGACTCGTATGCTGCAGGGCCGCCGAAGATGCTCAGTACCTTGAGTGGATCGCGGTACGAACCCTGGCCGTCTCTGTCTTCATCCCTCCTTTGATTCTGGTGCTCCTCTGGCTTCTTGCCCTGGCTGTACTCAATGAGGGCCTTGTACTTGTAGCAGTCCCGCAACTTGTGGGGGCGCGAGACGTTCGGATGGAAGTGGCAGGGCTTATCCAGCAGATCTTCAAAGTCGTCAGTCCTCGAAGGACGTCGTTGCCGGTTCCTGTCCACAGCCGCCACCAGGTTGTCACCCTTGCGCTTGCGCTCACGAGGTCGGGAAGACTCGCGGGGTCGAGATGGTTCGGGGTCGTCTTGCTTCTTCTGGCGGCGTTCTTCTCGGCGGTGAAAGCCTTCTCTGGCGTTCTCCGACCAGTAGTCTTCACCACCGGCAAAAGTGTTAGCAATCATTAGCATGTGGCCTGCAGTCTTTGGGCGCTTGCGGCCCAGCTTCTCGACGAGCTCCCTCCTGGAGCAACCTTCCTTGAATGCCTTGATGACATCGTGATCGGAGACGTTGGGGATTTCATTCTTCTTGCGCGTGAAACGCTGAATGTAGTCCCGCAGGTTTTCGCTCTCTCGCTGTTTCACTCGGTACAGATCGTACTCGGTCGGCAAGCGGTCAGCCGTGGGTTTGAAGTGGGCGATCATCTCTTCGCAGAGGTCGTCCCACGAACTGAAGCTGTTCGCCGGCAGGTTGGTGAGCCATCTCCTGAGCGGCGGGGCGAGGACCATGTTGGGAATTCTTCATCGCGGCAACAAAGAATCCCGACACAGACAATCAAAAGACATTCAAGAGACAACGGGACAGCATTTCATTGCAGGGGTGTCATCTCTCCTCTTCCGTCCCGTTCTACGGAGCCCGGGGGCGGGTATTTATAGGGGAGGCCAAGGGTCATTTTGACATGACCAAATTACCCTTGGCCACCTACTATATTCGCGGAATATTCTGTACAACATTGTCAAAAGGGTACAAACGACATTTCCGTATAGCGACGGAAACCCTAACTAGGTGACGTCATTCGCCAGCCCGATCCTTGGACGTTGTCGTGCCGAGCTTCATCTCCTTCAGGGACTGCCGCCATTTGAGGACGCCATTCCTAGTCGCCGCCAATTCATCGCCAGCGGTCGGGTCTTGTTGAACAATGTCGGCGACCCGTAACGGCGGCACCCAGGGTTGCCGCCAATTTGTCGGCGAAGCCCTTAATGTCGGCAGCTATGTTACCTGCGGCCAAAAAACAAAAGGCAGAAAGGGGGTGTCGTTATTATCGTAAACACCGATCCCCAACAGTAGCCCCTCGCGGTTGAGGTCCAACTTCGGCGGGCAGAAACCGCGACACAGGATAGGAATTTTACGAACGTCACCCCCACGTCACCCCCCTTCCGAGGTTTCCCGAAAATCGAGGCGACACTTTTATTGTTTTTTACGAGATTCGAGGCGACGCCGTAAATGCGGCGGCGAGGCCTATAAATACAGGGGGAAGGGGCGCCGGAGAGCCCCGTGCTTTCGTTGATTGCATAGAATTGCTGCCGCGTTTTCTGCTGAAAACTTTGCGTCGCTATTGTTGCGTTCCGGATTTTTTGTTGATCCGCAGCGAGTTTTTTGTTGTCGCTGATTCGGTTCGTCGGGCTTTCTCTGCTGAAAGGTGAGTTCGTCTATGTGCCTTCAGCTATGAATCTGTGTTTGTGATTGATTGTAACATCATGGTTTGCATTCTAGATGGCTCGCGTTAAGGAGACCGCTCATCTTGTTGAGTCTGACGAGGAATTCCTTGCTGACTCGCCTGCCGCTAATGTGGAGGGAGACGCCGACCTTGGCCGGGCGAGCAAACCGGTTGAGGTTGACTCTGACGCTGCCGCGACTCCCAAGGGCTCCCAGGAGGAGGCCAACCCCGCTGCGGATCTGGAGGTTTTGGCGGCGGCTGCCTCCAAAGCAGCTGGAACTTCGGGCGCCAGCGGAGGTACTAAATCTGCCGCCTTTTTAGGTAAGGGTTTGGGGTAGTCGTGTTATTTTCCTGCATATTGTGAGTATGCTCTTGCTGGGTCTGCAGCCAGAAGAGCGAGAGGCGCGATAGATACTGGCTCTAGCGAAAAGGAAACCTCTGCTGATACCGACGACGAAGGCGAGGATCTTTCTGGTGTGCCGGCCTCTCCTAGTGAGCTGGTAGGGGAAGACTCCTGGGAGAAGAGCGGCATCGAGCCAACCTTTCGGTTTGGGCCGTCGAAAGTTACTCCCGCAGATATCGAGAGGTTTGTTGCTTTGGGGTATTTTGAGTCCGGAAAGGCTCGTGCTCCTGGCGGAGAGCAGATTCCACGGCCCGAGAACAATGAAGCTATAGTTTACCGTGACTTCTATGAAGCTGGCCTTAGGCTGCCGTCGTTTGGTTTTCTAGCCCGTGTACTGGAAAGATATGGACTAGATCTGCATCACTTGACTCCCAACGCCGTCGCGACGGTGTCGAAATTTATATGGGCTGTTCGCAGTTATGGTTCGGCTCTTCATTCTGACGCCTTCTGCCGCTATTATGATCTGAAGCACGATGTGAAACCCGTGAGTTTCGATGAGGTGAAGTATTACCCCCAGTATGGATGTTGCAGTTTTCAGCCTCGCACTTTTGTGAAGAAATCAAAGTATGAAAAAGTTGAGCTTGTTGGCGGTCGCCGAAATAAATGGCCAGAGGATTGGCGGAACCATTGGTTTTATGCCGAAGTTCCCGAGGAGAAAAAAGACGATGGTAGCTCGTACTTTCCTCTGTTTAGTCGCTCTTGCGCCCTACGGCCGGTGCTGTCGCCGGAATTTGTGGAGTCAGAGGGTTTTAAAAAGTGCTGCAACGCCTTTGAGACTGCGGTCAAGATGAGCAGCGCTCGAGATTTGGTGGAGGAGTTCGTGGCCTGTTGCACTTGGCCCATTCGGAAAGGGTGGAGCCCGCTGAGAATGAAGAACAAGCGGATTTCCAAACTGAACCTTAACTACCAGGTGCCGTCTTTTGGAGTGAAGAAACCCGAGGAGTTATCGGACAGGGACTTTGTTCGCTATGTTGAGCTGACTGCCGCAGTTATTTGCGGACCTTATACTGTGTTGGAGAAGCAAGAGTGCGAGACCATGCTAATTTTCCCTCAGCGTGTGAATCGCATTTTTGATGAGATGCAAGTGAAGTACGGTCGCCGTGCAGTGATGACCGTTAAGAAAGGGCGACGAAAGAAAGGCGAGCTTGTGATTGGAGCAACATTCGTTGAGAGACGCGGCTGGGAAGCAGCCTCCGCCCATCTCTATTTACCCGACGCGCCAGCCCCAACAGCTAGGGTCGGCTCTTCAGCCGCGGCTGCTGCCAAGGTATCTGCGGCAGCCCCAAAAACGGCGGCTGGTTCCTCATCTAAGGGTGCCGCTAAGAAATCTGCGGCGTCCGGCAAGGCTGCCGGGAAAGGTAAGGCATCTGCTGGAACTTCGAGGGCTGCTGAGAAAGCTAAACGCCAGACTCTGCGGAAGATGCCTGCCTCTCGAGCTGCTGTTGTGCAGCAGACCAGTGCCGCTATAAAACGGCGACGGGAAGACATAGAGCCGGTCATTGCTGCTGAGCAGATGGAGACTGGTTCCAGCGCGGCAGGTGCCGCTGATTTTGCTGAAGAGGTGTCAGTTCGGGAGGAGTGCAAACGACGCCGGAAATTACTAGCTTCAGCAGCTGGCGATTCTGACGATGAATTTCTAGACGACGAGCCTGAACATGATTCGGGGAATGCACGGGAGCAACCTTCGCCACTACATGAAGCTGAAGTTGAAAGTACTGCTGCTCCCACTGGTGGATTTAACTTGCCACGGAGCCCCGTTGAGACTGCGGCGCCGATGAGGCGGAAACCGCTCTTGCCGGCTTTATCAGATGATGAAGAACTTGAGTTGCTGGACGACCCCGTGGACTCGCGTGCCGAACTTGGCCATGAGCTTGATGCTGCATTTGCTGGGATGAGTGGCTCCGATGAAGGTGCCGACTATTCCCTAAGGGGGACAAAATCTGCGGCAGCTTCCTCTCCCTTGACTAGAATCGATGATAATATTTCCTCTTCATCGGCTAACGGGAGTGCGTCTAGCAGTTCTTCTGAGACTAGCTCCTCTGACGCAGGTGAAAAATCTCCTGGTGCGGGAAAACAAGAGGGAGATGCCGACATTCCGCCGTTGGCCGCTTTTGTCGAGATGACGAAGGCGGTGGATCCTCAAGGTTTTTTGACCTCGCCGCTGTTTTTCGTTTATTTGACACTTGACAGTCGATCTGACTTTGTTTAATTTGCAGAGCTTTACGACTTCTTGACCAGGGCCGATAATGCTTCGGTCGCCGAGGTGCTGGATAAAAATGCGACGATGGTAATTTCTGCTTTTACACCTGTCGCTTTTTACTGAGACTTTCTATAGGTGTGATGCTGACGCGTGAATTTGCTGCTCTTGAGCAGACTCTTGCGGCGGCGCGCGCTCTGAGTCGTCGCTTTTATGGGTCCGAAGCCGCTTCTTCATCAGGCGACGTACTTGAACTGCAGCGTGCGCTGAGGGACGAACGCGCGTCTTTCGACGCTGTTAAGGCTGATCTCACTGATCAGATTAAAAAGAAAGACGAGGCGTTGGCAGTGCTCCAGGATGTTATTCAGAGCAACGATGATGAGATTGCCCGCTTGAAGCAAGAACTGAAAAATGCGGGTGGGAAGCTTACTGCGGCGGAGGCGACTGCCAAGAGTGCCAAGGAAACCGCTCGCAAATTTGCTCGCAGTTTTTCCAGCGGCGCTAGTAGTGCACACGCTTCTTTCGGAGCTGCCCTAGCTACAATTGGCGGTGAGCCTAATCCTCTTCCTGCCACGTCAGGTTCGTTGACACCGGAAGTGTATTTCAATTTCCTGAAAGGGGAGTTTGGCGACCTTCCTGAGGCCTTTGAGCGGTTTGGTCAATTTGCGGCTCGCACGGCGTGCTCTGCGCTTCTGGACCTACTTGAGAAGCTGGAGTGCAAGCACTTCAGTGCTTTGGCGCGCACTACCTACCCAGATTCTAATTTTGATGAAGCCAACGCGGCAAGCGAAAGCAAAAGCGTTCGTTTGGTTGTGAAACGCTTCGCAAAAAGGTATTGGGGGGCGCACGGAATGGAAGCTTGCCGCCGATATGCGAATAGGAAGCTCGAGGAGGTAAAGCATACTTTTGTTTCATCGGGGACTTTGTCTTGTGAAAAATGATTTGCTGAACTTTTGTTTGCTTTAGATGAAGGCGGCGGCTGGCGCCGAAACTGCGGCGGAGAGCTCAAAGAAGCGAGCGGCTACTCCCGCCAATGAGACGCCGCCGGCGAAAGTTGCCCGCGTTGAAGTTATTGCGGGAGCTGAGAAGACTGCCGGTAAAGCTGGTTTGCCTGCCGCGATTGAAGCTCCTGCACCCACCGTGGCTACCGCGGCTGCTGCGCCTTCTGCGGCGGCCGAACCGGAAAATACGACGGGTGCCGCCACTCCTGGTGCTGCTACTGCCGCTGCTTCTGCTGCTGCGCCGACAATTGAAGAGGTTTAGACTCTTAGGTGTGAGAGAGTTGTTTAAAACTTGGTCTGTAATAATATACGTTCTGGTACGCTTTGTGCGCAGGATTGTTTTCGCGGCGCGTTGAACATTGCGCCTTTGAAGTATGAGCGTGATGGCTTACGCGTTTCTGGCGAAGCGCACTTGTGTTATGTTTCGCGATATCCGCGTGATGATTTCGGGCGTTTCTGGAGGGAAATGATGGCTCGGTACTTTCAAGGGCGGGAAAGCTTAATTCGATGTTTTCACCGCCGGCATTCTTCTTCCGTAGCGGCCGTGAAAACCGAAAGCGTTGAAGACATTAGTTTTGATCCTTATTTGGATCGTTTCAGGTGTGTGTACGATAGAGCAGGCCCTGAAAGCGGTCCCGGATTTGTAGTAGAAGTTGACTTTGATTTGTAGCAGGGGTGTCGGCTTTTTGACGAAATACGCCCGAATAATACGGCATGTTTTTTGATTCGCGGAAGATATTTCAGCGATAGCTCTTGTCAATTTTTACAAGTTGAATGCTCTTCCACTTTTTTGTTTGATGGAAAGCGTTTGCCGTTACTCGGTCGTCGGATTTAAACGAACGTCACCCCCCCCCTGGCGATCGAGGGACGGAGGGGCGCGTCAAAACTGCGACGCACGGTTTATACGAGGTGCACTTACGTGAATTGCGGAAGGCCACAGATCATGTCACGTTCTTTTATGACAAATTGCGGAGCGTGCAAAAAGTGCCGCTATTGTTTGCAGGCTCTTGTGCTTGTCAGATGTTTTGTGGTTGCCGTTAATTTGACTTAAGAGACGTCGTTTGACGATACGCGTCCTTGGTTGTTTTTAAAAGCATCTTCGCTTTTTGTTTTACGGCGCTCGTCGTGACTCGATTGCTTGAGCGAAACGAACGTCACCCCCCCCCCCCCCTAGCAATCGAGGGTTGAGGAGCGCGTTGAAATTGCGAATGGTGCGTGTTGCCGCAATTATTAGGTTCTCTCCGAAATTTGTCGGATATTGAACATTTGTCGCTATTCTTGTAGAAAGAGCGGCACTTGAGAATACGTTGCCTTTTGTCCTCTAGCTCTTGCTTTTTGCAATATTATGCTACCTCCCTTGTTTTGAGTCCCGTCCTTGGATGGGTGTTTATATTGAGTCCCTTACGACTTCGATCTTAATGATCTATTTTTGATGTGTCGGATTTTGTCCGAAGCCCCTTGGGGGTTGAAGTCAATTTCCTTTAAGGAAATGGATAACTGAGCCCTTGGGCCGTTAATGTTCCGCACTTTCTCAATTTTATGAGAAAGATTGAAGAGATGGCCCCTTGAGGCGCTTTTTTCTCTGATGCCGTCATTTCTCAATTTCGTGAGAAAGATCGACGGTATAGTTCTTTTTCTCAATTTAGGAGAAAAATTGAAGAGATGGCCTCTTGGGGCACTTTTTTCTCTGATGCCGTCATTTCTCAATTTCGTGAGAAAGATCGACGGTGTAGCCCCTTGGGGCATTTTTTTCTCAAAGTGCTTTATAGAGAAGGAAGCCTGGGAGAAAGGAGCCGAAATTTTTTGCTTCCTTTTGAGTGGCTTTGTCCCAGGAGTCAAATTCTCCTGCGTCGATGTGGCGATATTTTGCAAATATAGCATCGACTACTTAAGAAATGGTGAAAGTTTTTGGGGAAGAAAGCATTATATTGAACTGCAAGGGTTACAAAGGTCCCACCTCGTTAAAAACCTCACCCCCGATATGGGGTTCCCCTGTGAGGAAAAGAGTATGGGCCTTGAAGGCTAAGAAAGAAAAATTACAACTTAAGTGCCGACTTAAGGCTCCGCTTATAACTGCGCGTCGCCATTAGTCCTTACATTTTAGGTGAAGTACCTCTTGAGGTTGTCCACATTCCAGGCATGCGGGAGCTCGTTGCCTTCATTGTCTGCTAAGTGATATGATCCAGAGCGATTGCTCCTGACGACAATGAAAGGGCCCTGCCACTTGGCGTTGAGTTTTCCAGTGTTTTCTGTTTTTGGGCTCCGCAGGAGGACAAGGTCGCCGGCTTTAAATGCTCTTGGCGCTACTCTGGCGTCCCGCCATTTTCTTGTTTCTTCCTGATACCTCTCCAAGTTAAGGATGGCTTGGTCTTTGTCTAATTCCGACATGTCCTTTGAAACGGCGTCGAACTCGTGGCAATTTCGCCCGAGAGTTGCCCTCATGCTGCGGTGTTTTATCTCTTCGGGAGACATTGCTTCTTCGCCGTACAAGAGCCTGAAAGGCGTGAACTTGGTGGTTCTTGAAACTGTAGTGTTATGCGACCAGATCACTTTGTGCAGCTCATCCATCCATTTTCCTTTTTTCTGGCCTTCTAGGCATTTCTTGATGCCTTCGAAGATTTGCTTGTTGGCGTTCTCGACGGCGCCATTTGACTCTGGATGATAAACAGATGCAAAATTCACTTTTGTGCCTATGGAGTGACAGAACTCGCGGAACTCTTGGTTGTCAAACTGTTTTCCATTGTCCACCGTAATTTCGGCAGGTACACCGAATCTACATACTATGTTTTGCCAGAAAAATTTCTTGATTGCTGGGCCAGTGATATTGATCAATGGCTTAGCCTCTATCCATTTGGTGAAATAATCGAGAGCGACAACGGCATGCGTATAATTTCCGGCAGCCGTAGGCAGGGGGCCGACTATGTCAATTCCCCATCGCTGAAGTGGCCACACTGGCTGGATGAGCTGAGTGAGCTGAGCTGGGTTGTTGATTTTCCTTGAGAATTTCTGACATGCTTCGCATGTTTTTACAAGGTGCTGGGCGTCCTGAAGTGCGGAGGGCCAATAAAAACCTTGCCGAAAGGCTTTGCCGACTAAAGCTCTGCTGGATATGTGAGAGCCGCAGATTCCCTCGTGGATCTCGCTGAGGAGCTTTTTCCCTTCTTCTTGATCAATGCATCTCAAGAATGGAGTGGATGTGCCGAATTTGTAAAGGAACTCATCGACAAAGGCGTAGTTTCTTGCTCTTTGTTTCATGCGCTTGGCTTCTAATTCTGACTCTGGCTCATAAAAATCTCGGAGATACGCCATGATGGGGGCGCGCCAATCTTCGCTTGAGATGGCATGTATCATCTTGGGTTCTTTCTCTGCCGCTTTTATGGAGGGCGAGCTCAGTGTTTCAAAAAAGACGTCAGGTGGTAAAGGATCTTTTCTAGCTGCCGCTTTTGCTAGCTGATCTGCTTCGCTATTCTGGTTTCTGTCAATATATTGACAAGTGAAACCCTTGAAGTATTTTTCCACTCCCCGTACATGTTCCAGATATCTGGCCAATAGTTCATCTCTGGCTTTATAGGTTTTATCAACATGCCCGGCAATGACCTGAGAGTCTGTCTTGATGACGAAGTTTTTCACACCTAATGCTCTTAGCTTTCTTATGGCTAGCAAAAGGCCCTCATACTCTGCAACATTGTTTGTGCACTTGTCAGTGTCATGATTGAACTGCAATCTAATTGCGTACCGCAATTTGATACCAGATGGTGAGGTTAAAATTGCGGCAGCTCCAGCACCGAGATGGCACCACGCGCCATCGCAATGGATCTCCCATGGGACTTCGAAGACTGGACCCTCGGTGTACGATGAAGGCTCAGTCCAATCTGCGATAAAATCCACCAACACCTGAGAATTTGCGGCACTTCTTGACTCGAAGTCAACAACGTGTTCTGATAATTCCGAAGCCCATTTGGTGATTCTTCCAGATGCTTCTCTATTTCTGAACATGTCATTCAGTGGTTGATTTGTCAGCACTCGAATGGTGTGAGCCTCAAAGTAATGTCGTAGTTTTCTTGATGCCATTAAGACTGCATAGGCTATCTTTTCTAGCTCGGAATAGAATCTTTTTGATCCTGAGAGAGCTTCAGATACATAATATACCGGCACTTGAACTTTCATCACTTTGCCCTTCTTCTCAATTTGCTGTTCTTGCACAAGTGCGGCACAAACTGCTGAGTGCGATGCTGATACATACATTAGCAGAGTTTCATTTTGTTTGGGACTCGCAAATGCGGTCATTTCCTTGAGATACTCTTTCAATTCTGCGAATGCTTTCTTCTGCTCTTGGCCCCATTGAAAGTTGCTTGCGTTTCTGAGAACTTTGAAGAAAGGAAGGCTTCTTTCGGCTGATCTGGAAATAAACCTGTTAAGTGCCGCAATTCTACCGGTGAGCTTCTGCACATCTTTGAGGCATTGTGGCTCTCGCATATTGATAAGTGCACTTATCTTGTCAGGATTGGCTTCAATGCCTTTGATTGACACAAGGCATCCCAAAACCTTTCCCTTGCGAATTCCAAAGACACATTTTTCGGGGTTGAGCTTAAGGTTTGCCTTCCTGAGGTTTGCAAATGTTTCGGCCAAGTCAGAAGTATGGTCTTCTTTCTTGCCGCTTTTTACTACTATGTCGTCGACATAGGCTGACAGATTCTTGCCTAACTGATTCTCAAAGGCGATAGATGTCATTCTGCAGAAAGTCGGTCCCGCATTTTTTAGACCTTCCGGCATTCTGACAAAACAATAAGTTCCGAAAGGAGTGATAAAACTTGTTTTCTCTTCATCATCTTTGTACATGAAGATTTGGTGATACCCGGAAAAACAATCCAGCAGTGATAGAAGTTCTGAGCACGCCGCTGCGTCGACAATTTTGTCAATTCTGGGCAATGGAAAATCATCTTTGGGGCAGGCTTTATTGAGATCAGTGAAATCAATGCACATCCGCCACTTTCCGTTCTTTTCTTTACTGGTACAGTGTTAGCCAACCAGGTTGGATATTTCACCTCCCTGATAACATTTGCATCAAGCAACCTCTGTACCTCAGCCTTGACTGCTTCGACCCGGTCGTCAGACATTTTTCGGAGTTTCTGCTTCTTTGGTCTGATGTTTTTATCGATTCGCAACTTGTGCTCTATGATGTCTCGGCTGACGCCTTTTAGGTCACTTGCAGACCAGGCAAAAACATCCTTGTTTTTGCGAAGGAACTGGACGAAAGCTTTCTCCATGTCCTTCGGCATACCTGCCGCAATTATCACTTCCTGTCCTAAGACCTGCTTGTCCAATGGAACTCTCTTTGTTTCCTCGTTAGCCGCAATTGCTGGTTCTTCCTTGTCCATTTCTTTTTCCAACTGGAGGACTTCTTTCCCTGGCTTTTTTCCTGCAGGGTACAAGACGTGCACATTCGGGTGAGCATACAAAAAGTGAACATTCTTCTGGCCGGGGGCTGCCGCCCTTTCAATATTTCTGGCTTCTTGCTGATCACCAAAAACTGAGATGACCTCCTTGTGTGCCGGTATTTTCATACAGAGATAAGAACTGTGCAAAACTGCTTCAAATGCATTGAGGACTCCTCGTCCGAAGATTGCATTGTATGGATAGGGCATATCGACCACGTCAAAAGTGATGTGCTCAGTTCTTGCATTGTCAAGAGTACCAAAGGATACTGGTAGGCTTATTTTGCCGAGGGCACGGACTTCTCTGCCGCCAAAACCATACAAGGGATACTCAGAAGGCTGAAGTAGAGATGAATCAAGGTTTAGCTGGTCAAATGTTCTCTTGAAGAGGATGTCTGCCGAACTTCCATTGTCAACAAGTATTTTGGTGATTGACCAACCATAAGTGTTTGCCTGGATGACCATGGCATCTGTATGAGGGTAGCAGCGGAGGTTTAGATCGGCTTCAGTGAACATGATTGGGACATGCGACCACCGCGATTTCACCACGGGACCGTTACACACCGCATTGACGGCTCGGAAGTAATTTTTCTTTTGCTTCTTACTTTCAAACTCAGATGAAGATCCCCCAGTGATTGGTAGGATGACTCCATAAGTGGGAAGGCTCTGAGAGGAATTGTTTTGGTTTGACTGTTTTGGAAATGGCGGCGGAGGAGGTAAAGGCGGCTCCTCCGAGGCAGTGATTCTAGGAATTTGCGGCTGGGGCATGTGTGAACTTGTTTGGGAAGTCGCCAGATGCTGTATTTGCGGCGAGTGTGGTGGATGTAGTTGGTATGGGCTTTGGAAGTGGTGATGGGGGTTGTAAGAATTCTGGAAGTATTGGAATGGGTAAGAAGCACCGAAAGGTGAGTTGTTCCAAGAATTGGCGGCAGACGTGTGATTGACGCTTCTCTGTGTTTCGCTTCTTTGCTCTTTGGCTTTCATTCTTTCCATGGCATCCTTTGTTTCTGGGCACTCCTTGGAGGTGTGACCCTTGTCAAGTCCGTGAAACAGACAGTATGGCTTTTTTGGCTCTTGGTTTCGCGAGTTGTGCGAATTGCCGCGACCCCTTCCTCGAGAGCGATTGTTTCTTCCTCCTCTGTGCTGAAAATTGCCGGCAGAGCTGCTTGTGTCGGCTTTTTCTTCTTGGTTGTCAATATGATTGATTAGGTTGGAGTTCTGGCTTTGATTGTTGTTGCCACTTCTCCTAGACGAATTCCAATCCTGCTGCCTCTGGCTCGATTGGTTTTTCTTCGCCTGGCGCAGCGCGCTCTGCTGCTCTAATCTTCTTCTATGGTCATTGTCGGCTCTACAGAACTGGTCGACCGTTGAGAAGAACTCTTCGAGTGTTGAAGGGCGGTGCATGGAAAAATGAGTGGCACAAGGGCCGGCTCGCAACCCCCCAATTGCGGCATCAATGACAATTTGGTCTGGCATATCATCAGTTCGGGCTTTTAGCTTGACAAATCTCTGGAAATAGTCTTGCAGGGGCTCTTTTCTTGCTGAACACATGCTCTGAGTTCATCTGCAGATATAGATGTTCTATGAAACCCTTGAAAATTTGTCGTCAATTTGTCCCTTAGGTTCTCCCATGAATATATTGATCCGGGCTTCAGCCTTGAGTACCACTCGAGAGCTTGATGCTCAATTGCGGTGACAAAGGTCTTGGCCAATACAGTATCATCTCCTCCAGCAGACGCTACAGCAGCTTCAAATGACATCAAAAATTGCCTTGGGTCGGTTGAGCCATTGTACTTTGATAAAGAGATAGGCTTGTATTTTGCTGGCCATGGGGTCAACTGGAGGCCTTCTGACAAGGGAGAGTTCTTGTCGAATTTACTGACAAAAGGTGCAAATTTGCGGTATTCATTCCGAGGCCTATGATGGTCTTCGCCATTGTTGTTTGCTTCAAAGTCGGGAGTCACCCGGTATTGCTCTCTCTTTGCTTCACTATTTTGCCCCGTGGCGCTTGTCATTTCATCGAGCTCTTTTTGGAGTTCGGCGACTGCCGCCTTTGCTTGTTCAATTTGCAGCCGGAGCCTTTCCTTCTCTCTGGCCCTCTCTTCGGAGATTATCTTCTCCTTTGTTAGCTTGAGTCTTTTTCCAAGTTGTTGCAAGTTGGAGAGCTGACGCAATTGCTTGTCAACTTCATCTTCCTCTGGATCACTTTCTTCAGGGTTGACTGTCGACGGTGGTTCCGCCCATTGCTTGCCGGCTTTTACCTGCTTCGACTTCTCTGCTTCTTCACTGAGAGTGAAGTCGATGGTGCTTTTAGCGGCGATAACCTCATCAGATGGCCGAATTCCGGCGGCCAAGCTTGCTTGCGCCGCGCCGGAAATTCGGTTGGCCTCGTCGGCCATTTGCCTTGCTTGAATGAATGCCCAACGAATTTCTTCTTCCGAGAATGCCGGGTTGGGAGGGAGAATTTCTTCCTCTAAATCCGGCGGGTGGGAGCTGATGGTGGTTTTTGGACTAGGTGCTTTTTTCTTCCTTTGTGGCATCACGGGTGGTATTTTCGAGCAACACAAACGGTGGGCGCCAATGTTGGGAATTCTTCATCGTGGCAACAAAGAATCCCGACACAGACAATCAAAAGACATTCAAAAGACAACGGAACAGCATTTCATTACAGGGGTGTCATCTCTCCTCTTCCGTCCCGTTCTACGGAGCCCGGGGCGGGTATTTATAGGGGAGGCCAAGGGTCATTTTGACATGACCAAATTACCCTTGGCCACCTACTATATTCGCGGAATATTCTGTACAACATTGTCAAAAGGGTACAAACGACATTTCCGTATAGCGACGGAAACCCTAACTAGGTGACGTCATTCGCCAGCCCGATCCTTGGACGTTGTCGTGCCGAGCTTCATCTCCTTCAGGGACTGCCGCCATTTGAGGACGCCATTCCTAGTCGCCGCCAATTCATCGCCAGCGGTCGGGTCTTGTTGAACAATGTCGGCGACCCGTAACGGCGGCACCCAGGGTTGCCGCCAATTTGTCGGCGAAGCCCTTAATGTCGGCAGCTATGTTACCTGCGGCCAAAAAACAAAAGGCAGAAAGGGGGTGTCGTTATTATCGTAAACACCGATCCCCAACAGACCACCGGGAGATAGTTGGCGAGAACACTGTCATCACCTCCGGCTGCATAGATCTGAGTGGCGTACATGCCTAACCACTCTTCGGGGTCGGTGGTGCCGTTGTACTTCTCAATGGAAGTGGCACTCGGCTTGAAGCCTGACGGCCAAGAGCCTTTAAGACGCAGGTCGCCAGCGAGGCAGCGCAATCCCCGAGTCTGGGTGCTGCGCCTCGAATGGCGTTCCGGTTCTTCGTAGTCGTCGGAGTAGTAGGTCGGCGAGCGATCGTCGCGACGGCGCCGCCTGTCTTGATCATCATGGCGAGGTCGGCGATCACGATCATCGCGACCGCGGTTGTCGTCACGACCACCACGGTGATGACGGTCGTCTTGGCGGTGCTGATCTCGGTCACCTCTGGGGCGCCGGTGGTCGTCTCTATGACGCCGGTCGTTCCGCCCACGAGGGGCTTCTGGAGCTGCGACTTCGACATCGCGTCGGTCGTTGCGGCGCCTGTGGTTGCGATCCTCTTCCCGATCCCCAGCAGTCACATGGCGGGGGTCGCCTCTGGGAAAGGTCAGGCGCTCCAACACTGGACGCCTGGCGGGTGACCGCTGTTGGTCCCTGTTGCGTTGTTCTTCGGGTCGGCCGAGCCGATCTAGGGCGCTGCGGCGCGCCTCTGGACGTCGTTCATGAGCTTGACGCCGCCGGTCATCTTCTGGAGAGTAGGACCGATCTTCCGAATAGGTCGCGGTCTTGTCGACGCTGTGGGACGACGCGACTCGTCCTCCCGAGTCATCCCTGGCTAGGGCAGCGTTGGTCACAGCGGCGGCTTGTTGGGCCGCGCAGCAGTCATTGCCTTGGCCTTCTCCACCATCGGAGTGAGGGTGGCGGGATCCGGGTTTGCAGCCATTTGCCGGACGACTTGATCTAGGAGTGTAGTGGCGCCGACTACATTGTCCTGGGGCGTTGTGAAGACTTGATGTCCGTCGTATTCTTGCATGAGGTCGTTGTGGACTTGCCGACCGCGCAACCTGATGTTACGCTGCGCAGAGTCTTCGTCGGCCGGGGGTTCTTCCTCTGCCCCGGCGGCGTTGACGCCGTTACCGCCGGCACCCGCCGCGGCCGCTGCGGCCGCGGCAGCAGCTGCGTCCGTGATCGGAAGGATCTGCGCCATGAAGCACTCGAACGGCGATGTACCGCTCAGAGTTGTGCTCTCCCAAGGAAGCGTGCGTAGCACGGATTCATCAGGGTAATCTCCGAACGAGTGGATCCCGAAAGATCCGATCTGCTCGGGTGTTGGATCTGCTAAGGATCCGAAGATCTCAGGACTCAGATCTCGACAGATCGTGGCCTGGTTGTTGAGCCCGAACGGAAACCGAACGGGACCTCGAGCGAAGCTCGGTATAGCAGATCCAATCCTGACCGCCTCCATGCAAGCGCGCAACTCGGCCAGCGAGTAATCCGCGTAGGTCCTTGCAGGGAGGGTGACGTGGCTCGGTCCGAAGCCCAGGCTAGCTGGATCCGGATGTTGCCGAGTCGACGAAGTTGGCCGCCGAGTGATCTCCTTTACCGCCGAGTTGACGGGATGGAGCTCACCACGGCGGTCGGCGATGAAGTGCAGGCTTCCGAAAGAGATCCGGTCGCCGGCGATGAAGTTGTTGATGGAGTTGAAAGCCATCGAGCTCGACATGGTGGACTCTCGTACTCCCCCTACCTGGCGCGCCACTGTCGAGGTTTTAGGGCCTCGATAGTTATTTTATGGGTGTACGAGAATCAAGAACACGATGGTAACACAGGAGACGAGGGTTTATACAGGTTCAGGCCGCCGGAGGCGTAATACCCTACGTCCTGTGCTGGTGTGATGTATTGCGAGAGAGTTTTCTGTAGGTCTCCTGCCTGCCTTATATAGTCAGGGGTGCAGGGTACATGGATCTAAACCTAGTCGGTTACATGGTAAACAGCCTTGTAGTACAAGTTGATTGATGTTTATCTCCTGCCCGAGTGGGCCGACTGACTTTAGGTCCGTCGGGCCACCCGGTCCTTCTTGGGCCAAATCGATTCCCCATTACTGGATCACTCGGCCTTGTTGTATCTTGAGTATACCCGGGTCTCATATCATCGACAGGTGGCGCTGTCAGTGTCTAGGGGTCGGATCAAGAAAGTGCAAGAAAATACAAGGCTGAAAAAAAAAAAGCATGGTGTGGTTTTCCGTCGCAGTACTTGCTGTCCAGCACGTGCTATTGTGACGACGATCCTTGGCAGGTGCTGCTTATGTATCGGTCCATCACAAAAGGTGGTTTGCAGAGAGAACGTATGAACGTATATAAGTCACTTTCAACACACCAATTTTCATGGCCTTTTCATCATATTTTTCAGTTCTTACATTAGTCACTAGCTAGGTATACGTTCATCGAAATGGCATATAGTTAAACATGATATTGTAACTGCCCCCGCGTCATCCGCTCGGGCGACACGTGTGGCGATCCAAATCGCTGCCTCCTCGCCCAATCTCTCCTACCTCACACCCGGCCGCCGCCGGAGCCTGCTACCGGCACAACCCGGACAGCGGCAAGGACGGCGGCGGCGGGGTCTCACCTCTCTACGGCGGCGGGATCTCAAGTCAATCCGATCGGTGGCTGGACGTCAGAGCCATGGCATGTGCGTGCTGAGTGGCCATGGATTCACGTCGTGTGCGGCAGCGCTGCTCCTGTGGGCATGGCCGTGCATTGCGCGTTGGTGCGGCCAGGATTGGCTCGCATTGCTTGGTCGCGGCCATGTGGATTCCCGTTGGATTTGTGCTTGGTGCTGCCATGTGGGTGACCGTGTGATGGATCCGATGCGCGTGGTCATGTGGCGGCGTCGTGGATCAGGCCGTCATCGCAGTCGCGGTGGAAGGGTGGCTCGTGGAGGTGGAGCGAAGGCATGAAGCTCGTGTTGGATATATGAGCATTTTTAGGTTTAATTTAATACCGAAATAAATCATAAACATGATGAACAGATTACAGATTAAACTAGACAAGTCTACGCAAGATCTAGACAAGTATATAACCATAGTAAACAGAGCAAGATCTACCATACTTCGCAGTACTACCGTACAAGCATGGATCAAATAGGCAAATAGGGGAGACATGGTTTTATAGAACACGTACTGTTGATCCAGCGGAGTAGTGGAAGCCGTAGCGGGACGACGATGTAGACGTTGACGACGAGCAGCAACTCCCGCACGCGACCGAGGAGGAAGACGAGCCGTGGTGGAAGCGATCGAGCAGTCGCGCAGAGCGCTTCCCAAAAACCTTATTCGCCCTCTCCCGGTGCAGGAGCTCAGAGGACGATGGTTTCGGAGACCTGCTCTCCCGTCCGCCGGTGCACGCTGGCGATCGGGATGGAGTAGACTACGTGTGGTGACGCAACAGGTGGAAAGAGCAAACCCTAAAATATAAGCTAACTCTTGAAAGATTCCTAATATTAGGGCTCCTCCATATATTAGACTATTTCTCTTGTGTTTCGTGTCAAAGGGTCCATAGGTATATATGAGGGGAACAACCCCTCACATCTACTTCCATTAGCAATATGGTACTAATGGAGATTATGAGCCTTTCTTCACTAATGGCCTTTGAGATTTAATGAGAATATATTATTATATATGGGCCCATATATCCATATATTCTAACAATCCCCCACTAGATCTCAAAGTCCCATTGACGTTTGTATCAATCTACTGTCGTTTGATATACCAGCATTTCGATGGAGACTGTTAAGTTGAACATCCATCTAGAACAATAAGCTACACTCATTCACAACTTGAACAATGGACTACGCCTTGAATTGCAAGTTTTGTGCAAACAAGTTTCACTTAGAGTCAAACTGATACTTGACCTCCAGTAGGCTACCCTGCGGGTGGAGCATATAGGTCGTACTCCTTAGTCTCTTATGAGCTTAATAGAGATCACCTAAGTCTCACAGACTGCGACCTTCCAACAGTCGGACTCATATAGGTGTATTCTTTCAAGAATGTTCTGCAGGAAAACATCTTCGCTAATTAAAGCCAACAGAATACATTAAGGCATTTGCCAACCTGCCATGCAGAAAATTGAGAGTAATGCATCTTTACTCGAGTGGGTTAGGTAAGGTACTCTCAAGTCATCCAGTAGTTTGTTCTTCCCAGATCCTAATTTACGGGATCTCCGATCACATAGGTTGGGTTACCGCTATGGAATAACTCATATGGGTCTCATACCCATCTCCTTAGATGTAGTGTCTATCACTTCGGTCGTCTCTTGATATGTCTTGAGCACTTAAAGTTATCCTTAGAACTATTCACCTTGACAATTACTGTTTGATTGTCACAGTTCATAAGGATTGCCGGCATAGGTTTCTCAACAATTGGCAAGTCCATCAAGAGTTCTCGTAGCCAGTCGGCCTCAACGGTAGCTGTATCTAATGCAGTAAGCTCTGCTTCCATGGTAGACCTCGTCAAGATGGTCTGTTTGCATGACCTCCATGAAACAGCAGCACCACCCAAAGTGAAAATGTATCCACTTGTGGCATATATCTCGTCTGCATCAGATATCCAATTCGAATCACTATATCCCTCCAGTACCGCAGGATACCCAGAATAGTGAAGCGAATAATTTATAGTGCCAACCAAATAGCGCATGACTCTCTCAAGCGCGTGCCAATGATCATCTCCCGGATTAGAGGTAAACCGGCTCAGCTTGCTCACAGCATATGAGATATCAGGCCTTGTAGCACTAGCTAAGTACATGAGTGATCTAATGATCTGAGAATATCTCAATTGGTCTGTACCAATCCCCTTATTCTTTCGAAGGATCACACTGGAATCATAAGGTGTAGGAGAAGACTTGCTGTCCTTATAGCCAAATCGGCTCAAGACCTTCTCTACATAATGAGATTGCGTCAAAGTAATCCCATTCTCTCCTTTGATTAGCTTGATGTTCAGAATAACATCAGCCTCTCCCAGATCTTTCATGTTGAAACTTTGACACAAGAACGTCTTGACCTCAAGAATCACGTCAAGGTTCATTCCAAAGATCAGTATGTCATCGACATACAAGCACAATATAACACCTTGACCCCCACCATAGCGGTAGTACACACATTTATCAGCCTCATTGACACTAAAGCCTGCTGATATGAGAGTGGAATCAAACTTCTCATGCCATTGCTTGGGAGCTTGTTTCAGACCATACAAAGATTTCAGTAACTTACACACCTTGCCTTCTTGACCCTTGATTACAAACCCATCTGGCTGATCCATATAAATTTCCTCGTCCAACTCTCCATTAAGGAAAGCTGTCTTAACGTCCATCTGATGAACGAGAAGACCATGTGAGGCAGTCAGAGAGAGTAAAACTCAGATAGTGGTCAATCTAGCAACAGGTGAATAAGTATCAAAGAAATCTTCGCCTTCTTTCTGTGTATAGCCCTTAGCAACAAGTCGAGCCTTATACTTATCAATAGTACCATCAGGCTTGAGCTTCTTCTTGAACACCCACTTGCAACCAACAGGTTTGCAACCATATGGTTTGTCAACTACCTCCCAAGTACCATTAGAAAGAATAGAGTCCATCTCACTACGGACAGCTTCTTTCTAATCATCTGCATCAGGAGATGCGTATGCCTCTGAAATGGTTCTAGGAGTATCATCCACGAGATACACAGTGAAATCATCACCAAAGGACTTTGCAATCCTCTGTCTCTTGCTCCTCCTAGGAGCCTCACTGTCATTCTCCTCTGGAATTGACTCAAGTGTATGTTCAGCATGTTCAGGTTGTATGTCAGATTCAAGTGTTATCTCAGGAATCACATCAGAAGATAATTTATCAACGCTATGCATGTTTTTCATAGAAAATATGTCCTCAAAGAAAGTCACATCACGAGACTCCATCAGTATATTGACATAAACGTCAGATACCTCAGATTTGACTAGTAAAAATCTATAGGCAATGCTGTGATGAGCATATCCTAAAAAGACACAATCCACAGTTTTAGGTCCTAGTTTACGCTTCTTGTTTATTGGCACATTAACTTTGGCCAAACAACCCCATGGCGTAGATAAGAAAGCGATGGTTTTCTTCCAATCCATTCTTCATATGGAGTTTTCTCTTTATTCTTCATGGGAACTCTATTCAGGACATGACATAATGTCAATATAGCCTCCCCCCACCATGCCTTAGATAATCCAGCAGTGTCTAACATGGAGTTAACCAAGTCAGTCAAAGTACGATTCTTTCTTTCGGCAACCCCGTTTGATTGGGGCGAATACGGAGGCGTCCTCTCATGAATAATACCATGTTCCGCACAGAATAAATCAAACTCATTAGAAAAATACTCACCACCACGATCAGACCTAATACGTTTGATCTTTTTCTCAAGTTGTGTTTCAACTTCAGCCTTGTAGATTTTAAAGTAGCTTAGAGCCTCATCTTTCGTTTTCAACAGGTATACATAGCAATATCTAGTCGTATCATCAATCAACGTCATGAAGTATCTTTTTCCACCTTCTGTCAACACACTATTCATTTCGCATAGATCTGAATGTATGAGTTCTAGAGGTGCCAAATGTCCCTCCTCGGCTACCTTGTGAGGTTTTCGAGGTTGCTTTGATTGCACACAACTATGGCACTTAGAACCTTTAACAATGGAAAATTTCGGAATTAAATTCATGCTGGAAAGTCGAGACATAGAACCAAAATTCAAATGACATAAACGTGAATGCAAAACGCTAGCATCACTCTCATCAATACCACGAGAAATATGGTTCACCGACTTATTACAGAAATCTGAAAGGGAAAAGCGGAACAAGCCTCCACAATCATAGCCTTTACCAATAAATTGTCCACTCTTAGACACGACAAGTTTATTAGACTCAAACACTAGCCTAAAACCATCCCTAGACAAAAGGGAGCCGCTAACTAGATTCTTGTTGATAGAAGGGACATGCTGCACGTTCCTCAGCTGCACGATCTTTCCCGAAGTAAACTTCAAATCAACCGTACCAACACCATGAACAGAAGCATGCGACCCGTTCCCCATCAAGACGGAAGAATCCTTAGCGACCTGGTAAGAAGAGAACATAGAGGCATCAGCACACACATGAACATTAGCACCGTATCAAGCCACCAACTAGTGGATTGAAACACTGAAAAAATAGAAGGTAAAA
The DNA here is from genome assembly GCA_012490785.1 of Eragrostis nindensis. Lineage (NCBI taxonomy): Eukaryota > Viridiplantae > Streptophyta > Magnoliopsida > Poales > Poaceae > Eragrostis > Eragrostis nindensis. Next base: position 192,899 of record JAAXCT010000455.1, read on the forward strand.
CATACCCACTATTTCCACCTTCAGCGTTGCCAATGGTCACCATGTTTGCAGACTTCTGCTCCTGTGATGGTTTTTTCTTCCTTTGCGGTTTGGGCACTTCTTTGCCCAATGATCAGTAGCACCGCACACGAAGCAACCATCGTTTTCCTTGTTGATCTTCTTCTTCTTGAAGCTAGTGGTCTGTTTAGGCTTATTGTTCTGCTTGCCTTTGCCCTTGTGTCGGCGTTCAGTAACCGGCCGACGAGTAGATTTGTGCGCAGCTCGACGGCGATCAGAATGTTTGCGTTTGACACAGTAGGTTATACTGGTTCAGGCCAGAAGAGCCCTACGTCCAGTTCGTGGTTTTGCTCGTGTTGCTCGTAGTAGGGGTTACAAGCTGTGGTGAGAGAGGGATTCGCTCCCAAGTCTCTGTTTTCTGCGTTGTGTGTGTGCGTGTGTGTGAGAAAAGAGCTTTCTGCAAGCCAAAAGAACTCTCTCGCCCCCTCCTGGGCCCAATCCTCCCTTTTATACGACAAGGGAGAACGGTACAGATGGAGGAAAGAAGAATAAGAAAAGAAAGTAAGGATAAGTGGAAAGGCGGTGGAGATGGAGTCGGACCGTCTTCGCTGGTTCCGGTGTCTTCCGCCGCAATCTTCGCGCCAGGTAGTGTGACGATGTCATCCGTGTCTTGTCTGGGCGCTGTGGAGCGCCCATTCCCCGATCCGCACTGTTATTCACTGTTGGCGCGCTGTAGGTACCTGTGGAGTTGGGTGACGGTCATTCCGCGCACAGTTACCACTGTGTAACGTACTTGATGCATGCATTCGCCGTTCCACGCCTGATCCGGATGCGACGCCCCCACTCCGCCGTACGTCAGGCATAGTGCACTTTCGCACCGTCCAGGAGTGGATATGGAGCGTCTTCTTATCCGAATCTGGCCCGCCGTACTTCTGAGTTTGACCAATGCATCCATGCCGCTCCCGAGCTCGCTTCCCAGCCGGAGTGGTCAGGTTTGCTTCGGGTCGAGGCCCTCCGCCGATCCCGACCCCTGCCGGGGCATACGGACGGCAAACGGCGGCTGGCCGGCGTTTGGTCGGAGGTGCCGCTCGACTCAGTGGCGCCCGACTCCCGCCGCGGAGAGTCGGGTTCGTTGCCACATCCGAGCCGAGCTCTTTCAATGCTGGACCAATCGCAATCCTGGGTGGGGGGCCGTGCCCATGCGCCGTGTGTGCCCAGGCCCTTTGCAGGCCGTGAGGAACGGAGGTTTTGTGGGCCAAAGGCCATTGTTGCGCCCTCCGCCCGACTGGGCCACCACACAGGCGCAGCTTTCTGTCATTTAGCTATATACAAGGCCTTCGGGTCTCGGTCAACTTCCATGCTTTTGCTACTCCGTATGTATACTGTATTAGGTACCTAGAAAATGGGTACCCGACACCTTGCTACTGTTGGACCTCTGCTGCACCATGTTAGCACTGGTCTCACCACCCTCAGCTCCTTTAGATCGTCCATCTTTAACCCGAGATTTCTCCTCAATGTCAAGAGAAGCAATTAAATCTGAAACAGATATCTCTTGCCTCTTGTGTTTGAGCCGTGTGGCGAAATCCCTCCAAGATGGAGGTAATTTGGCAATGATGCCTCCAGCCACAAATCTATCGGGAACGACGATCTTTAGGAGTTCGAGTTCCTTCACCATACACTGTATCTCATGAGCCTGCTGGACTATTGAACGGTCCTCAACCATCTTATAGTCATGATACTGCTCCATGATATACAACTCAGTGCCGGTGTCAGCGCCACCATAGTCATTACACAGAGCATTCCACAAATCCTTACCGGATTCGTGGACCATGTACACATCATTCAGGTTGTCCGCGAGTGCATTAAGCACAGCACCCCTGAAGATGTTATCAGCATCTGTGAACTCTTTCTCCTGCGCAGCAGTGAGATCTCCTTCTGGTTTGCCCTTAGACACCCAGAAGACATTCATGGCAGCAAGCCACAGCGTGACTTTCACTTGCCATCTCTTGAAGTGGGCACTAGTGAATTGTGCTGGCCTCAGCGCATCGACAAATCCGCCATTAAACCCAAGAGCCTACAATAAGGTTTTTGATTGTTGGATATATGAGCACTTTTAGGTTTAATTTAATACCGAAATAAATCATAAACATGATGAACAGATTACAGATTAAACTAGACAAGTCTACGCAAGATCTAGACAAGTCTATAACCATAGTAAACAGAGCAAGATCTACCATACTTCGCAGTACTACCGTACAAGCATGGATCAGATAGGCAAATAGGGGAGACATGGTTTTATAGAACACGTACTGTTGATCCAGCGGAGTAGTGGAAGCCGTAGCGGGACGACGATGTAGACGTTGACGACGATGAGCAGCAACTCCCGCACGCGACCGAGAAGGAAGACGAGCCGTGGTGGAAGCGATCGAGCAGTCGCGCAGAGCGCTTCCCAAAAACCTTATTCGCCCTCTCCCGGTGCAGGAGCTCAGAGGACGATGGTTTCGGAGACCTGCTCTCCCGTCCGCCGGTGCACGCTGACGATCGGGATGGAGTAGACTACGTGTGGTGGCGCAACAGGTGGAAAGAGCAAACCCTAGGATATAGGCTAACTCTTGAAAGATTCCTAATATTAGGGCTCCTCCAGATATTAGACTATTTCTCTTGTGTTTCGTGTCAAAGGGTCCATAGATATATATGAGGGGAACAACCCTCCACATCTACTTCCATTAGCAATATGGTACTAATAGAGATTATGAGCCTTTCTTCACTAATGGGCCTTTGAGATTTAATGAGAATATATTATTATATATGGGCCCATATATCCATATATTCTAAGAGCTCGCGCCGTCGTGATCGAGCTGGTTTCCGGACATTGGTGCGGTGCTATGGGTTCGTGACGGCGGTGGGATGGGTAGCAGTGCTCACGGCATCAAGCTTCACCAAGGATTTCAAGCCTTCAAGGTGGATGCAATGCATCAAATTTGAGGCTGCTTCGGGATTGAGATCCAGACGGTCCAACGACCTCGCATGATCAATTTCGCAAAGAGGTCACGGTGGTCTATCATCTACTCCTGCACAAATCAATTTGGCGGTTGATGGTGTCAAGGAAGAAGGTTTGGCGGAGCTTGCAGTGACAGTGATCTGTGGTGGCTAGATCTTGAGGCCAATAATACCATAGCCATTGTTATTTGTCGGTTTGGCCATTTTGTTGCCTTTGTTATGCCAAGGTGACCGACTCCAGTGCTTGTGCACAATATTACAGGCAAGGCTTCAGTTCATGCGCAAGGAAGTCAATCAATGTTGGAAATGGTGCAGCGAAAGCGTCGCGCGGTGCGCGGGGAGATGTTTCATCTTCGCATGATCCGACAGACATACTTGTGCATGATGATAAAAGATGCAACGAAAGTGTCGCGCCTGTGCGCGGGGAGGTGTTCCACCTCCGCACGACCTTGTCTGATGGAGTTCAGAGGTATGATTAAGTGTTGTTTAAGCAGCTACAAATATTTTCTTATAGAGAAGATTTTTCTTCTAAGGATGGAGATATGACTGCAACAACAGTGATTGATCGACGCCATAGGATTTGGAGGTGCTGAGCTAGATGATAGATTTCTTTTTGTGATTAGGTGTTTTCATGCTGTTTTGTAGCAGCTCACCTAGGTGTTTGACATGTAAAGGCTAAATGTATCCTCGTTGTGCAGAGGCCGGAACATTATCCATAGCAGCTCAAGGAACGACGCATCTCGCCGTCGCCGTCCGGCCTCCGGCGGCCGGGACGCGGAGGAGGAGGACGTTCCGTCGGCTAACCTAACCGGCCGAGACCCCCACCGCGTTGAATGAGTCATCTGGATGCAAGAAATTCCAGCCTGCCTAGATGCGTCAGTTGCCCTACTCTGCCGTTCCAATAATTGGAGTATGAATTATTGTGCTGGTCACTAGTGAGATACGTTTGGGATATTTATACCGAGTGGTATTGGATCTTAATTTGATCGATCACTGCATAGATGAATTTTGAACAAGTTGTTGCCTTCTCCAACAAGATGTTGTGTCGATCAATAGTATAAGGAGACGAAATGGAGAAACGTTGATGTCAAGTACTCCATTAGATCCAAATTATGGCTAATTGTCGCTACCATTTGCTCTACTCCCGCCTGAACGGAAAATTTAGGGAAAAGGAAACAGCAACCACCTTAGAGCATCTCCAATAGTTATGTAAAAAAACACTCCCTAAATACTGATTTAGGGAGTTTCTAAAGATCTATTAGGAGTAGAAAAACTTCTCTCTTCCAACCGTTCCCAATTTTTGGTGTCCAAAATATTTCAAATGTGGCCACGTCAATTTTTTTTCCATGGGCTCATGCCTATCAGGTGTTCAACGAATTGCTGACGAGAGAACAGAAACTATAACAGGGAAAAGGAGACCAAGCTATCTCATGGTGGACGATAGGGATACGCCCAGCCGCCGCAGAGCATCGGGAACTCCAGCTAGTGAGCTCCAGCGAGTGAGCTCGCAGGTGCATGCGCAGGTGACCGGTGTTGACTGAAACAGAGAGGCGAGATTTAAAAAAAAAACACGAAGGCGTTCGTGCTCCCCGCTCTGTCCGCCATGGACGAACTCCAGGAGCTCGATCCAGAGAGACGAACAAGGGATGAGGGAGGCCAAGGAGTGGGGGAATCGGATCCTAGGGCTATGGCGCATCCATTTGAGACGGAAACTTAGGTAGTGCTGGACGGGAACGAAGTCTCTATCTCCCACCGGCGGCCATCGCGGGGAGCACCGGCGGGCGGAAAACAAGGAGCCACGATATGGCAGTTCAATCGCCGATGGCCAGCCTGGTGGCGCCGCGATGCTCTTCTCCACGCAGTCCTGTGTGCCTCTGTTCCCCTTGCCTGCTTCGTGGTCCCGCGGTCCTGTCCTGCTGCGCCAAGAAGGTGCTCCAAGAGGAGGAATGGCCCTGGAAGGTGCAGCTCGGTACTAGCACCGGAGAGAGAAGAATAACTTGGGGATGGGCTGGCGCAGAATCGCGCGAGCGAGAACTGCGGGAACTCGGGTTGGGAGTGCGAAAACCATCGCCAAATGTGGCGAGTAGATAGGGAAAAATGGGTTCTGCGTATATTTGGAGACCATGTTTACAGAACGGTTGGAAGCAGTGTTTTCCTGATGACGCCCTTAATTAGTGTTTAGGGACTGGTATACATAACTGTTGGAGTTGCTTATACCTCTCATTTCAGAAAGATTATATATTCAAAAAAAAATTTGCGACATATATTTCGTCCTACCAATCAAGCACTACTTTTAGCCCATGTTACCAATAACGGGCCTATAGTCCAAAGCATGTGTTTTCAACGAAGCTAATTGTGATCCATCCCACATGCTGCTAGCAAACTACAAGAGGATAGTACATCACCAAATGATCACACATTTGAAGCATTCTTAGAACCTTTTATTTTAGTACTAGAAGATGGACACATGGAAGCTCGTGCGCGTGACTTTCTTGGGGCCGTTCTGATCGAGAGGATGAACCAAAATTGAAGAGATTTGGACAAGATAAAGACAGCAGAAAAGGTTTGCCCGCGCAAACACACAAAAGAGATCGTGTGTTCTTATCTTCTTGATCGTTCTTGCAAAAAGGTGGCGCTGTCAATGTCCAGGGGGCCGGATCAAGAAAGTGCAAGAAGATACAAGGATGAAAAAAAAAATTGTGACAAGCATGGTGTGGTTTCCCGTCGCAGTACTTGCTGTCCAGCACGTGCTATTGTGACGACGATCCTTGGCAGGTGCTGCTTATGTATCGGTCCATCACAAAAGGTGTTTGCAGAGAGAACGTATGAACGTATAAGTCACTTTCAATACATGAATTTTCGTGGCCTTTTCATCATATTTTTCAGTTCTTACATTAGTCTCTAGGTATTTTGATGTATTTGGATTCATCTACTTTTTCACTGTCTCGAGCTCTACTTTTGTGACATAAATGTGCCCAAAGAGGCAAATTAAAGCGCCACTTTATTTGATAGATAGAGTACTTATCAATTCGATAATGGATTGGAAAAGTTACCCTTTTTTTTTTCGAAAATTTACTTCGAATAGTAGTGTATACAATTGAAGTTTAAACCTCGCTCAAACGATATACAGTAAAGTATACAAATGAAGTTACGATGCTGAAAATATCTGCACGCTCCTCTCGATTGGCTCGTGTCCTACCCCAAAAAAAAAGATTGGCTCGTGTCCATCGCGCAAAGGGGTAGGTAGCACGATCCGAGCATGAGATTCCACTCTTCATATCCTTCCCGAGCATAATCACAACGGGGTGGTGGCGCAGTTGGCTAGCGCGTAGGTCTCATAGCTGTTTGAGTTATCCTGAGGTCGAGAGTTCGAGCCTCTCTCACCCCAAATTTGTGATCAGCGATGATGAAACGCTCCTGTGGCAACATGGGTCGCTGCATGCATCTGATTGCCAGGTGACTAGGGCTGAACAGAGCTGATTATTTTTTTTGTTAATTTCGTCGCTGACCTGAATTGCTGCTGGTTGTGCTTACGACGTAAGAAAATACAGAGAATGCATCTGCTGGTTGAAGGCAGGGTTCTCAAAACCGTTCAAAACCGGCCGGTTTTCACGAAAACTGGGAAACTGGTCCGGTCCGGTTAGTAAAACCGGCTGGTTTTCCAACAAAACCGAACCTAGTTACTTAGCAAAATCGAAAACCGTCCGGTTTTTCCTGTTTACCGGACCGGTTTTTTCAAAATTGAGAACCCTGGTTGAAGGATCATCTGTATGTGTTCTAATAATGTGGAATCACCTGACAACTTATCTTTCACCACTTTCCAGGTTATGAAACTGAAAGGCCAAAAGGACAGAACTCTACCAAAAAAAAAAGGCCAAAAGAACTTCCTTTTAGGAACATGCATTGGACCTAACTATTAGAATTGCTGAATAATTTTATCTGAACAAATTAAAAGATAGTCAATTATTTTCATTTTTGTATATTGATGCAGATGTTGTCAAGTCCTGCTCTCACCACGGTGCATCATCAACATCAAAAAGCCACGCTACGCAGCTGAATTCACAGAGGGAGCAAGTGGAAACATGGGACAGCTGCCTATACATGTCATGAGTCATTCAACTGTTATTACAGGCTTATTTATGGATGAGATGGTTGTTGCTGTTTGGGCTGCGGCAAGCAATGAAAACACTGGCACGTTTGTAGGACACGAGAAAAAAAATTGAAGTGCTCATCAGTGCTTGGAGTATTATTACTGCTGCTATTGCTTGATGACGAACACTGAGTCGTCTTTTGCCTAGGAAAAATATGAGCTTCTACATATCAAAAGATGAGTTCGGATAGAGTATTGCCTGCAATTTCGACCCGGCCGGGGGACGCTGTACGCTGCTCAGTGCTCACCCATGGCCACTTAATTAGGCCGACGCTGCTCGCATGCGCGCTGTGCGGCTGCACCTCGCCGACTCGCCCTGCAAGGAATTGGATTAGCGATAAGCAGCCTGGACCGTCGTGCAACGTGATGCGATGACTTGCTATCTATTTGGGCTGTTTTTACGTACTGGGGGGAATTTTGAGCATTCGGTACAAAGATGCAAACGTTAGATGACAACGCTCGGATCTTGATCGAAAGGCACTACTTTAGGCAGGCCTGCTCCCCTCCCCTTCCCGTCTGTGTGAAATTTGACGCGTAGCCCCTCCACGCGGACGGACGTAGTTCTCGGTAGAAGAAACTCCCTTACCCAACCAAGTTTCTCGTCGCCGATCCATTCGTCATCATCTTCATCATACACTAACTCATGCATTATTCGCCTGGCGCTCCGTCTTCTCATCCCCTATCCATCGATTGGTTGCTGTGTTTAGTATGCACGTCCAACCGAAGGCCCAGCGTAGCGGCACCAGTTGCAGTTATTGTTCGCTCGACGCAGACCGTAGATGGAGACGAGGCCGGCTTGCGTCGTTGTTCCTCATGTCATGCGACAGCGTTTATTCATCAGATTTACTCTGTACTTCTGAGAGTTAATTTAGCTAGATAATTTCCTCGCAAAAAAAAAGCTAGATAATGAATCAATGAACATGAAAGATTCAAATATATAGCTCCTAAAAATTCAACGTCAGGATACGAACTTCCGTCTTTTATCTTAATCGATCTGATAATGTGCTGATTTTTTTGAGCGCAAGATAATGTGCTGATTGCTGAAGCACATTCCTGAGTAGTCATCGGGAACTCAGGAAAGGGGATTTTCGCGAGATTTTCGAGGGGCTAAAAAAAAGTTCCACAGGTTGTGGAAAGGACCAGGGTCCGCCGGCATGAATGAAGCAGAGCCTTTGGATCCAGATCGGAGCGCGTACGTGGACTTTTTGCACCTTTTCATCAGATGATCATTTGCACTAAAAATTTCTCCGTTTTTTACTGAGGCTTACTGGTCTCAATGGTTTTTGAACGAGTTGGGCTGGAGTTGTGGCATTAGTGAGATGGCCAAATGCCCAGTTCAAACCCAATTCGCGGACATACTTGGGTTTTTTTTTTTTTGTCTTCTTCAAACTCCCGCCCAGCAACCTCTCTTCCATGGCCTCAACAATGTAGGAGGCGCTCCACCGTACTACAGGTGGCCGGGGTGGTGGTGGTGGGGGGGGGGGGGGGGGGGGGGGGGGGGGGGGGGGGGTCTTGCCCCCTTGCTGGCCAGTTGGATCCGCCAATGCTCGCAACTTAGCTTTCCCTTCTATTTTGATGCAGGTAACAGATGAAGAAATCCTCTCTAACAGTCTTCAAAGGTGGATTGTTTATACAAACGGTCAGATATTGTCACATTACCACAAAACCAACCTGAATGAATCATGCACATCTATAGGACGTCTAACTTAATCAAGCACTCACTTGACTGATAGCCTATGAGCCATCTCTAGTGCCGCTAGGACCCCTTCACCACAACAGGACCAGCTAGGGGATGATTGAAACAAAGGAGAAAGTAATTCCGTGTTCAATTCATGACTCGGGGAAAAGATTTTTAGAGTTCATTAAATCAATTAACAAGATTGCGGGTAGACTGCTGAGGCCATGAGGGTTTACAAAACAAACGAAATCCCAGAGGAAGCCGAGACCGTTTTATCAAAAATAATGTGTGATAGACTGATTTAACATGCTAGAAAAATAATTATGACATGTTCACACTTAAGCATGTACAACCTCTGACAGCGACCCCAGTCTGATATCCAACACCTCAATGAATTCTATCATACGATAGTAAAATTCCAAGAAGAGGCTATTAGGATGGAAAATCAAATTCTGCTTTTCGAATTACAAACTATTGAGTTTCTCATGAGGCAGGGTAGAAACTATGGTAAGACAATTCTCTTTAGGCCCCTAGCACATTTTTTATTCCAAAATAATGGATTTAATTGACATCTCGTTTGCAATACCACATTCGTGAATTCATACCGCTAATTGATATCTCTTTGTGAATGCTCCATGTGCAAAGTTACACCGAAATCAACAATCTGGTCTTGGATTTCCTGGAGTTAGATAATTTAGGCTTGCACTTCCTAGACTTACTTTTCAAAAAAGTTTCTTTAGCCCTTAGCTGCGGGTTGCAGATTATACATGTCAGCTTTGTAGCACAATGCCTTGTGATACATTTATGCACAATGCAGATATCTCTTTCAAAAAAAGCACCAACAAAACCATATACGAGATAGACTTTAAAAATGGCACGCCGACCATGCCTACCTATTAGTACATCGTAAGATGGAATCATTCGCACAAAATCTCACAACGTTCGAGCAACTACACCCGAAAGCTGGGCATGACTTCATGTCATATTTATTTTTCTTCTCGATAATTTGGTTAATGATGATGGAGACCATGTAGCATTGCTAGTTCTAATAAGATACAAACTAAATGTCTTGGGCAACATTGTTAACATGATACTAATTATAATATATGGATGAAACTATGTAAAATTTGGGGATATCGCATTGCAACAAACAATTCTTTATTGGCTTCCACGAGAATTTGCAAGGATCCATATTTAGATTATTGTGCAACATGAAAGCAACATGTCAGAAATGCACTATCTAGATATACATGCATAGAGCACGATTGTGCATGGAAAGAAGTCACATCAACAACTAGACTTGTTTCACCAAACTTCAAACTTTTTAACACTAGTGGAAATATTTGGTCTATACGTCATGGTGTTATGACATGAAGACTATATAGTGTTGTGATGAGCTACTTGCCAAGCCATGCATAACACCAAGGGTGTTTGTACCGAACGTTTTCTGTGCTGAAAATATCTTGCACGGTGGACTGTGCTCAGTGCTCTATTAGCGTACGCGCGGGCTACGCAAGCGCAAACCGGCAGAACAGAAAGTAGGAATGTAGGATGGCCGTGGCCCGTGGTGCGCGAGGCGACAGACTCCTTTGGGTATGCCATGACACCGTTGTTATTTTCTGTTAAGTTACAACTTTCCTGAATCTAATCACAATGGGGTGGTGGCGCAGTTGGCTAGCGCGTAGGTCTCATAGCTATTGAGTAATCCTGAGGTCGAGAGTTCGAGCCTCTCTCACCCCAAAGTTTAAGCAGCGATGATGAAATGCTCGTGTGGCAACATGGGTCGCCACATACATCTGATTCCCAGGTGACAAGGGCTAAACAGAGCTGAATTTTTTTTCTATTCATTCCATTGCTGGCCTGATTTTTTTTTTGACTGGTTTGCTAACCCGAATTGCTGCTGTTTGGCTGGTTCCATTGTTGCTTCACTTACGTGTGTTGTTTTTTTTTTTTTTTTTTTTTTTTTTTTTGCGAAAGCAAGAAGAATGAATCCTGGACCGAGGATCCCCGTTACTTTCTGTACCTGGATAAATTTTGAGCTTCGATTTCGCTCCCCTGCTGGAACCCAGCGGTTAAAATACCAGGAAACAAAAATGGTACCGAATGTTCAGGGGAAAAAAATCTAGGAAGATTAATACAGTATCATTGCAAAACGTAAGCCACGATTTCTAATTCGGGACTGGAACACGTACGTTGTAAAGTGGCAACATATACTTTTTTTTTAAAGGGAAGTGGCAACATTTACTTTAGTGCAAGTAAAATACAAATTTGTTCAAGCATTAATTGTACATTGCTTTCACCAGTTTGTAAGTACTCACCGAGTTGAGCAATGAAACACATACTCGCACGTTTATAACACATGGGAAAAAAAAATGAAGTAGTACTCACCCAGTACCGCCACTGCGCGGGCGTTGTCAAGAAAGAGATTTCATAACAAGGCCAAAAAGGAAAAATGTACATGAAACCCGTTGACCAGGCTGCTTGACAGTGATATGACCTGTTCACTTGATATTGGTCCACTCAAAAAGACCAAGACCAAAGATCGCAACTTATATTGATGCCATGCGCGTTAAGATATATCGACAGAATGCAGAGTAGAAACATAGAAGAAAATTCCGAGGCAAGGCCACAAAGCCGCTGGCCAGGTTGCCTGATCAATTAAATCGCAAAGAACCACGCTGAAAATTCCCACGCATATAGTCAGCACAATTAGTTCCCTCCTCCGTTCCTTTCTACGAATGCGTAAGTTTCAATTCCCTATACAAGAAAGGAAAGGAGGAGGGAACTGGGGTTTGCAAGCATCCCAAGGCTTCTTAGAGTCGGCTCACTCCTATGTAATTTGGAGCTTTGCCAACTGACCTATATTTTCAGTTCCTTCACCTGCAGCACACGTCCTTGATTTGTATTGTGTGGATACTATCATGATGTGAAATATGCCGGCAGCTAAAGTTAAGGAAAACACACAAAGGAGGTCCATGATTATTGGGAGTTGAGTCTCCAGAACAAGTTCATATATACTCCGTGCAGACTTTTTGTTGCCAAGCAAAAAGAAAAGGGGTAAGCAAATCGAGTTCACACCTCACGCAGAATTAGAAGGCACTTTAACATATCATCATTGCTCCAAAGCAAGTATTCACACGAACTTTGTGCGAAGCAAACCTATCAGCACGCGAACGAATCTAAAAGAATGTCAAAAACAGGGCCTCTAAATCTGCAACGATCAACTGTCCCCGAAAACGAAATTTCGAACGACGCCCCACACTCCCCACCCAGTCACTCGTCAGCATCCAGAATAAATCCAGACGTGGACTGCCGGTGAGACTGCAAGTGGGCCCGGACACAGGCAAGAAGCAAGCAGCGGTCAAATGGCGGGAACCAGCCACCAAACCCCTCCTTGTTCAACCCGCCAACCAGCGCACGCCCGCCCTATTCAAATCGGAGGGAGCCCACCACCGTCGTCCTCATCATCGATCTCCCGCCGTCTTTGACCGGCAGCCTTCTCCTCCCGCCTCCCCACCAAACGATATCTGACCTGACCGATCGATGCTTCTTCAGACCGCGCAATTAAACAAAGAAACAACGAGATCTCTATCTGCAGCTACCACGCGCGCGGCGTTCCCATTTCTTGACCTGATCATTCGCCTCCTACCACCGTTGCTGCAGGAGAGGAGATATATATAGGCGAGGCCACTCCTGCCGGAGACTAGCCAGGAAGCTTATCTCTGAATTCTTGCCAGTTCGGTTAATTTGTTCTGGTCCATCCGGGCGGGAATGGCACGCGGCGAGTGAAGCACGGCAACGGCGCTTGGTGAGTTCTTGATGAACCTCTGCTACGCTCTGTTTAATTTTGCTCCAATCTGGCTGTGCAGTTTCATTTACCGGGTCTTGTCACTTGTGGGCTTGCAAGTGGTAGAATGCTTGGTGGAATGGTAGATGGTTTGGGCAAGTTAAAGATGAAATATGGCGTCAGTTAGTTGTATGTACTAGAGCTTATTTGGCTTAAAAGAGACTCATCATCGGTGTCAGGATTAATGTTCTTTTTCGAGCAGGTTTAGTTTTTTTTTTCCCGAGGAAAGGTTAGTTATTTAGTTGCTCAATTGTTGCCCGGACTATCATCGTGATCATGCTCGTGCTCTTTCCTGTCGTCAGTTTTGTTTTTAAGAAAACGAACTTTCCTTGTTGTCAGATGAATTTGTTGTTCTTTATCTTTGTTGATTACTAGTTAGTCCTATAAACCTAGCAATTAATACTATAAGTAGTTCGATCATAGATGCTGAAACATCGAATCTCATTTCCCTGCAGAACATTTCTGAAGCTTCCTCCTATACCACCCGGACCTGACAGAATCAACAAAGCTGACCTGGTCCCCAATGGAGGTACAACTGGCTGTAAAAGGATACAAATCAAACGGGCATAATAGCACCCCTCCTCATCACAGGGGCGACACGAAGGCCATTCCCAACTACCTCAAGCCGTCAACCGGGTCATGCCACCATGTGTGCAAGTACGGCGGCACGCACACATTTGAAGAGATAGAGGCGCACAAGGCCCAACCCAAGCCTCGGAAGAAGCAGCCACCGGTTTCAGTTTCAGACCACCAGAAGTCCCAGAAGAGAACACTGATCAGGGTGCGGTTGGTGCCCCGGAATCTTTTTGGGGATCTTAGCAGAGGTGCCAAGGCTGAAAAGGCGGCCGCCGACAAGGAGAAGAAGGCGGAGAATGTGGAGTGGAAGGACATAGTGGTGTATGAAGCAATGCCTGCTCATGGATCACTGCCGGAGCTTGATAAACTCTCGGCCCAAGTTATGGGTTCAGGCGATGTCAAGAAGAAGGATGCGACAAGGGGAAAGATATCATATGAAAAGGCCAAGATCACTGAACCAGTGGATGGTGTCAAAAGTCAAAATGTATCAGTGGACAAGAAGATGGTTAAATCTGTCGGATCGAAGATGACCAGCAAGGTATCGACAGAGCCTACTCACAAGAACATGAACACTGACGCTAAAAGTGTAAAACCTCCAAAGGGAAAGAGACCAACAGGTTTGGCCGTCAAAAAGAAGGCCGCTGATCAAGAATTGGTTGATGGGTATCAACCTCTCTCTCCTTCACTGTTACAGAAACGCGCAAGCCTTTTGCGCGATCTCGAAGAGGAGATGGTTCATGAAGCTACCAATGTGAATGAAGTCAAGACAACTAATTACTCTCTTGACCAAGAAGAGTGTGCTGCAGCTGAAACAAGCAGGCCGGTTCCCGCGCACCGCAGGGTGAAGAGCACGAGCCTCAGCAGCCGGTCTGTGAGGTTTCCCTTCACCCGACAAGAGAGCAAGAATTCGGCTACCTTCAAGCTGCGGTCCAAGAGCAGCAAAGGGCCAATCCTGCCATCCGAAGAAGAAGAGGTCCAGAAGCCAGCAAGGCTCAGGTCCAGAAGAGGTTCAGTGGGCATTGACGGTATTGGAACCACTGGCAGAGGCATTCAGCTGAGGATCAGGAGCCTTAGGAGGCGAGGGGTCGGTGGATCCGGCGGCGCGAGCACTGGTTTCGTCGTGCCAGCGGTGTCGCTGAGGCATCAGAAGACGCTGGAGAAGAAGAAGAGCCAAAGGCTGTACAACAATCTGATAGAAGAGACGGCGACCAAGCTTGTGAAGACTAGGAAGAGCAGGGTGAAGGCCCTGGTGGGGGCTTTTGAGTCTGTCATCTCCAAGATTGCAAAATAGAAACCTGCAGGTGTATGTAGTATGGTACAGAGTTTGTCTTGCAATTTTTGCTTGGGATGAGTACTTGCTCGGTATTGTTCAATCACTCAGCACTGAACTAGGAACTGTGTGCAGAGATGTATTGAGTTTTTGTAATCATGCATTCAAGCTGTTTATATTTCAGTGTACAATACAAGTTCAGTTCTCTAAAGAAAAAAAAGTTACAACTTCTGAAATCATGCATTAGTTAGTCTTTTAATGTACTGCAAACTTACTCCTCATTATGAAGGTCATCCTGCCTCTATTTTCGTCACAGAATGCACGTGTCATAAAATTTGATGATAAAAAGCTGAACAAGTCCACCGGACCACCCAATAGAGCTGGAAGCAGTTCCCTGAGGTGTGTTTTCTATTTGTTCTCCATGCTAGCGAATTTACCATCTACATAGACCAATTCAACAGTCCACGTATTACAGAGTGAGGAAGTCGTACGAACGTTAGATGAGCTATGCACTTAGTACTTGCAAGTTCTAGAGAAAATGGAGTTGGATCGTATAAACGGAAACAGGAAATCATTTCCCTTACCTGAAGAAGTTAACAAAATGACCTGGTCTGGTCCCCAGCAGAGGTGGAAATGGCTCGAGAAGTTTCCTGAACAGAGTTTGTCAGCAGTTTTCATGTTCCGAGGTGACCGAGTGCTTGGCCTTGATATACTCTGAGATGGAAATTGTTGCCTTTTGCAACTCATCAGGGCAGAAGAAATCAGGTACTTCATCAGCAATTAGGGCGGTTCTTGCTTCACCACGATTAAAGGTTTTATAGATTTGTCAGTACTTGGGAAAAAAAACAGAAGTAATTTGACAATGAGTGAACCAACCACTTTAACGACATGCTGTCTAGTTTCATGAAAGTAATATGCTGTGTTATGCAAAAAGAACTCTTGTTTCCTTGTAGCTTTTCCATGATTCAATAATACCTTGTCAAAAGGAACTGCAGGATAACCTTCTACCTATATCGATATCAAGGACCCAGTGTGGATAAATTGAGCCCTGTCAGCCTTGTAACAGACAAAGTAGACTGACTGGACACGATAAAGCACCAGGACACAAAGTACAACGAACTGACGATCATCTCCCAAGCATGCCATATGGTGATGCATAATACCAGTCCAATTTACACACACTAGGTTGACTGTTGACACAATGACACACATAAACAAGTAAAAATTCACAGTACATCAGCATCCGCCAGCTCTGTTTATAATGGATATAATTACTGAGGCACCAGGTTAGCTCCTCCAGCCGGGACACGAGGTGATCTTTTTCCTAAAGGTGGGGCAGCACACTTGATTCTGGTTTCATAGGTTCCTCCCGAGAGTCCTCTTTTTTGGGCCTGCTGTTCAAAGTCTTCATTCCATAATAATTCAATGCAACATAAACATCATTTGCCAGTGACAGAATGTGATAGTGCAATACCTGATCACCTTCAACAGGTTGGCAGCAAAGTCTAGATGGTGCTAGTTTCTACCAGGTTGGTGTCCTCATCAATAAATAACATCACAGCTGTCATCACAAGCCTGTAAAATTGATCAAACATGTGAACAGTTGGATTATGGAACGCAGCAAAATCTTACAATCTGTCACTTGCAATTCCATGCTCAAACAAATTTAGTCGTCACAGAAGGAGACATTCAATCTGTCACTGCAATAAGCTTGGACCATATGCAGCTTACAATCAGTAACATGACTGGCCACTGTGAGGCCACATCTATGATTGCTGAATAAATATACAAATTTCAACTAGTGCTCATGTCGCTTGCGTATTCGGAACATAGAGGATAAAGACAACCACACTTTGTTACCCTGTCTATTTCTCACTAGTCCTATTGTCCTCCTTTAATGCCACCAAATGGACTTTACATTTCTGAATATTTCCAATGAGCAAAAATAATTAAGAACCACTGTTCTAGAATATGGGACGGGTAATGTTGGGATCTAACCTTTAAAGGTCCAGTAATGTCCTAGAATGTTTTAGACTATGTGAGAGGCGTATTAAAATATTAATGAAAACCATTTAAAAATCAAACCTGTAAATAGTTAAATAAATAGGCAGAAGGAGAAGGCAAGTTTGATCATCCTGTATTTCTTCTCGCCATTTAGTTGTCGAAAATTTCAGTAACATCTACGAGATGTTTCCGAGCCATATACCTGATTATAACATGAAGATACAATAAAACAGCATGAAACTTAAATATACAGGGTACATTTGTTATACAGGAAACTCTATGATGTTAAATCTGAATAAATTTATATTTTGTACTCTTGTTTTTCTTTTCCAAAACTTATTACACAATCTAATATAGTTCTTATCCAAGGAAATGACCATTTCAGATCCATATACTTGATTTTGACTAGACTACAGAGCATATCGGACAAACAAGTTCACAATGAAATCAATCCAAATTTACTCCTATGCAAACGGGAGTGTAAATCCAAAGCCTAAATGAAGAAAATAGAAACTGAAATAGACTGTAAATCTAGAGTTAAGAACTGATATAATTTTGTCCTTATTTCAACAAATAATCGAGATATCGTTATGCTGGATTAAAAAGAAAGCTGGTTGGACTCTGTGTTTGCCAATATGAAAATGACTTTGTGCGGTGACTTCAATACTTTTTGGGGACTCTTTAACTGCTTCATGATCATTCCCTTATATGAGTGAGTCGGTTATGTCCTGCATAGTTGTATCGCTTGCTAATCACATATTGTTTGTCCAAAATCAAAATAGGGATGCTTGATTTTGTACGAGATATTGAATCATTTATCTTATCTATATGTAGTTCTGTAGTTCTGTCATATTATAGCTAGATGTCCTGTAGTTCTGTCATATTATAGCT
Source organism: Eragrostis nindensis (assembly GCA_012490785.1). Classification (NCBI taxonomy): domain Eukaryota; kingdom Viridiplantae; phylum Streptophyta; class Magnoliopsida; order Poales; family Poaceae; genus Eragrostis; species Eragrostis nindensis. The sequence goes on from JAAXCT010000455.1 coordinate 210,312, forward strand.
AGATGTAACACAAAGACCATAACTATTATTTCTTTGTGGTTACAAGGCTCTGTTTGTCTGATATTACCTATACTAGAAAAGACTAAGAAGCACATGCTCTAAACAGTTTTAAGGCTAACTATTTGTGAAATCATTGGTCTTTTGGTGATGGTTGGTGATAATTACAGGAAAAATATCAAATTGAGCAACAAAATTTGGTGATGGCTACAGGAGAGCCAAGCACCTGCTCTGAAATCGAAGCTCCACTACTTATATCCCATGTAGTAGTAATTAGCCTATATTTATCATATGTCATCAGATAGGCCCTCTTTGGAGTTTTACATTCTAATTGCTCATTTCTTTCTAACAAAAAGTACTGAAAGGGGAAAAAAAAACCATGTTAACAAATAAGCAGTGTTGATGTGGGCATTATTCCACAATATAAGAAGCTAACCAGTTACAAATTTGATACTGAGCCCCGTAAAAGCTGAACAAGCATAACATCAGAAAATGCGAAATAAATTCATCCATTACTGGGCAAGCATAACATCAGAACAACACCCAGACCTATCCAGTCTAAAGTCTGGAGGAACCAATATGCATGAACGTACATTGTTACCAGCATAGCATAATATCATTTCCAGCCGAGAAGTACAATATTACCAGATCTAATTGATATTTTCTCACTTAGCTTTTCCTTGGAGGTTTCTAGATCATTCATAGCGATTTTCACATTTGAAAGCATTAATTGAGATGTTAAAATTCCGGGGCACGCAAATATGGCAGTCCTGTGATGAAAAATAATATTTTGACAGAACCAACTTCAAAATAAAAGCATGTAGAACATACAGTTTCACATGGTAGTATGTTACAGGTGCCATGATTAGAAACGGGAACCAATGCAGAGTCAGGAGGAAAGAAGCACATAGGGCCCCTTGGAGTGCGTATTCTATAATGACCACTGCATTGATGCGAGATGATGAATCATACGGGTTGATATAGTCATACTCCAAATCGGATAAACAGATAAGCTGCAATAAAAGAAGATTGAAAATAAGTGAAATTAACCAAATAAGAACGGATAAGTCAGCAAGATACTAGGAAGATTGGTGCATAACTAGTAAATTTTACTTGTGCAAATTTTAATCTGTGCATCAATTACTATCAAATTTTATAATCATTAGACGTTGGAACTCATACAGTATTGCGATAATGCATAAAGCCTAAAAATCATGGCAGAAACACATTATGACCGGTTGACCACAATTTTCATTCATATATGGATTTGGTGAACCTAAAGAATTGCTGATCAATTATGTTGAATTCTGACATTTAGACACTAAAGCAACAATAATGCAAGTGCCACAGATGATCAGGTTGGTTTCACACCAACTAAAGGAAAACAAACACTTATGGCATAGATGATCAAATCCACTAAGTACTAGCAGCTGGCGATGCATTCCAAAATCCAAACAAAGCAATAATACGCCTTATGCAGTGCAGAAGCATCATGTGATTAACAAGAGCCCGAGTATTTACCGTACAACTTTTATTAACAAGAATAAACTGCCAGTAAATTGTGATCTCTAATCGAAAACAATAAAGCTTTTGGATTATTCGAACCAAACAAATTGGCCTTTCTGCTATCAACATGATTTCCTTTTGCACTTTTAGCGGAATTACAGCAAATGACAACACTAAAAATGAATTCTTTAAGAGAATAAAGTCTAGTAGGCTGTTCATCAAGTCCCAATCTGCTAAGTAACGAACCCAAGAACGGCACCGTTGACCAAGCCTCACACCAAATTTCGTCAATTCCCAACAAAATCCAATAGCCGTAGCCCAAATTCATATAGGAGTTTTCCGGTAACGCACAAATATGTATCAAATTTCAGGGTTCAAGGATGAGCATCTAAATAGAGGAAGAGTAGAGCTTGCCTGATACGCTGTGAGTCCGACGAGGGCCATGACGGATGCGAAGGAGAAGAGCCAGAGGATGAGCTCCACAGACATGGCTGCCGCCTTTAAGCCTGGCAAACAGCAGCAAAACCAATCGATCCAAGAAAGCTCGCGCGGACTGATCTCCGGCTCTCGGCTCCCCTCAACTTCTCGCGGCCAAATGAGCCGTGCGGTTCAACGCCAAACTGACGGGCGCCCGCCCTTGACCGGACCAGCTTAACAAGCACTGCGCAGGGCGGCAATGGCGCGGTGGCTGCCGGTGACGGGAGAAGAGGCGGCGGCGGCGGCGAGGTGGGGAGAGGGGAGAGGAGCAGAGCAGTTGGGCCGTGGATGGGTTGTCAGATGGAGAGTACGCGCTGATGTAAAGTGCGAAGGGAAGGCCAATTTCGTGACGTCTGAAACCGAGAATTCCGCTTATGGCGAAATTATCAATCTTGTCAGGTTTTTTTTTTTCGCACAAATGGAGAGGAGCTTGGCAACATCGCACTCTCAACTTGCATGTTAACATGTTTCGATTCAGGGGGTGTTCGTGTTTTTATGGCCTAAAGGCCACGTCAAAACTAATCTTACTATTTAAGCATATTAATAAATCTAATTTTAAAACTTTTTTTACAGATGTGTGCTAATTTGCGAGACGAATCTAATGAGCCTAATTAAGCTATGTTTGCTACAGTAATGCTACAGTAACTATCGTCTAATCACGGCTTAATTACCTTTATTAGATTGTCTCGCGAATTATTACAAAGTTCTATAGTTAGTTTTTTAACTAGACTTTATTTAATACTTTTAAATAACAAGATTCTAGATGGTCTAAAATTAGGCCTAAAGAAACGAACACCCCTTAGTATTATGCCAGGTGTTACTGACAAGAAGATTTGTGAGTAGGGACGAAAAGAGAGTGTTAAACTGATCACAGACATTGTGTTTATCATAGTCAACTATCAATCAGGCAGAGACCATGACACTTCAGTTTGTTTAGAAGAAAAAAAAATGTGACAGCTGGACTGGTTGGCATCCGGCCCAAAAAGGAAAAAGAACGAAGGATAATACGGGCTTACAAGAAAAAAAATGTGACAGCTGGACTGGTGGGCGTTCGGCCCAAATAGGAAAAAAGAACGAAGGAAATACGGGCTTATGAATGGGCTAAATTGTCTTTCGGCCCGTAGAAAGAGCAGAACAAGTTTAGCTAGTCTCCTCCACAATTCTTACATGCTTAGATCGACCCAAGGGAGTTCACTTATAGATCATTGTTTGAGATTTGTATGAAAGTGATGAATGGTTGAGACTCAACCGCATGGGACGAGGGATGGTCGAAAACCAATTGGTATGGGTGGAAGGGAGACAAAAAGAAATGACTTTTAATTTTTAATATATTTTTCTCTCAAACTGTAGATTTGTTTTTGAATCCGTTTGAACCTATATGTTTTATATGCAATGTTTTAACATCTTATATGTACTAGGTTTACATGTTTTAAAAACACTTTTGACACAATTTTCAAAAATGTTGACGTAGGCTTTGAAAATGCTGATACGCCAACTTAAAATGTTGAATCTGTATGGAAATAATAAAAAATTCATACGGTATAACTGAGAATTAATTACTATGATTAAATTAATAAAAAAGAAGAAATGAAAAAAATAAATCATGCTTGATTTGTATGAAGGCAGGTCTAATGGGTCATTAGTGGGATGATCTATAACTTGCTATCCATAAATCAATCTACATATAATTGGTTTCAATGTCCTATGCCATCAAGGTAAGCACATGGACGGACAGCTACAAGGCTTCCAGCTAGGGAGGGCAACAGGTCGAGTTCAAGTTAGGTAGAAAAATTTGGGGGGGGGGGGGGGGGGGGGGGTGGTGGGGTGCCTAGGTTATTAAGACCCTATCGGCCTCGGGCCAATGGGCAGGAACTAATTTTTCTAAAAAAGTTAAAGAACCCTTGTGAAATGAGTTGCAAAGAAAATTATGTTATATAGCCCACTAGATTTTCACATGTAATATACTACATATATGTTGTTGTTTGTTCATAGGAGTTTGGCAAAATTTTACTTGATTTCTATTTAGTATAGTTTAAATACATTTTTGTATGCTTTATCAAATGTAATTCAAAATCAAAGTATGTGTACCTAGATAAAGGTTGCAATAAATTTTGAAAATATATATTTAGGCCAATATGATCCATTATATGTACAGGAGATAGAAGAAGAATTCAATTGTTTACTACGGATAATTCAACCTTCTATTGCAAAATTACTATAGAGTAATTGTAATAATATCTAAATTTCATTTGAAAATTTTACAAACTAACATGGTAACATATTTAGGTCATAAATCTTTCAACAAAAAATTCAAATGATCTTAAAAAGTGGGATCATACATAGTTTACAAATGGATACATTTACCAAATATTTTCAAATAACTTAATTGCAATATTAAAGTTTTGAAAACCTTGAATTCATATGCACCATATAGTAGGAAGAAGCTAACTTAGCAATTTTCATGCAAAGAATGTTTACCTTGATACTAGGAAATACGAGAGAAGAAGCCATATGCAAATAATGCAAGACAAAGCTACTGAAAGAACAAACACTATTAACTGAAAGAACATGATTTAAATAGAATAGGGAAAAGAAACATCTGATTTGGAGTTCTTACGTGGGATAAATACCAGTTACACATTTTAATTCCAGATTTTTTTGGCCCATGGTTTTTCATTTTATACGATTTGTTGGTGGATTAGTAATGGTGGGATGCCACCCGCTACTACAAATCCTCCATTTCCATTAACAAAGTCATAGTGGCGGAAGTGATGTCCGCCGCTACTATCCCATTTTGCCTGCCGTTGTGATAGTGTGTGTGGGGGCGCGCGCGTGTTTTGTAGTAGTGTGGTATGCTGCTACGACATTATAGCAGTCAATGTCTTCGGAGTGCACCTAGTGTTGATGCTAGGTAAGTGCACCATTTTGTGTGCCCTCCGCACTGACAAGTTCCCTTTGCTTGTTCAAGAAAGTTAGCACCATCAACTCAACGGCAGTGCATTCATTGCCACAGACAAAGGCACAAGCAGGCACAAGACAACCATGAACCTTCATGGAATCTGCTTCATGTGTATTAATCACCTGCCTTGCCAAGTAGGTCCGTGGCTTAAGCGATAATTGGTGTGCGCTGAGATGTGAAATAATTGCAAACTGAGGGAACACAATTCACCCTCGGCGAGTTAGCTACAGCCAGCTTCTTTCCTCTCACATTCCTCCATTTCTCTCCCCTGCATATCTGATGCTTTTCTCTCTTTCTCGGATTTCCTTAGCTCGGACATGGAGAAGAGGGATTGGTCGCGGCTGCCATCCAAGCTCGTCTCCGACATCACCGACCGGCTCTTGCGCATCGCGACATCATGGTGTACATCCGCGTGCGAGCAGTATGCCATCCACGGAGGAGCTTCCTGCAGGATCCCTGGTTTTTCGCCACTACAGGCTGCTGCTCGCCGGACACTACCTCCGCTGCAATGGTGAGCTGGAGCGCTTTGTCAACCACTACGGGAAACAGGCAATTTGCGAGTGCCTGAGGCACTCGGCAAAAAGCCCCAGTTCAAATTTGACTTATGACAAAAAATACAATTAGTGGAAAAAAATTAACTAAATATAACAAATAGATCGAGACATGTACCAAATTTCAACATGACATACCATGAATTGTCTGCATTCAGCAAACAAAATTTGGTTGCCAAAATAAAAAAAATGTTTTTCCGAGTGTACACACAGGGACACTTGGCAAATGCCTCTTTGCCGAGTGGCCAGGAAAACACTCGGCAAAGAGCTATTTTTGCTGAGTGTCCCGTTAGGCACACTCCACTCGGCAAACGTTATGACCCCCGCCACCGGCAGTAACGGTCCTCGCACGTGACTGGCACGTGGAGAGGCTTTGGCGTGTCCGGAATTTGACACTCGGCAGAAGGGCTTTGCCGAGAGTGCTGTGGCCTAGGCACTCAGCAAAAGGGCATTTTGGAGTGGCTAGGTTTTGCCGAGTTCCAATGGCTTGGGCACTCGGCAACCCCTTTGCCGAGTGCCCGATAGAAAGCACTCGGCAAAGGTTGCCGAAGTCGGCAAAGAAACGTTTTCTGATAGTGACCGTGCGTACCGGCGCCCCCTCTGAATCCGTCTCCTGGACCCCTAGCTGCAAATGCACCACGGCAATGCCGAGGGTCCTGCTCCTGCTCCACCATACCCTCACCGACACGGTTTGCCTTTTGAACCCACTTGCCTTGCCGTGCGCCGACCTCCCGGCCATGGCCATATGGGATGACATGCGTTGTCGTCGCATAGGGCGTCGCTGAAACACCAATCAGAGGAGCTAGCAGGAATTGTTGTTGATGTCGACATGGTTAGCCGGCCACTGTTCCAGCCACCGTGGTGCTCAGTCTCAACAGGGAGACACACAAGGCCCTCATCTGCTCAAAGCCCGGTGACCTCATGCGGAGAGCCATCAACATGAGATGCGTAGCACAAGGGCAAGCTACTGTTCGTGAAGTGAGGTCTCTCGGTTCGCGGTCGTTTATACATGCCGACGCGCGCCAGAGACGTGCTCACAGTGGAGCTCAGGTCACGGCCGCACCTGGCTTTCGTTGCTAGGTGTGCTGGTGAGTACATATGCGATGATCTCAATGAAGCTTCTGATCTCGTCCCTTCTTCTATCGGTGATTATGATAACGGGATGCTCCTTTTTCCGCGGGGTTCACGTCTGCATTCATGCGCCTCCGGAAGCTACTACCTCGCGTCTTCTCCCTTTCTCGATCAGTAGCCTCCTGGTGTTTTTATGCTTGATTACTCATCTGGACGGAAGAGAGGGTTGCCCCTGCGCAATGCCATAGTGGGATACTAGTTAGACATCGATAACTTACTAATCAGAAATTAATGGTCCACTTTATCTAATACTCTAATGATACCAGCTTTTGCATTACACTCGTTAGGCATTGACTGTATGCAACACTTTATATAAGTGTATAGCACATTTGTTACTCAAAGGACTTATTAACGATCAGGTTCATTGCAAGTGGTCAGCTACATGAAGCTGTGCTTCCCGTCCTCCGCCTCCTCCTCGGATACTGGCGCCACCAACGGACCTCATATGGATGTAGTCCGCGACGTCGCCGGCGAGAATGTGGTCGGCGATCTTGGCGTCGAGGTCTGGGACGAACCCCGCCCAGTCTGGTAGCTCAGACCTGAACAAATCAACGAACCATCAGATCTAGAAGAAATTTGCAGAGAAATGAAGAAGAACGTGCTCTTCTTACCAGTGGACGACCACGACACTCCGATCAGCTCGTCCCTGTCTTCCGTCGGTCCTGACGAAGTAACAATTTAGCAGGAAAACAACAGTAATCGAGAAAGATACAAATCGAGAAATGGAGAAGACGCGGTCGAGGTAGATGACCTGTGGACGACGACGGCTCCGATACCGGGAGTGGCAGCCGAAGTGGCGGCGGTGGTGGCGATGCGTCGTTGGTTGAGAGGTAGAGCCGGCGCCGCCATGGGGTTGAGAGCCTGAGCTAGGGTTTCTTCGGCAGGATGGGTTGGTGAAATGGGGGCCTGGAAGATTTGGAAGGCGCAATGGGGGCGGGTCTGTGGAAATTTAAGGAGAAAAACTAGGGTTCGGGAGGGGTTAGTTGGATCCGGCCGGCAGAAATGGAAAGTAGATGGCACCACGCTGCTCTTGTCCCACATACGCGTCCATAATTTTTTTTTTCACATACTTAGATCTACGTATATAAACTCCTGTACCTATAGAATCTCCGTATTCTGCTGTGCTCCGTGGGATATGAGTTGCGGAACAAAGTGCTGAGTATGCATACACACTGGCTGCACGCAAGATTGATTAGCAGGACGATGAATCTGCATGGCGGAATTTGAATTGATCAAGCTGGAACATATGGCTATTTTTGTTGAAGCACAGCAGACATTCAGAAGAACCTGAAAGAAATTTGATTTCTTTTTTTGTTTTTTCATTGATTCGTCTATGCTCTACCTATAGCAGACAACTAGCGTACCTGCGTACTCAAGTACCTGTTGATCCTGCCTTCTTCAAATTTGTTGAGAAATTTAATTTCATTATTAGTTGAAGCAAGCAGTTTATTTCCCATTGTTTTTCTTGTATGCTACCCGTTCGCAGCCCATGTGTCTGGCACACTTCCGATGCTGATGGCTGATGTGGGTGCTTTCATTGGAGGTCATAGCGCGTGTGCCAATACATGCGACAAAGGAAAAATTGAAAGAACCCTTTCATTTCTTGTATAACATTATTGTAGGATGACACTTCACATCTGGATCCTGGACAAAGAAACAAATAAAAATTTCACATAGACATTCTGAAGGTTTGCGAACCACATAACCATCAAAGCATAAAACCGGCCAGTGTTGAAAAATGCTACGGCTGCATATAATCTATTCCCTCCAGTCATTTTTATAAGGGATCTTGAGGGTTCAAACAGAGAAACAACATCAAGGGAAAAAGACCCACATGTCCTCACTAAAGCCGCTTCCACCAAGCCGTCGCCCTTCTCCTGCTGCCCGCCTGTAGATGACCCCACCGCAGCAGGCGATGCTCTGCACTCCCTTTCTTCCCATCCTCCTCGTGCCCCCCCCCCCCCCCCCCCCTCCGACCACCGCAGCCAGGAGACCCAAATCCGGTCGATCTTGCCGCCTCGGACTCGCTGTATTCAGGACTGCTCCCATGTTCCGGTTGAGCACGCTGGCCTCAATCTTCCACCGGAGCTCGCGTGTTGAGGATGTCGACGGCCATGCCTCGCTGCGCGTGCCTCTCCCGTCAACAAACGGCGCTGCTTCTCCCCCTCCCCGTTCGTCTCCTTCAAGGACGGTAGCTGGCCGTGGGCTCCTCCATGGCCCCAACCTCCATGGTGACGGGTTGCTCCAGGTCATGCGCGGTGGAGAGGGAGGGCGGCGAGCTACGATGGCCGCTACGGTGGCAAGATGCGAGCCGGGTGGCGTGAGGAGATAAGATTCGAGCGGACGAGGAAGGAGAGTGGAAGAATCTAAATGTGTGGGCCCTACTGGAGCTCCTACAATCCCTTATATTTTCGAAGGGCAGAAAAAATGGCACGGTTGCCGAGCATCGAACGAGGCGTAAACATGCCTCTGTTAACATGCACGCCGAAGACCTCGGCACCGGTACAGCCATAGCGGCGCACCAGCAGCATCCCGTCGTAGTGTTCAGCATCGTCACTGAGGGATGTTACGAGGTAAGAATCAAAGCCCATATCGCATGTATAGGCAGCAGGGTCATGCGGCCTGGCCACGTACATACAGCAGGGTCAGCAGGGTCATACAGTAAGTTTATATCTGGAACATTTTGAATATATGTATTTCTCACAGGTGCTTACAGGTCTTGCCGAGCAACGACGAGAAGAGGCCTGAGAGCATGGGAGGTGCGCTGGTAGAAGGGAAGACAAAGGCTGAAGGGAATTTCATGGAGAACGGAGGGAATGCTTGATCGGCCGCCTACTTTCGCTGCCTGTGTACCTCAATCACTCAAACGCTGGGACTAGCGCGATCGAGCTCACACGTTGGATTTCGGGTGATTGAGGTTCGGCAAACCCCACGGCGGCTTGACAACTTGTTCTGTCCGAGGAGCCAAGCTAAATGACGATTACTTGCTGGCATGGTCATCCATGGATGTTGACCCAAAGGTACACGTTCAACCTGCTGCAACCCAACAAAAAAGAACCGATTGTTGCAGGCAAATCCAACCCAATCTAACCACAAATAATGTAAAATCCGGTTTTAACCTAACCTACTACCAGACCTATGTACATCAGAATACAGAGAAATAGATGGAGAGAGAGAGAGAGAGCACAAACCTTAACCATATCCGATAGTTTCTCTCTAGATTTAGTTGCTTCGCCTGGATAACTTTCAGATCTAAAGGTAGGAGGAGGCTTGGGGAGGGAAGAGGAATTGGGGACGTTGGTAGGTGATGAGTGGGATATATATTTATAGTAGGAAGTGTGAAACCCTAGGTAGCTGAGCTCAATAGTGGCCTTTGATACTGAAAATCAAAATAGGCTTGGCCTGTTAGTGACAACACCTCAAATTAATACTATCGATTAAGAGGGGACTTCCTATATGGCTCTAGGGTGTCTATAGCCTAAGAACACCCAGCCCAATAGGCCCAAAATCGGCTATATGTGTTTTTTATTTTATTATTTTCTTAGTTTCATCTCCCTTGGTGCTCCAGAAAAAGGAGCATCCTGTTGTCATAGTCACCGAGAGAAGGGATGAGGTAAGAAGCTTCATTGGGACCATCGCATATGTACTCACTGCCTGGCTACGAAACCTAGGTGCAGCCGTAGCCTAAGCTCCACTGTGAGCACGTCTCTGGCACATCGGCACGTGTGCGTGCATGTGTGTGTGTGTGTGTAAACGACTGCAAACGGAGAGATCTCGCTTCACAAATGTCAGCTTGATCTCGTGTTCTGCTACGCATCTCATGTCGATGGCTCTCCACATGAGGTCACCGCGCTTTGCGCAGACGAGGCCTTGTGCGTCTCCCTATTGTGACTGAGCACCACAGTGGGCTCGAATGGTGGCCGGCTAACCTCGTCGGCGTCAACAACAATGTCTACTCCTCGACGAACCTAATGCCATTGAACACATATTTGTTGCTCCAGCGACACCCTATGCGATGACAATGCATGTCGTTCACCACGGCCATGGCCGGGAGGTTGGCGCATGCCAAGGTAAGTGGGTTCAGAAGGCAAACCGTGTCGGTGATGGTATGGTGGAGCAGGAGCAGGCTCTCAGCATTGCTATGTTGTGCGTGTGCAGGTGGGGATCCGGGAGACGAATCCTGAGGGAGGCAATGGTGCTCACGTTGACAAAGCGCTCTGGCTCACCATCTCAGCGGAGGCAGTGTCCAACGAGCAGCAGCCATCCAGGAAGGTCCTAGGGTCGGCGATGGAGTTTCTCCATGGCTGGCAGACTGCTCGCACGCGGATTTACTCCATGACGTTGATGCGCAGGAGCTGATTGGCGATATCGGAGACATGCTTGCAAGCCAGCTGCGACCAATTCGTCTTCTCCATGTTCAAGCTAAAGAAATTCGAGAGAAAGAGAGAAAAGCATCAGATCTGCAAGGGAGAGAAATGGCGGAACGTGAGAGGAAAGAAGCAGGCTATAGCTTACTCGCCGAGGGTGGATAGTGTTCCCTCAGTTTGCAACTATTTCACATCCCAACACACACCAAGGAAATGTGTTATCGATGTGCTTAAGCCATGGCCATAGTTGACAAGGCTGGTGATTAGTACACATGAAGCAGATTCATGAAGTAAGTTCGTCATTGTCTTGTGCCTTTGTCAGTGGCAATCAACGCACTATCATTGAGTTCATGGTGCTAACTTCCTTGAACAAGGGAACTCGCCAATGCAAAGGACACACAAAAAATTGCCGTTACTATTTTTTTTGCGAAAAGGGGATTTCATTTATATTAATACACATTACATCCCTTGGTTACATAAGCCACCTAAACAAGGCCAACTCCATTGATGGGAGACAAAAACCTTGAAAGAGCCGCAAATTTTGCCATCTAGAATCACCATTCTGGACGGATATGCCACGGACAAGAATTACGATCCGAACGAACACGTCCATCTCACCGTCCACCACCATCATCAGGGACCAAGTGTGGAGATAGGGAGACACACATGGGGTCACGCTGCTTTCCATGAAGCGAGGTCTCTCGGTTTGTGGTCGTTTCTACCAGCCAACACATACTGGAGACAAGCTCACCGTGGTGCTTAGGCCGGGGCCGCATCTCGCTTTCGTGGCTAGGCAGGCCGGTGATTACATATGCGATGAAGCTTCTTACCTCGCCCTTCTCTTGGTGATAATTATGAAGGGATGCTCCTTGTGCGCATCACCGAGGGAAAAGAAGACGAAGAGCTCATGGTACCATTTGTTGTGTATTTGGGGAATAGAAGCGTGACAATGAACAGCAAACAGAAAAAATATGATATCCATTGATGGGCTTAAAACACAATTACTTCCAGAGTGCCAAAAAATTTAGCTAACAGGGCACATTCATATTGTAAACGTGACATATTGTACCAACTTTTTTTTTTTCAAGGTGTGATGGAGAGTATGTGCTGAGTAAGTTTACATATGCATTCTGGAAGGAATTTGGGTTGAGCCCACCAATGTGGACATTACATTTGTCATTGTCACTCGGCAAACTCTATGCCGCGAGTGTCCGACGAAAAACAATCAGCAAACAGCTGTTTGCCGTCAACTGGTAAGCCCTATGCTGTTTGCCGAGTGTAGCACTTGGCAAAGAGTTTGCCGAGTGTAGTTTGACCTTTGCCGAGTGTTTTTAACACACTGCAAAGGAAGGGTTCCCGTAGTGAGCTTGCGTCATCTCCATTTCTGGGTGTCCTTCTATTCCTCTCGTTTCCTTTGACATGAATCTTTCCTGCACGATTGATTCCACAGGGCGCAAGAAATCAGAGTCTGGTCGCTCCTTGGCGCGGACGCCGTCGGCCAGATCGCCGACAAGCTGCTCGCCGACGACGTCACGGAGTACAAGCCTCCGCGCGGTCTGCACGTCGTGGCGAAGCGCCACCGCCGACCCGAGCCTCCTGTACCCAAGCTTCTTCCCCCGCAACTGGCTGATGCTCCAGGACGAGGAATTCGAGGACTCAGACGACGAGGAGATCATGGCGCTCGAGAAGGAGCCCCCGGCGCCGGAGGAGGAGGAGGAGGAACAGGCGAGGGAGTTCCGGTTCGTGAACGTGCGCACCGGTGCCACGCTGTGGATCCGGCAGCCGCCGGCCGAGATGTACGGCAAAGTCCTAGCTGCCGGCGCCGAGGGGCTCCTGCTCCTCCACTGCAAGCGCACCGACAGGGTGCGCCTCTTCAATCCGGTGACCACCGCCATGGCCGCGCTCCCGGGACTCGCCGACGTGCCCATGGCAGCGCGTTCTTCGACGTGTTTCGTGACGGCCGGTGTCGTCTTCCACGACGGTGAGTCCACCGTGCTGCTCGTTGTGGCGACGTGGCGCCGCATGGCCATTCTGTACGCCAAGCCCGGCGCCCGCCGCTGGGGGAAAGTCGACGCGTCCTCGGCGGCGACCAGAACCCGCGGCCGTTCGACGGCGGGCTCTCCTTGCACGGGCAGTTCTACCTCGCGACACGCCATGGTGACGTGCTCAGGGTCGACCTCGCGCCGCTGCCTCACCTGGTGTACGTTGCCAGGCTACATGGCCCTGATGAGTGTGCGTGTGCAATCCTACTGGCATGCACGTACCTCGTGCCATCCCTTGACGACAACGACGACGGTATGCTGCTGGTTTTCTGCTATGGCTTCGCAGATGAAACATATGTCTTCGGCGTGCACGTCGGCAGCGGGAGCTTTATGCCGCCGCTCGGTGCGATTGGCAACCGCGCTATTTTCCTGCCCTCAGTCACAGTCAGCGCTGACAAGTTCCCCTTGCTCGTTCCCGGAGCTGTGTACCAACGTATGGGGACACTGAAGACCTCATCTGATCTGAGTTTCTTCCGTTTGCTTTTTTTAATAAGTGAGCATGAAACAGCTATATTGCTATCCCGGCCATTGTGTTTATCATGTTTATGTTCATGTTTGAGGTGTTTTTCGATTTGCATGTTTGAAAGAATCATTCATGTGTTCGCTTCCGATGATCATCTGATTCGAACATTGTTTTCTGATGATTAAAGTGCCTAGGTATTTCCCATGTTGTTTGTTTAAAACAAGGTGGCTACTGCAAGTTTCTTCAAGTTTAAATCTTACAAATAATTCATGGTCATACACAATCCTAGAGGCTTTCACTAGCTTGCATAGATCAGTTGTGGTTACTAGTTGTTGTATCCAAGAGGCTTTAACATTGCGAGATGTTCTCACGTCTGCTGAATCGAATTGAAATATCCTACTTGTATGATCACCCTCCTCATCGTCATTTATCTACCTCAATTGCTATTTTCATATCATTGAGTCATTAAAAATCTATGTTATAGATTTGTACAGATCGGTACCTTCTGTATTTTATTCACAAAATAAAATTAGAACACACTAGCCATCAAACTATATACACTTTTTGTTAGCCTTGCACATAGCCATGGACATTATTGCATTCGAATTTCCCATAATTTAAACATGCGTCTTGTGGCAGGAAGCCAGCAAAATAACACGATTTCTGACATGGCCTCAGTAGCACACATATAATGCCAAGTTCAAAAATTATATAAGAATATGAACTTTAGTTACCGAGTATAATTATTTATGTTTTTTCTTTGGGTATATTTGATCCAACATAGAGCTAAAAGTAACATAAGTTTCTCTTCTGTACACAACGCAGAAAAAAGAGGCCCAGACCTGGGAGGGCTAGCTTCTCTTTTATACACATCATTACGATGATAAGTTACTCAAATGGAGATTTGTGTGTATCTTCAGATATCGAATAAAATTTGCATGACATTTTACTCAGAACGTCAGGACTAAAGTGGTGAGTACTCGGTATTCTATCAAAGCGGCTTTAAAATCCTCATGTATCGATCTGAATTACCATTTTTATCTCATCCTCATGTATCCTTCGTTATTTTACTATATAAATTTAGAACGCTAGCCTTCAAGGTTATTTGGATATTTAGTAGTGAACGAGAAAACTGTTTAGCCTTCAAGGAGTATATACATCTTTTATCAACCTGTGGGCACACGTACGTTAGCTCTGGACCTTATTTGAACCAGCGTCCGGCGCTCGGTTCGATACTCTCCGGGCCAACCTACTTTAATTATCCTATCTGATAGTAATTAATCAAATCACTAATTGAGCATGTCTGCACTCGCTTAATCCCTTGTCGTTCTGTCGTTTGCATCTTGTGAATTGATCCTAATTCGATTAGATGGAAATTTAATAAGATATTACTATTACTTATTTCACTTACTGCTGTTCTATCTCAGTGATTTGTTTTAATTCAGAAATTGGGCAACATGTAGTGAGGAAACAAGGGAAAACGATAGGTTTTATTGTTTTTAAAAAATCCATTCTTCAATAGCCCAAAAAGTGGTTTATTTTCAGAATTGAGATTGGAAACAGGTCCAGTCTTGCAATTGTCCCAGAGAAGAAAAATACGATACATCAATCATGACACCACAAATTCAATCCAACAGATCAAATGAGCGAGATTCGATTGTGTTGTCGATGAGGTCTCCTCCTTGCCACAGATCGATCATTTTGGCGTATCGTTGTATGGCACAGTTGCACCCTGCTCCTGCTGATTATTGCTAACTTGTATTGGCCATTGCCCTCTTCCCTCTTGTGTAACACAGCCATTACCAATCAATGCCGTGCCGCCGCCACCATGGTCACCAACCACCGATTGTTGCTGCATGGTGGCACCGAATCCAAACGACGTGGGCATCTCCATGCCGCTGCTTGGCCTGAAGAAGCCATTGTTGTTGCCCTCCTGATAGCCACCGAGAAATCTTCCTCCTTTGAGCATGTGCATGAACGATGATGTCATTGTCCCAGCATCAAAGTCCAACTGCGACACTGGTGCCAGGGTGGACAAGGATACTGGTGTGAAGGGCGGCATCTGGTGGCTGCTGGGAAAGTTGATGCCTGTGGGCGTAAACATAGGTAGCACGTTGGGGAAGTCCGCAGTAGAGGAAGCGGGTACCATATGCTGCTGCAGGCTAGAGATAGAGCCTGATGATGAAGGCAATAATGTTGATCCACGCTTGTTCTTGCGGGATCCACCGCCGACAGGGATGTTACGAAGGGAGCCGCCTTGGGTCCAGAAACGGCGACAAGCCTTGCAGAAGTAGCGGGGCTGCAACATACTATAGTTGTTGTAGTAGCAGAACTTGGTGTTTCTCGAGTCGCAGCGCGGGCACTTCAGCGCCTCATCTAGCTGTGGCCGAGGCTTACGCTCGCTACTCGCCGCCGCTTGCTTCCGCGCCTGCTTCACGTTCCTGGTTTCCACCAGCTGCCACGCCGTGCCCGTATACTCCTGCATGCATGAATAAATGACTTAAAGATGTCTAATGATGCTTGTGTACATGACATACTAAGCGCTACCACTGATAAACCTCCTAAATAAATAATAGCTTATATTTAGGCAAACTGTAAAAATGTGAGCGCAGCAAGGATTTGTCACAGCGTGAGGCTACCAAGAGATTTTCTCGATCGGTTGTGACTCCCACGTGCGAGGAAGAAGACTCACAAAGGAGGATTGGCGGGCAAAACATCAAAGAGAGACTACTGTACGCTTGATGGAATGGTAAGTAAAATTATTAACAAATGATCAATTAAAAAAATACACTGTTCAATGCTATAAAAATTGAAGTATCTCGTGCACGGCAAAATATTGTCATGGTTTCCCAGGTGAGATATAGCTGCCTAAACAATCCAAAACAATATATAAAAGGAATTGAATTTCACCAGGGGCCTAGAACTAGTGTTAAACATAAGAAAGAAAGAAAAAAAAGACAATTTTTGTTCCAATTTGGTGGTCCACATTATGGAGAACATATATACGTGCGGCGCCCATGCGTAACAGGTGCATATACGCACATATCAAGGTGCGTATCTATACTAGGATAAATGGACATTTGCGCCTTCCAATGCACTCCCTCTGTTTTTCTTTTGATGTTGTTAAGACAAGCTAGTCAGTGCAAATTTACACAAGCTAGTAACCTAATTAACCACATCAAAAGGGAAATGGAGGGAATTTGGCACCCTAATCCGGCCACCTTCTTGCGGCAATGCTTACAGACTGTGAAGAACGTTGGCTGGTGCTGGTGATGGGCAGGAGTTGATTATTACCTGCTGGTGCTGGTGATGGGCAGATGCCGTGGCGGATCTGCTGCTGTCCTTGGAGGAGTTGGAGGTCATCTTCATGTCCATGGATTCACAAAAAAGTTTGATTGCGATCAGCTAGAGCAAAGGCACATGGATCAAAACAAAAGACAAGCCAGCATGGATCACACAAAGATGTAAATCGAGATGAAGGAATACCTATCGTACTAGTAGGAAGAGTAGGAAAGCTAGGAAGAAGCCCTTGATCCGTCCTTTCGTAGATCGTCTTCGGACTGGAGAAGAGTAGGACTGCCAGTGGTGACAAGAGAGAAAGAGGGAGGGATGCCTTAGTTTAGTACTCGGCAAGGAAAGAGAGACGAGAGAGAGGAAAGTGATGGAGATACTGGACGGATGGTGTGAGAGATGAGATGAGATGGAAACGGCAGGCTGCTGGTTTTTCGTGGAAGCAAACACGCAGCACAGCTGACACTTGCTCCTCGCCCTCTCGCACCAGCGTGGAACGGAAATGGACCCATCCAGAGAAAAGTCACGTCTATTGTTCCGTTTGCAACGGAAAGGAAGAAAAGTGACAATCCAGGCAAACGTCAATGGTACAGCGGCTTCCACTGCAAGCCTTAATTTGTTTTCTTCTTCTTTTATAACCGCAGCTACCAACCTATGTCGAGCATATTTTTGTTACATATAGGCTGGGCTAGGACAACTAAACAAGGTTTGTTGTGACTCACTCGGCATATCCTGTCAGGACTTCTACCGCGCCGGACGTGATACATGAAGAAGATGGGCTGGCTAGACAACCGTGAGCTCGGTCGGAATCCCATTGTTCATCTAGCTAGACCTGAATGGGCCTAAGGTCATGTAATGCTTTTGTACGCGGCCTGTCCGCCGTTTCTTCCTTTATATGGCGCTGCGTGAGCGTGAGAGGGCATTCACGATTATTGTATGAACAGAACAACTCTGTCTTCTCTTCTAGCAACCTCAATCCCCATTGATGTTCTTGTGTAGATGACCCTTTCCTTCGAGGTCATCAACACTTGGTATTAGAGACACCGGTCCTCGGATCTGAAGACACACCCGCACTATACTCGCCTAGCAAAAATGGCGGACGCGGTGGATCCCAATCTGAAGCTTGCGCTTGAGGCGCAATCGAACGCGTTCCTCCACGAGCTCAAGGCGGAGTTTGCGACGCTGGAGGAGAAGCTCAATTTGAAGATCTTGGCCACTAAGAAGCAACAAGGGGACCACGGCACGGCACTAGAGGCCACGCTGCGGCCTTCGACACGAGCTTCACCGAGTGGAAGCCGGAGATCGAGTCCGCCGTCACATCTATCAAGCTCGAAGTCGCTAAACTCAATAAGTTCTTCGACCATGAAGCCCGCGATCAACCTGTCGACCAGGCCAGGATCCTCAAGGTCTTGTCGGCATCCGCATCCGCACCATTTCTGCTTGGTGGTAATGCCGATGGCCGCTATGAACATCACATCGAAAACATCAACCGGACGGACTGTGGGTTTGGTTGGGTGTTCACCCAAACCCATGGCCCGGTCAAGGGTACGAATGATCCACCTTGCCCTACTTTTTCCCCGTGTCCTGATCATTTTCTGTTGCACACATCTGGTGGATTCCCTACACACTTGCCTACTGGCAAACGGCCTAAAATCCATTTCCTAACTTTGAAGGCACTAACCCAAAATTATGGAAATCCCGTTGCAAAAATTACTTTGAGATGTATAGTGTGGATTCTAGCTTGTGGCTAGAAGTAGCAGTGATGCATTTTGAGGGTGCTGCGGCTTTGTGGTTGCAATCACATGAGTGTCGTGTCTGCAGTGCTAATTGGGATGAATTCGTAGATGGGTCCATGATCGTTTTAGTCATGAATAACATGACCTCCTGATCCGGTAGCTCTTTAACATTAGCAGACAGGTGCTATTCAGGAATATGTTGACAAATTCAGTGAACTGGTCGACCAGTTAGCAGCATATGAACATCCCGCTGACACGCTTTATTATTCATGCAAATTTATTGATGGGCTGAGGCATGGTATAAATCTGTAGTCCTTATTCAACGTCCTAGCAACTTGGATACTGCTTGTTCCATGGCATTGCTGCAGGAAGAAGCAGAAGCATCGAGGATGCAAGAATTTGGCAAGCTGAAGCATTATACCTAGCTAAGTTGGCTCCAACCTTTGCCGCCACCACCCAGGTGGGATAAATTGCTGGGTGCTGCTGCTCACTCTCATACAAATTCTTCTGACGACAAGCAAGAACTGTAAGCAGCCCGAGCTGGTTCTACTGCTAGCAAATTGGCCTCTCTTCGTCAATATCGTATATCAAAAGGTTTTTGCAAGTTTTGTGCTGAAAAATGGGTCCATGCATGGGCATAAATGTGCTCCCACAGTTCAGTTGCACGCAGTGTAGGAATTGTAGGAAATTTTGTCATCTGAAGAAGCTATTTCCAAAATTGCAGAAAAGGATTCTGAACAAGTATTTTTGGCAATTTCTAAGGAAGCTGTGTCAGGCCAGGAAAAGGCTACTACTCTGAAGTTTAGGGGTACAATTCAGCATGAAGAAGTGTTGCTCTTAAATGACTCTGGCAGCTCCAACACCTTCGTCAGTGATAGAGTGGCTACTGCTTTACTTGGGATTACTCTTCTGACCAATCCCATCAATGTACAAGTGGCTAATGGTGGTATTAGCGACTGCCAGAAGGAGCTGAAAAAGGCCCAGTGGTGGATACAAGACTGCCAGTTCATTTCTTCTCTCAAAGCAATTCCACTGCAAAGCTGCATGGATTGGTTACAATAGTACAGTCCTATGAAAGTGGATTGGTTCAACAAGTGGCTGTCGATCCCATATAATGGCTCTATTGCCCTCCTCCAAGGAATTTTCCTTCTATCTCAGAATGTACTGTGATAGAAGTGTAGCTTTCAGAGGCCACTAACACCGTACCACAGATAAGTTATATCTCTTTATGCCAGTACCTGAAGGGCTCCTGGATCTACTAAATGAATATACTGACTTGTTTGAAGAGCCAGAGGGATTACCTCCAAGTAGATTCTATGATCATACAATTCCTTTGATTGAAGGTGCAAGACCTGTCAATGTGAGACCATGTAGGTTTTCACTAGCTATGAAAGATGGGACACAGACACAAGTTTTAGAGATGCTAAAAAATGGCCTCGTTTAGCACAACAACAGTCCATTTTGATCCCCAGTGCTTGTTGTGAAGAAAAAGGACAATACCTGGAGATTCTGTGTGGATTACCGTCATCTGAATGCACTCACAGAAAAGTACAAGTACCCTGTAATCATTATAGATGAACTCTTAGATGAACTAGCTGGTGCTTGCTGGTTCTCTAGCCTGGATTAATGAGCTAGTTTCCACCAAATATTAGTGAAGGCTGTGAAGAATTCAAAACTGCATTTCAAACACACTTTAGGCCACTATAAATGCAGAGTAATGGCATTTGGCCTTACTGAAGCACCTGCCACATTCCAGAAGGACATGAACAAAACTTTAGCACCGTTTCTCAGGAAGTGTGTGTTAGTGTTCTTTGATGATATCCCGGTTTACAACAAGACCTTGGAAGAGGACATAGTACATTTGCAGCAGACATTTCAGTTGCTAAAGAAAGACCTATGGAAAGTCAACCAGTCTAAGTGCTCATTTGCTCAAAACTCCATTGCATACTTGGGTCATACTATCAGTCAAGTGGGAGTTGCAATAGATCCAACCAAAATTACAGCAATCACATCCTGGCCTACACCATTTAATGCAAAGGAGTTGAGGAGTTTTCTGGCCAAAATTACAGCAATCACCCCAAAATTACAGCAATCACATCCTGGCCTACATCCAAAATTTGCCATGCATTTTGGGGTGGTAAGTCAACTACCGACAAACCTGTTACAAAAAAAACACCATGTTCATCTGGACGAAAGGCCATGACACTGCCTTTAGTATTCTCAAACAAGCCTTGGTGTCAGCCCCTGTACTTGCCCGGCCAGACTTCTCTAAACAATTTTGTATTGAGACTGATGCATGTGATGCTGGTGTTGATGCAGTCAGGCCACCCTAGCCTTTATCAGCAAGGCATTAGGTCCTAAATCTAAAGGCATGTCCACCTATGAGAAGGAATACATGGCTATATCCTCATCGCTGAGCAGTAGTGGAGGTCATAATTACAACATGGAGAATTCATCATATTCACTGATCACAAGAGTCTCTCTCAGTTGAATGAACAAAGGTTACATACCTCCTGGCAACACAAAGTCTTTTCCAAGCTCATTGGGTTACAGTATAAAGTGTTATACAGAAAAGGGGCAGACAATAGAGCAGCAGATGCACTATCTCGCTGAGGTCATGATGAAGCTACACTTTTTTCTTTCCTTGTGTCACACATGACTGGTTAGAGGATATCAAGCTCAGTCACCTAGAAGATGATGACAGTAAAAAAGTTACTAGCCTCTTTGATGGTTGCTCCTGATAAAGTGACCCACTTTACTCTAAAAGAAGGTATAATTAGGTATAAAGGCAGGATATGGTTAGGCAACAAGCCTGCACTACATACTGCTATTTATCAGCAATGCAGGATTCAGCTGAAGGTGGTCATTCAGGCATACCTGTTACCTACAGAAAACTCAAACAACTTTTTGCATGGAAAGGCATGAAGACATGTGTCCAAGTATTTGTTAAATATTGTGCAGTGTCTGCCAGCAAGCCAAACCAGACAGAGCTAAGTACCCAGGATTACTCCAGCCTTTTCCTGTCCCTTCATCTGCCTAGGAGATTATTTCTATGGATTTCACTGGGGGCCTTCCAAAATCTAGTTCTTCTAACTGCATATATTGGTGGTGGTAGACAAATTCTCTAAATTTGCATACTTCTTGCCTCTATCTCATCCTTTTTCAGCAGCTAGTGTTGCAACATTGTTTCTTAGCAATAGCTTTAAACTTCATGGGCTGCCTGCATCCATTATCTCTGATCGACACCCAGTGTTTACTAGCAATTTTTGAGACACATTGTTAAAGTTAGCTGGAATAGTACTGAGGATGAGTTCTTCATATCGTCCACAAACGGATGGTCAAACCGAGAGAGTCATTAGTGCTTGAAGACTTTGTTGCGTTGCTTTGTTCATGCTTGTCCTAAAATATGGAAGGAGGGCAGTTGCAGGATTTTGGTATAACAGCAGCTGCAGTGGGCAAATCTTCTTTTGAGGTCTTGTATGGTCAATCTCCGAGGATGTTTCGTGTTGACACTTCAAGCTGTGCTCCTGGCTAAATGTCTGATTGGCTAACTGAGCGTGAGTTGATGACTAATCTTGTCAGACAACATCTACTTCGGGCTTTCCAAAATGAAGCACCAAGCTGACAAACGCCGCTCTTTTAGCGCATGTTTGAAGTAGGCAATTAGGTATACTTGAAACTACAACCATATATTCAGTCGTCTATTGCTCATCACTCTAAGCAAAAACTCAGCTTCAAATACTTTGACCATTTCTTATGTTAAACAAGGTGGGATCAGTAGCATGCCACCTCAACCTGCCAGAATCTAGCTCCATCCATCCAGTGATTCATGTGTCACAATTGAAACCAGAAGTTGGATTCAAAGGTACAATATCCTCTCCTTTACCACCTGACAACACAGCATTTCAGGTTCCTGTCAAACTGCTCCAGAAGCAGGTCATCACTCGAGGCATTGACACTGTTGCCCAAGTCCTCGTTCACTGGTCCAACATGCCAAAGGAGCTGGCTACTTGGGAGGACCTCATTTTGTTGAAGAGTCGTTTTCCTGCTGCTCCTGCTTGGGGTTAAGCAGGATCTAAAGGAGGAGGGAATGTCAGGACTTCTACCGTGCCAAACGCGATACAGGAAGAAGATGGGCTGGCGAGACAGCCCAGATCGGAAGCCAAATGTTCGTCTAGCTGGACCGGAATGGGCCTAAGGCCACGTAATGCGTTCGTACTCAGCCTGTCTGCCATTTCTTCCTTTATATGGTGCTGCGTGAGCGTGAGAGGGCATTCACGATTATTGTATCAGTAGAACACAACTCTGTCTTCTGTTCTAGCAATACAGCTGTGTTCTGATCCAATCTTCTCCAATCCTCAATCCCCATTGCTGTTCTTGTGGAGATTTCCCTTTCCTTCGAGGTCGTTAACATCTCCTTTAGTTGCAACAATGGAATTAACCCGTCTAGGGACATGTTTGCTTACAGTTTAGTTGGCATACAATGGTCTAACCCTAACTCAACAGCTTCAATTGCAAGACCTTAGTTTAGCACTTGGGAGAGACAGAGATGGATGGATGGTGTGAGAAGGGTGAAAAGGTCATCTCCCTCTCGCGCTTTTTTCCATGGAAACAAACGTGTGGCACGGTTGACACATGCTCATCTCCCTCTCGCGCTGCCGTGGAACGGAAATGTACCCATCCAGAGAGACGTCGTGTCTACTGTTCTATTGGCATACGATGGAGAAGGAGAGAAGCGACAGTCCAGACAGGCATCAGCAGTGCAGCCTCAGCGGATTCCACTACTAGCCTTAATTTGTTTTCTTCTTATTTTATAAACCGTGGCCACCGACTCGTCAAGCATGTTTTTGACGTTAGACTGTGAGTTGGGGATTGGTTACTGTTTAAGTATGTAATTGGAAATGCTGAGATACGTAGGTGCCTTTAATGGAGTACTGGACATTAGATCAATCTTCACCATGCAGTATATGCTTCCGAGATATGTGCAAAACATGTTTTAAATTTATTGGTTATTCCATTGTCATAAGCATCGGTGTGAGAGATAATAGGGGCAAGGAGTAACATATTGATCCATACATAAACTGGCACGCCGATTAGAGATTTCAAAGGAGAGACAAAACACAAACGAAAGTTTTAGACCAAAGTTTCCCTGCTTTATTTGAAAGCAAATCTGCTGGCCAGGCCAGCGTACAGTACCAGGTTGATCAGAGCACGAAGGCTCAACCCCAAAGCTCAGCGTCCCCAAGTTCTCGCCTTGATATTACAGTACCAAAGAAAAGCAGATAACAAAAGAAACCGAACTGCCCGAAGGAATTGAAACTAAACAAAAGTGTCCCAGCAAGCTATCCTATTACAGATTAAAGCATCAGCATTCTTGTTGGATTGCTTCTGGCCTCCATTTTCATCTTTATTTTAGCGATCAGGACGTCGATTTCCCCCCTCTCACTTGGCCTTGATAGCACCCTACATCTCTGCATATTGACAGAATTCTATGAATTATTGACTGTGGAGAGGGGCACAGTTGATTACGGAAAACAAAGTCATTTCTGGTAAGCCACAATGCCCAGCATATGGCCCCCAAAAGAGCTAGCATCTTACTATTCCCTGTATGATTGTTATCTCTAAGCGCCATCCTGAAAAATTCCTCTAAATTTGCTGGGACCATCTCCCATTCTAACGTTTCTCTAATAACACTCGAAGCAAAAGTCGCCAGCGCACATCTAAAACACAAACAAATGTCAGATAGATTTCCAAGAGCCACAGAGTACATCGCCGACCACTCACCATTACGGTGCATCAGACTTGTCAAATTCGCACTATCCAAATTTAATGATCTGAAACCCCAGGTCTAATCTGACCAAGGCGTGGGAAACCATATCCCCCAACTCTTGTCCACATGAAAAAGTGTGAAATCAAAGTTGAGAAGAACCTAAAATTATTTTCACGTGTGCATTATATCTACCTTAGTCTAGGCAGATGCTTGCGTAACACTTGGCTCTCCTACTTTTTTGCTTTTCTGTGTCAGTTTACTGCTTCCCTTGTTCTGCCACATTAATTAAGTACTGAAGGATTGAGCACACAATTGCTCGGCACCTATTTTTGACTGATCCTATATGCAGTTGCCAAAAAAAAAAAAAGATCAGTAGTCCTTACCTCTTCATAAAACGGTCTAAATGAAACCCAAAGAAGTAAAGGTCTAGATTTTTGAAGTGGCTTCGCCAGTTTCTAATTGCCAAAGCAAATTTTTTTCAGTATTGGATCCACCATCGAAAATTACTTAAACCTCAGATGCCGTCGAGTAGCAATTTCTTTCTCTCTCAGGCCATCCACATCACTTCTGCCGAATTTTTGTGGACTATTTCTCAAAATGGCCAAACTACTAGACTTCAATGTCAGCCCCATAGCTAGGACCACAAACAAATCCGCAGATCTGGAATCACAAGGCCTAGAGCCCTAGGAGGACGACACGGCAGGGTGGTGTGGGTCCTTGCCAGACAACGGTGACACGGCGGCGTGGTATGGGTGGCGCGGTGACTATCGGCAGGTGCGGATCAATAGCGTGGCAGCTCATCTAGTGTGGTTCTGGCTCAGGGGTGACTTGGCAAGGGTCTTCAATGTGATGGTGGTGCAGGTGGCGGTGATGGTGCGAGCTCCCTGGCGGTGAGGTGGTGCGAGAAGGAGGCTGGCATGGATGATAGGCTAAGATTGGACTGCGCCTTTTCTCTTTTCAACGACTTTTTGACGAATTAATAGTGGTGGGCACTGGGCAGCCATCCGCCACTACATATTCTCCATTTGCAGTAACCAAATCGTAGCGGGGAAGTGATGTCCGCCCACTTTAACAGTCTCTTTTAGTAGGTGTGTGCTGCTACCACAATATAGCAATCGATGTCTTCATAACGAATCTAGTGTTGATGCTAGCTAGGTAACCGCACCATTCTGTGTGCCCGCCACATGAATCTAGTGCGTTTTGTCGTGTTCTAATTTAAAGAATGACGGAAATAGCTATCGATCTGTACTTATCTTTGATGGTATACACTGATGATATGCTGTTTGGAGGGGTTGATTTTGTAGTAATTGTTACCGCCCTTTATTTCATTTTTCTGAGGTCAAGGCATTGAGGTTTTATTGAATTTATTGGGTTCTTTGGAATGGTTTGGTTGATTGGCAGTCGTGTAATAGTGCTACTATTAGCAAGAGGAGGGGAATTCTTGCAATGGATGGAAGTCATGGTGCAAGTCACACGCTTGCAACCACCTTTTTGTGGTGTTAACATTGACTTGCCTCACGTTTTCTGTGGCTTCATTTGCTTCCTTTTATGTCTGTTTATATGTTGTATGATTTGAAAATCCTGTTCAATCAAACAAGTTTTGTACCTGATTAGAATATTTTAGTTCCAGTTGACTGTATCCCAGCAGGGAAGTAGCAGGTAGTAGTATATTGTTATGATTGGCTATAGGAGTTCAATGCTTGTGACGAGGAATGTGAAAAATACCAGATTATGCTGCTCAAAAAAGTTGTGATAGAATTAGATCGACTCCTGGTGTTAAAATCGTCTCTCACAAAACAGGCTCTATGAAACATAAAAGTATTTCTGTTGTTATGCTTTTAAGTGGTTTGAATTCAATGGATGCTCATGAAGGTGTCAAAGAAGCCACTACTTTGTTCCTTTGGCATCCACAGCAGAATCCAAAAACTTAGTTTTGTAGAATTATTTGTTGTTGGGTTCGACGATCTGATGAGATGTGTGGCTTATCTTTTCTATCCCAAGGCATGTAAGATGCGATCACTAGTGGATCACGCGTATGTTGTTGATTGTTCTATGGACCAGGCGGGCCTTCTTCACTATTCGCTGGAAAAGATGGTAACAGAGCGCTAGCCAAGATGTCTTTGAGCCACAGGATTTGACAGGTGACGTCTCCGGCCTTGGTCCTTTTGAGCATGATGCCTTGTAGGACTGGGAATACAAGTTCATGAGAAAGTACGTGAAGGTCGGTGGCATCAAGAAAAACGTGCCTATTGAAGATGACAACACCGCAAGCACCTCTCCTGCAACCAATGAAGCCACTACTCCTGCAGCCAATGAAACCACAGTAGTGACAGAGGCTGAGAATTTGCCATCAACCGAAGAGAAGCCAAAGGAGGCAGTCGCAGAGGAGGTCAAAGAGAAGGAAAGCTTTATAATTCTAGCTTTTCATTTACATTCATTAGGGATGGAGTGTGTGCAACACTTTATATAAGTGTTTGACACATTTGTTAGTCAACAGGACTGGTTCACGGTCAGCTTAATTGCAAGTGGTCAACAAACTGTGACATGAAAGAATTTGATAGGTGCATTAATGAGATGATTTTTCTATGTTGTAGTGAGCTAAAAAAAAAGGAGGTAATGTAAGCCACCACAAATCATTTGGTACCGTCACTACAAATGTCCTCAGCCACATGCCTCCGCTCCCAATTGCACACATTCTACAGCCGCTCTCGGCATTCGTGGCCTATCCTCACCTCGATCTCCGGCTCTGGCCTCATGCGCCCCATGGCCGCCGCTAGTGCTCCCCCTCTTGTGACTCCCACCCGCAACCTACTCTCCAGGCCATCGTTGTTCTGGGCCCAGATCTGGAGCTACGTCATCTCCGTTTGCCTCGTGCGAAGGTATGACTCATTTGTCTCTCTAGTTCCGACAAGCTTCTGGCAGGATAAGCCACTTCCTCTTTGGAACGGGATTCTGTCACCTCGGTCCCACAGGCCAGATCCAGCCCTGTCGCCAAACACATCGCCACTTGTTTGGCTCCCACGAAGGTCCGATCGACGCATCTTCCATACGACAAAGCGGCACCCGATCTGGTACTCCCTCTTCCCCTCTGCGAGTATTATTTGGAGCAGATGTAGATAAGAGACCCACCGAAATTGGGACTCATGTTCTCTTTGTTGGCACAAATGCTATTGTCCTTACAGAATTGTTAGCAGTTAGTTTGAAATTATTCCCGACCTTCTCTCCAGGTGTTAGTAGTACTATTTCTTTATGGCATGCTGCAGTATATCGAATCTCTCACAAAATATATTTTTGGTGCTACTGCATCTATTCAGTTTTTTTGCATGGTAATGCGTACTAGAAGCAGTTTCATTTGGTGCTGTCCTGTTCGCTTAGGCAAGAAGAGGAGCCTGAACCTTTTGTTGTTTGTTAAACTGAACTTTCTCTAAATTTTCTTATGTTCCAGAGAAACGCTAAGGGTACGTTTGGTTGCTTGGCTTAGAATTAGCCTAGCTAGGAATAAGCCATGGCCAAGTCAATCCAGGTTAAAGCTGGTCAAGACATCGGTTTTTGGTTGTTGTGGCTAACTCTGGCCAGGCTTAGGTAAGATTACTTTTGGTTGCATGGCCAGAGGACTTCTGAGCTTGTGCAAGCCAGGACGCCTGTGTTTGGTTGCTTGGCCAAGGGCGATCAGGTCACCATGTGCTTGCATTGGTGTGCTTACCACTCAATTGTCATGAACAACAGCAAGTGCACGCATGCGTGAGAATAGATGATTCCAAGTTCGTTCCTGCAAGTTAAAAACATGCGCATGAGAGATACATGGGCAGCTAGCAATCAGATTTTAATACCAGAACATAAACAACCACTTAACATCATACAAGAATGAGAGGCAGCACAGGAACAATAATCAAATGGTTCAGAATAACATGTCTTTGCATTGCATTTAGAGGTCTCAATATGCAACACACAACAGCTAACCACTTGCATACCAAATTAATGTTTGTATGCAACACAGCAAGATGCCTTTGCACAACAACGCTGCCAGGTGCCTTTGCACCACAACACACAAGAGCACGCCATCAAGTTTGCATGCAACACCTGTATTAGAGTTTACAAAAGAATGAGTGGTGTCCATACTACCTCACCACATGCCTACTCTAGTTGTTAGCTATAGTAAGCAGCCAAAAAATCATCAGGTGATCAGTGTGTTGTCATGCTACCCTCTACATGTAGTAGAACTTGGCGAGGTAGGACCTCATCCAAAGGTCCTTGTCCTCAGCAGACATTTCAACATAGACAAGTGCTGTTGCCTTGTTGATACCCTGAGTGAGGAAGCCAAGAGCGTGCATCAGCGCCTCTCTAGTGAACCCTGGAGTCCCCATGACAGCCTGGTACACTCCGGGAGCAGCTTGAGCATGAGAGCTCGCAGTAACAGCAGCTGCAAAGCCCCAAATTGCATCAGTCAGACTCAACATGTTAGCAGTGTTATATTCCTCAGCACAGGTCCTCTTCCTCTTCTTATCACCATCAAGTTTTCCCTTAGTTTGAGAGGTTTCTCCAGTCTGGACAGCAGGAGCAGGTGAAGTAGTTTCAGCATCCAAATCAATGGGATCAAATGGTTTCCCAAGTGGTTCATTCGAACCCATTGCAAATCTTCCTGTAGCTACCCCACTACCATATATCAGCTGCATTTCCAGGTAGTTTGCAAGAGGAACATTGAGAAATTCAGCATCTTTTGGGTGGTCCTAAACAAAGAAAAGAATATAATTAGCATTCCAAGTTTAAAATGTTAATGCAAAGGTAAAGACAACAGGTGAAGAAACCTTGGTGTGGCCTTTGTAGTGTTCTGGGTCAAGGGTTATCATGCAGTTTTCCTCATCCCACAAGGCTCCGCTCAGCTCTTTCAGCTTGCAAATCTTAACCCACTTGGCCCTCCACTTGCGCAAGTGGTTGTACACTTGGTTTCCAGACACATCCAACCTAGAAAATTCAGCAACCTCCTTTGCCACTTGGTTGTAGTGCACTTCTTTGAAGCCTTTGTCAGTTTTCACCCCTTCTCCAACAAGGACAGCAAACTCTTAAGAGCAAACGTAGACATGGCAGTGGTCCAAACCAGCCTAGCATTGGCATTTCCATTGCCACCTTGTGGGTCTGGGATAGCCTGCACATCAGGTTCAACATCCCCCCCATGACCACCCTCCGGAAAACCAGCCCCCACAAACTCAGCCATGCCTAAATATGTACAACCAACATGATAGATAAGATATCTTATGGAAATAAAAACTGGAAGATAAAAAATAAAATACTAAGTAAGAAATCACATTATTGCCTAAGAACATGGCCTCAACATTTGTTTTCAGAAATAAACCACATGAACAGTAGCACAACATGGCCTCAGGTTGTTTATGGAAATGAAAACACACCATCATTAATAGATAAAAAGATCCTCATAGCAGTAGCACAATGGTCTCAGCTTACATGATTAAATAAACATCACAGCAGTACTAATAAGGTCTCAGCTTATACATGATTAAATAAGCATACACGAATAAAACATCACAGCAGCATTACAATGATCCTAGGTCCTCATGTTGCCTCGGTTAGCCCACATTTGTTCAGCCCATGTGTCTCTCTTGCTAGCCCAAGCCACATTATCGACCACTACATCATTTGGAGCATTTTCATCTACATGATTAGCATTCCAAGTTTCCTCATTAGGGACATGATCATCAGCTCCAAACCTAAGAATCCAGTTGTGTAGTATGCAACATGCAAGAACACATTTCACTTAGTGTCTTGTAGGTGTGAAAAGGCTTATTGTACAGAATCTTGAATCGATTCTTCAATGCACCAAAGGCCCTTTCAACCGAGACCCTAAGAGATGAGTGCCTCAAATTGAAGAGCTCCCTTTGGTTTTGTGGACTTCTCACACCATATTCCCTCAGGTGGTATCTTGTACCCCTATATGGGGGTAGGAACCCAGGCCTGACTGCATATCCCGCATCAACCAAGTAAAATTTACCTACCAGAGGGAATATGGTGTTAGTGCATTATTATTTAACTAAGTTGTGAATCCTAATGTGCAGTTATAGAATACCTGGGGGAACTCTTAAGCCATCAACCCTTTGTAGGGCATCGGCCAAAATGAAAGCATCATGTGCTGACCCCTCCCATCCAGCCAAAACATATGTAAACCTGAGATCAAAGTCTACAGCTGCAAGTACGTTTTGAGTGGTGGTGTGCTTCCTTCCCAGAAATGCAGCCTTGTGTTTCACTGGAACTCTAGCTAAGACATGGGTACCATCGATGGCCCCAATGCAGTCCTACATCAAGCTAATTGTTAATAAAGATCAATGCGCATGCATTACTAACATAAGTACAAATTTCATTAATCAGTACTCCTAACCTTGAAGTAAGGATTCCACCTACGGCTATTCTGAATTTTTGGTGGAGTTGCAGTAGAAGGAGGCGTGATTATCTCATCCCTGAGTTCCCCGACAGCATATAAAACTTCTTGGAAATACCTACTAATCGTTTCCAAGGACCTCCTAAATGTCATCTTGATGCAAGTGAACCTTTGGTTGTGTCCAACTACATGGAGAAACATTGCCACCTGCTCCTCTATGCATGTATGTACGCTATCCCTTAACAGCCCCCTAGCGCGAAAAAGGTCATACAATTGGAAAAAAGGGGCCCTTTTCATCCTAAGTAGCTCCACACATTGTGTATCATTGGACTGGTAGATGAAAGTTAGGTTAGCCTGCCTTTCACGGTCCCTCTCAGCCATAGGAGCATAGGTGACAGCAGGACGAGCTAAAGAACGACGCCTAAACATAACCCACAACCAAGCAGAGGCAACAACAACAAGAGCAGCACCCCTGAGCACAAGTTGACGACGTCTGTTATTTGCCTCATCCATCTCTAAATGCAAAAGAGTATCACAGTAATTAGCAAGCAGAAATCAGTCATGACTGCAACTCAAAGAAAGAATTCATGCCAGTGACAAAAAAAAAAAATATGAAAGACCATTAACTACTGCTCAGATTTAAGGAAATCATCAACCGTTACTACTGCTCAGATTTGAAGGAAATCATTGACCATTACTACTGTTCAGATTAGAGTAAGGAAAACAGTCAAACAGGAAGCATCATCGACCATGTGTCTGCAAGAAACTGTGAACAGCTACTGCTCAGATTCATGACAAAGAAAAAGCATCACTGGCCATGTTGTGCTAAACATGTTCAGTAGATCAAGATTTAATCATTCACAAGTGAAGTAGCATCCAGCAGAAGGCATCACTGGCCACATTCTTTAGCTCAGTTTAGGTCAGGTTAATCACATTTGTTCGGCAAATCAACAAATCCATGTCATGGGACGGCAGATCTAGCTCACATTTGCCTATACATACATCCCAAATGCAGGATCTACAAGAACCAGCAGCAATCCGTACCAAAATAAATGGGGACAAGGCACAAAAAAGGGAGAGGAGAAAGGGGACGAGTAGGCACCGCGTGCGGGCTGCAGAGCACCACCTGCAGACCACGTATCAGCTACCGGAGCGAGCTTGTTTTCCGGCGAACGGAGGCGGATGGCGGATTCGAGCAGAGAGAGGAGCCGAGCGCGGGAGCGACCGGAAAAAAGCGCGCGAGGACTGGAAAGCGGCGCGCAAATGGGAGAGGGCAGCGGTAACCCTAGCACCCAGGGGGAGGTCATTCGCGTGGCCGCGTCGGGCCAGCTTGGGCCGCGTGCCGCTGTGGGACCTGGCT
This sequence comes from Eragrostis nindensis, assembly GCA_012490785.1. NCBI lineage: Eukaryota > Viridiplantae > Streptophyta > Magnoliopsida > Poales > Poaceae > Eragrostis > Eragrostis nindensis. The sequence continues at coordinate 242,350 of JAAXCT010000455.1, forward strand.
GGCACGGGCTTGGCCAGGGATAAACGGTCGATTCTCCCGTTCTCAGCTGGCCTAGCTATCTCCCTCCGATTGCATAAGGCTGGCCTGGCCAAGGGGGCTGGCCAAGCAACCAAAGGCTGCGATGTTGGCTCCAACTGGCCTGGCTAGCACGTAGCCAGGCAACCAAACGTACCCTAAGAGTTTGGCTCTTTCCATCTCTGCCAACCCGATCCTTCCACTAACCCCCTCCCAAACCCTAGCTAATTGCTCTTTAAATTTCTACTAACCGGCCGCCATTTCGGTGTTCAAATCCTCCAGACCCCAATTACCAACCCCGGAAACCCTAGTTCAGGCTCTCAACACACCATGACGGCGCCGGCTAAACCTGTCAACCCATGACGCCTCACCGCCACTTCAGCCACTCCCGGCACCGTCATTTGTCAATGGGTAAGCAGCACTCACACACTTCTGGAAGCTACCTTGCATCTTCTCCATTTCTCAATCGGTGTCCTCATGATTACTCATCAGGACAAGAAGAAGAGGCCAACCGACGAGAGAGAGGAAGCGAACCGTTGCGCCTCGAAGTAGTCATACACAGGCGACCCACTGGCGGCTCGCCCGCCGCCGGGCTCCTCCCCGGCGGCAGCCGCCGCTCCGGCCGATTCAACCTCAAAAACCCAAGATCCAAAGCCTCCCTCGCCCTCTCCACCCTCTCCCACAAACAGTTCACCCTCAGCTCCTCCCCATGTGCAGATCGGGGGACCTTCCGCAACCGGATCTACCCAGGTTGGTCTTGGCCATGGCTGCCGGTGCCGGTGCCGGTGGAGCCTCCACGGCCGTGGCTCCTCCGGGCTCGCACGCGGCCGGCAGGCTGAGCTCCGTTGTCCCCGGCCCCGCGCTCCGCCCGGCCCCATGCGTCGCCGGCGCCGGCGGTGCTGCCACGGGCACGACGCCTCGGTGACAGCGCACGACCGGCGGGCAGCTTCTCGTGGGGCTGCTCCTGCTGTAGGTGTCCGCCGATCGGTCCCCTCTCTGGGCGGTGTTGGTGGGGGTGGACCTCGGCTTCGGTCGTCCTTGTCTCTCCCTGCCGCACGCAATGGGGATGTTGATGGCCGGCCGGTTCGTGGGGTTGCTCGTGCATCTTCTGGCACGAGCAAAGCTTTCCGCAGCGCTGGTGCTGCCGGTGTTGCTGCGGGCATGCTATTGCCAGATGTTGCGCCCAATGCGCAGCAGTGTGGAGGCTCCGAATCTCGAGTTGCGGAGTCGAGCTATGCGATTGGCTTAGTAAGGCCGTCCTACAAAAACGCCCTTCTCAATCAGAGCTGCCCCGGCCTCCAATCAAGGTGCCAGTCTCTGACCGGGAGAGAGGCCACTGCTCCTGGGGCCAAGAGCTCACAACCGGGCACATGGTAGCACGAGAAGTGGCGATCGCGCTACTTGAGAAGGATGAAGGGGCTCTGCTTCAACTGTCTTGCTCGTGATCACAAGGTTGCATCATGTCGTGGTCCGATCAGCCTTCTAGGGGCAGCCTAGAGGGTGCTTTGGCACCGGTGCACACTTCTTCAGGCGGAGGTCAAGCTGTCGATGATAGCTTGCTGCAGTTCAAACCAACTTGGTCATATGTAGTCCGTGAGAAGTCGCAGGATCCGATGGTGATGGAGGCACACCTCATGATGCGGTTGTGTGATGTTGGTGAGGTCTCCTTCACACCGCAGGCTGCTACCCCCTTGCTGGTCGTCAATCATCTTCACACTAAAGAAAAGATGAGGTCCAACCAGCCCAATGTCGAGGATGTTCAGACTCCATCGATAGTTAGATGTGAGGAGGAGCAATTGATTGGGCATGAGTTAATCAAAGCCTTGAGCAATCTCAAGCACACTGTGGTAACTCCTTTGTCTCCCTCTATTTCCCAAAACTCATCTACTGGTAAGGTATCAATTGGGGTGCATTTGGAGGGCGGCGGTATGCATTGCACTCGACGTCGGAAGCTCAAACCAGGTGTAAAAGTGGTTAGAAATATGTTGACAAAGAAATGGATTGTTGTAAGGAAGAACAAAAGGTTGATTGACAAACAGTTGATTGCCTTGGCTAAGCTCTTGAAGGCATTGAGGAGGCCTCCTTAGTTGTGGTTATCTTCCCTGCAAGACTCATGATCCTTAGCTAGCTGCATGTGGGTTGTTGTTTTGTGTTGCTTCGGTTGTTGTTTTGTTTTTTCTCGGGCTTGGTGATGACCATGGCTCGGGCATGTAATCCTAGGATGTACTTCTATCTTCTATCTTAATGAATGGCAGCGCTCCTGCCTTATTTAAAATAAAAAATACTCATCAGGACAGATCGGAAGAGGGACTGGTCACCATTTGCGCAAAACGCTGTCGTGGGTTACTTGTAGGGCATGGATGACCTACCTAGCAGAATTTAATGGTCCTCTCTATCTTACATTCTCATGATACCCAACTGTTGCATTACGTACATTCGTTAAGGATTGAGTGTATACAAGAATTTATATATGTGTGAGACACATTTCTTACTCAACAAGACAGCTGGTTGACAGTCAGCTTAACTGCAACTGGTCAAGAAACTGCTACATGAAAGAATATTTGACATATAGGTGCATTTATCAGATACTTGTGTACCACCCAGTCCGTCTTGGTTCCGGTCCGCGACCGCGCGCCACCGGCTTCTCCTTCCCTGTGTTCTTCCAGTAGCCGGCGCCGGTGGCCCACCGGTTTGCACAGCGGCCCTTCATGTACTTGGCCTCCTTGCACATGAAGAAGTAGCGCTCCGGCTCACTCCACCCTGTCAGAAAGGAAATCAGCTCAGCACAGCCCCTGAAAAAAATCCGATGAGATCCGACGACACGAGAGACGATGCGAACGTCGGAGGGGTCGTGCGCGAGGATGCGGGCGTCAGGGATGTCGACGGTGGCAGCGAGCGCCCGGCTGCGGATGTAGTGCACGACCAGCTCCCCATCAGTGGGATGGAACCGGAAGCAGCGTGGAGCCAAATCTACTTCCCATGTCTGCCGGCCCGCTCCAGCCACCAACCCCCTCCCGAACCCTAGTTTTTCTCTTTAAATTTCCCCAGACCCGCCTCCATTTCGGCGTACAAATCCTCCAGACCCTCACCAATCCATCCTCCCGAAGAAACCCTAGCTCAGGCTCTCAACCCCATGGCGGCGCCGACTCAGCCTCTCGACACCGCCGCCATTTCCACTCCGGCAACTTCCGGGGCTGGCGTCAACGTCGTCCACAGGTCAGCTACCGCCGCCATTTCCACTCCGGCTTCTTCTTCTCTCCCTCTCGATTCCTGATGTCTTCCTGCTCGATTACTCCTCCAGGACGGAAGACATGGTCCCCGACGAGCAGCTCGGAGTCGAGAATGAGATCGTGCAGGACAGGTACGAGCACATTCTTCTTCATTTCTTCAACATCTGATGGTTCTTCTTCTAAAATCTGATGCATGGTTCCTGTTGATTTGTTCAGGTCGGAGGAGATGCCAGACTACTGGGCGAGGCTCCTCTCGGGTGATCTCGTCGCCAAGATCGGCGACAACGTTCTCGCCGGCGACGTCGCGGACTACATCCGTATGCGGGCGGTCTGCAGTCCCTGGAGGAGCTCCGTCGTCGACCCGCGCGGCCTCCTGCACCCGCGCTTCTTCCCCCGCAACTGGCTAATGCTGCAGGACTCCGACGAGGAAATACTCTTGGACTCCGACGACGACGAAGAGGACACAGCGGCGCCGGCTCCGGACGACGGGAGGCACCGGTTCGTGAACGTGCGCACCGGCGCCACGCTCCGCATCCGGCTGCCGCCGGCAAGGTCGTCACCACCGGCGGCGCCGGGGGGCTCCTGCTCCTCTGCTGCGAGCGCACCGACACCGTGCGCCTCCTCAACCCGCTCACCTCCGCCATGGCCGAGCTCCCGGGCTTGCGTGTGCTAGCAGTTGAGACTCACCTCGTGGCCAGGAGGAGGTACTCTTCCTCCTGGGGAGGATTTAGAGTAGAACGCGTCCCGGCGCGATTCATCTCGGCCGGAGTCATCGTCAGCGGCGAGCACCCCACCGTTCTGCTCATCGTCTTCGGCAGGAGGGCGCTCCTGTACCTCAATCCCGGGACGACGGCTGGGGAACCGTTGACATCAGCTGCGTCATCGGCGATCGGCACTACTACTTCCGTGGCGCCATCTCCTTCCGGGGCCAGTTCTACGCCGCGGCCTTACCTGGTGTGCGTGTCCGGGCCGCATGACCCTGCTTTTTGTACATGCGGCACGGGCTTTCATTTAGACAAGCTTGTGCCCTCCCTCCACCACCATGACTTTGCAATGTATATGCCCTAATGTAATGAGATGTCATGTTTAATTTGCTTGGATTAGTATTGAAGTTTATCCCTTCATTATATATGTTAACATAATGTTTGGCATCCTGGATCTGTGTATGCATGTTTGGATGTACGATTCATGTGTGTTCTGTGTCACAAGATTCGGATTTGAACAAGTTTTCAGATGATTAAATTGCCCAAGCTAGTGCTTTGACATGTTCTTTGTTTCCAACAGGCCTGCTATACCGGAAGTTGCTTCAGGTTCAAATCTACTTGTTTAAAAAGAAATGGTCATACGTACGATCCAAGAGACTTTCACATACATAGATTAGTTGTGGTTACTATTTGAATATTATGGGCTCGCATCTATAGAATCCAACAGCAATATCATATAATGTTATTCTATCCGAATCTGTTTAGTTAACCATACCTCTTCACCAAATTATGTGCACACGTTTCTATTAGCCTTGCACAAACCCATGGAGAAGTTGTTGTAACAGAACTGTTGTACTAATCTAGTTTCGTGTCGGAAGCTCGCAAGATACAGCGATTTCTGACTTTTGCCTCACAAGCAGACATAGGATGCATGCAAAGAAAATTATGTTAGATACCTTTAATTGTACATTTTCACGTGTAGTAGACTACATATATATTGCTGCCTAGGATTTCCAATAAATTTTGAAATTGATCAAAAGTAATTCCAAATGAAATTTCTGTGTACCTAGAAAAAAAATATATGCTCCATTATATCCTCATGTCCAAGAGATAGAAGAACAATTCAAATGTTTTCCATAGATAATTCAAGCTTCTATTCTCAAATTAGCGCAGAATAATTGCAATAATATATAAATTTGATCTGAAAATTCTACAAATGCCCTGACAACTTATTTTGGGTCAAAAGATTTCAATAAAAGTTTCAAATGATTTTGATAGAGTGAGATTATATATTATTCACAAATAGATACATCTGTCACATAGATACCTCTAATCACTTTTGACGTTTATGGTTACTCAATCGCTCATGAGCTACGATGGGTTGAAATTGGCCCAAGGCTGATGGGTCAGTATGTTTATTTTTTTTTGAGGGACAGTATGTTTATTTTTTATTTAGAACAAATTATGAAAATATATTTGTATTTTGGAAATGGTTCTGTAGCTCTGGAAATTACAAACCGTATCCAGAATGAACTTTATGACATGAATTGCTTTCTAAAAATTAATTTGATATTATCTTATTATCTTATTTCTCTCTCTCTCTCTCTCTCTCTCTCTCTCGTCACTACTGCCAGTCCTAAACTTCTCCGGTCCAGAGACGCGAAGGGCGTCTTCCAAGTCCGTGCGGCAGTACTATTCTAGCCTGTAAACTTTCCTACTCCCTCGTTGCGATCTATTTGTTTGAGTGATCAATGCTGAATCGTCTTTCGTTTTGATCCATGTACGTTTGCTCAGGTAGCAATCAAGCTTTTATTTTTGGTGGATCCATGAACATGATGATGACCTCCAACTCCTTCAAGGCCAGCAGCAGCACCGCCGCCGCATCTACCCACCACCAGCAACAGCAGGTAATAATCAACTCCTTCCATCCTCATGGAACTCTATTAGTTAGTTTTTTCTTCTTGAGCCTACGTAGCCGGCCTACCATAGGAGTTAGGACTAGCAGGACCGATTCAAGAAGGCATATGCTGTATTCTTCACATGATAGGATTTCTGGTTCTTGTACGTACACCATACGTTGATCCTATATATAGGCACTTTGATATTTGTGTGTGTTTGTGTATGTACCTGCTATGCATTTGCACCGCACTTTTAAATGTTTTCCGTCAAGTGGACAACCAAATTCAAAGGCGGATTTGCTTTCTTTTTCTTTCAAGTGTTTACCACTAGTTCTAGGCCCTTGGAAATCCAATTCCTTCTATATATGTTTTCGCTTTGTTAGGCAGGAATATATTACTAGCAAATCAGTGCAAATTTTGATCATTTTTTTGGCTGTGCACGAGATTCTACTATTAGTATAGCATTGAACAGTGTTTATAATTGACCATTTGCTAATAAATTACTTATAGTTGTGAGTAAAATGTCAAGCTCTACTTGATTTAACAGTATGTTTTAAACGAAACTACTTCAATTAAACCCTTGGGTATTGCCTGAACCCTTGTTACAGTAAAGAACTACAATTAACCGATTTACATGAGGAAGCAAGGCAGAAATTAACGAAGTCAAAGAGAGGGAAGAGGAGAGCAAACCTACGCCAAGACAAGGAGTCCTCACCGTACCATCAAGAGGGAATTGTCGGTTTCAAAAAAAGAAAAAGAGGGAATTGTCAATTCCGCCATGACATTTGTGTGACCAGAGGGCTAGATCTTCGTGACTTCTTCAGACGACTGTCAGATTAGCTTCATCTTCATGCCTAAAGACTTTATAGTTTCTGCACTTCCAAATATTCCTCAAGATACAGATATGATAGAGGTGCGAATTTTCATTGTAGTGCCTTGAAGCTCATATATATAGGAGGGTCATATAAGGGGCCCAGGGTACTCTATATGAAACAGCCGGGTAATGTATAGTCAAATGATGTATATATATAAGAGAAGTCAGCTTGCCTACGGGCCTCTTGGTTCCAGTATAATTTATAATGGAATAGACATTGTAATTCTAACTTTTTCTTTGGATCAACATATACGAAATTAATTTGGATCTTCTATTCCCATACACAAAACTGCATTGTAACTTTTTATTTATCACGAGTTAAATGAACTGGAAAGCTATTCTAGCGCCAATACTAAATTACTCGATAATCTATGTAAGTGAAAGCGTCATGGATTGTCTGAAAAGATTTGGAAATTACTTGTTAATCTAGTAAAAGAGAAGCTAGCTAGCACAGGGGCCTCTTTATTTTGCCTCGTATTTATCGTCCCAATATACAGAGTGGAAATTTGAATTATCTGTAGCTCTATTTTCAAATGGATATCTTTTAGTCACCCAATAAAGAAAAAACTTATATAATAAGATTGTATCTTGTAACTAAGGTCTGTCTTCTACTTAGATGAGGAATTTGGCATCATATGTCTGCTACTGAGGCTAAATCAGAAATCGCTGTATTTTGCTAGCTTCCAACACGACACTTGATTAGTACAAGGGGCTTCTCTTAGAAGAACTTCTCCAATGGTTTGTGCAAGGTAATAGAAACGTGTGCAAATTGTTTGGTGAAAGAGGTATGGTTAACTAAACAGATTCAACATATCACTACCAAATGTCCAGATAACTAGCGTTCTAATTTCTGTTGCAAATATATATAGCATATATATACATATCTTGAATGGTTCAGTGAAATGAAAATAGCAACTCAGCCATACGATATCGTTGTTGTGTTCGGATAGTATAACATAGGATATTACTGTTGGATTCTATAGATGCGAGCCCATGATATTCAAATAGTAGCCACAACTAATCTATGTTAGTGAAAGCGTCATGTTTTTTTTTAAGAAAAGATTTGGACCTAACCAACTTCCAGTATATATAGCAGGCTTGTTGGAAACAACAAACATGCTGTCAAAGCACCTTGGGAATGTAATCTTATGAAAAATTGTTCAAATAAAAATGTTATTACGGAGACGACACATGAGTCGTACATTGATCCAAACATTCATACAAATCATAGATTATTCCAAACATTAACATAAATAGGGATAAACCTCAATCTCAAAAAAAAAAAAAATCAATAAGCTGATGACTTGTTCAGACCTAGTTGCCGAGCATCAGATGTAGTCTTGAATGTTCCTGTACCATTGGTACACACCTCCATGAAGAAGCTTGGGGAACTTGTCAGTGCAGAGGGTATCCAAGGGAGGAAAAATGGCTCGGTTGCCGAGCACCAAGCGAGGTGTAAACCTGCCCCTGCCGACATGCACTCCGAAGACATCAATTGCTTGTGTTGTGTCTCCCGAGCTGTAGCGGCGCACTAGCAGCAACCCGTCATTGTCGACAGCATCGTCGTCGAGGGACTGCACGAGGTCTGAACGAGAGTCCCTGCCGCATGTACAGCCATGAGGCCTGCTGGCCACGTACACCAGGTGAGGCTGCGGCGAGAGCTCCACCTTTAGCACGTCCCCGTGGCGCGTCGAGGCGTAGAACTGGCCGCGGAAGGAGAGGCCGCCGTGGATGAAGAAGCCCCCATCACCGAGGATGCAGCTGATGTCAATGGTCGCCCAGCCGTCGTCCCCGGGCTTGGCGTACAGGAGCGTCCTGCCGATCTCATCGTGAGAGCGGATGAGCAGCACGGTGGGGTGCTCGCCATCGAAGACGACTCCGGCCGAGATGAAATCTGATGTGAGGCGTATTACTTTGTATGCTGTGGAAGACCTCCTGATCTCGAGGATGGTCACAATCGATACGCCGCGCAGGCCCGGGAGCTCGGCCATGGTGGAGGTCAGCGGGTTGAAGAGGCGCACCGTGTCGGTGCGCTCGCAGTGGAGGAGGAGGAGGCCCTCGGCGCCGCCGGTGGTGAGGACCTTGCCGTACACCTCGGCCGCCGGCAGACGGATGCGGAGCATGGCGCCGGTGCGCACGTTCACGAACCGGTGCTTCCCGTCGCTCTCCTTCTCCTCCTCCGGTGCCGGTGCAACCATCTCCTCTTCCTCGTAGTCCTCGCGGTCGTCGTCGGAGTCGACGTCTTCCTCGTGGTCCTGGAGCATGAGCCAGTTGCGGGGGAAGAAGCGCGGGTGCAGGAGGCCGCGCGGGTCGACGGTGGAGCACCGCCACGACGTGCAGACTGCCCTCATATGGATGTAGTCTGCGACGTCGCCGGCGAGAACGTGGTCCGAGATCTTGGAGATGAGCTCGGAAGAGCCCCGCCCAGTTTGGCATCTCCTCCTACCTGAACAAACCAAACGGAACCATGCATCAGATTTAGAAGAACCATGAGCTCTTGAAGAACAAATCAACCGGAACCATCAGATTTACAAGAACCATCAGATCTTGAAGAACAAATCAACAGGAACCATATGATTTGGAAGAACAATCAGATCTTGAAGAAATGGAGGAAGGACGTTCTCTTACCTGTGGACGACCTCCACTCTGTGTACCGCGTCGGCGACCACGTCCCTGTCTTCCGTCCTGGAGGAGTAATCGAGCAGGAAATTATCAAAACAGTAGGAATAATCGAGGGGGAGAGAAGCTAGGTTGCAAATCGAGAAATGCACAAGACGCGAGGTAGCGTGGAGGCGAGCGAAGCTGACCCGTGGAGAACGACGGCGACGGTGCTTGGAGTGGCCGAAGTGGTGGTGGCGGCGGCGGCGAGGCGTCCTGGTCTGAGAGGTTGAGGCGGCGCCGCCATGGGGTTGAGAGCTTAAGTTAGGGTTTCTTCGGGAGGATGGATTGGAGAGGGTCTGGAGGATTTGTGCGCCGAAATGGGGGCGGGGCTGGGGAAATTTAAAGTAGAAAAACTAGGGTTCGGGAGGGGGTTGGTAGCTGGAGCGGGCCGGCAGACATGGAAAGTAGTAGATGGCTCCACACTGCTTCGGTCCTACTCCTACGTATGCGTACAGAAATTTAACTCTACGTACGTATTCGAGGCAGCAGGGCGTCGTTATGTTCCTTAGCCTATCGTACGTTGGTCTGTATGTACTTCTTTGGGTGCTCGGCATGCAGAAATGGAAAAGTAGATGGCTCCTGGCTCCCGCTCCTCCGGTCCCACGTACGCGTACAGGATTGCTAACATACTCTAATCTCTACGTATTCGAGCAGAGCCAACACGTACGTAGGCCTATACTGCTTTGCGTGGTCCCCACATTCTCCTGTCCTCTTCCTGGCTGCGTGTCAGAGCGTGTGGGATATGAGTTGGGGAACAAAGTATTGAACGTGGCCATTTCTGTTATGTTGAAGCACAGCAGACATTAACAAAAACTTGGCAGAAATTTTGATACTGGGGAACATAGTATTGAACATGGCCATTTCTTTTGAGCTGGTGGCTTCGTTGGTTGCAGAAGAGGTGCATCACTACTGGAAAACGGCTCTTTTCCTAGTGCCGGCCAATTTGCCAAGTGCATTTTGTCGGGCACTCGGCAAAAAGGCCTTTTGCCGAGTACACAGAAAAATACACTCGGCAACTAGAAGACACTCGGCAAACAGAGCGTTTGCCGAGTGTCGTTGACCAACAGTACTCGGCAAAACCGCCGCACTCGGCAAAAATGGCCCTTTGCCGGGTGTCCTGCATGTCGACACTCGGCAAAGTGCACGCACATGCAGGGCACGCGCCAGAGCCGTTAGAGGGGACTGCGCCGTCCCCTCTTTGCCGAGTGTCCTTAACAGGACATTCGGCAAAAACCCTATTTGCCGAGTGTCCTTAACAGGACATTCGGCAAAAACCCTCTTTGCCGAGTGTCCTTAACAGGGCACGCGCCAGAGCCGCATTCTGCAACCCAAAATTTGTTCCTTGCCTCCATACACTTCATTATACTTCATCTTGAAATTTGGTACATTTTACGGTCTGTTTGATAATTTTAGCTATTTATTTCTATTAATTCTATTTTTTGATGATAAGTCCTAATTGAACTGCGAGTGATTCGAATAATGGAATCGAGTGAATGAAAAAATGACATTCACGGTGCTGAGTTCAACGTGAGGCCGTATCCAGGAAATGAAATGAAATTTCGCGCATCTTGTACATGAAATATGAGTACGAGCGTGTGACCGAATTGTTTTAAAATTATATAAAATACAAATAATGTCAGAAAATTGTGAGATTTGTTAGGACGTCACGATATCATACGGGGATGTTGTGATAAATTGTAGAGAAGGTTTCGCGCAAGCTGTCACGGACGTTGTTTACAAAACGAGGAATCTCCGAAGAAGAGACAGAGTTTAGAAAGATCATTAAGATATAGAGTCACATCGGTTTTCGAATAAAAGTTTGACTTCATACATATTTTTTGTAGACAATACATACTTTTTTTAGTTAAATGAACTGGAAAGCTATTCTAGCGCAAAAATATTAAATAAATCGATAAGAGCAGAGGCACAAGACGACGCTGGAGGCTTTCAGCTAATATGGATTGAAGAACATGATCTTACAGTGCTGAGTAAAATGGCATGCATATTTTATTCAATATCCGACACAAATCCCATTTAAGAAAGTGGTCAAGGTTGTTTCCTTTGAATGTGTGTCCGGTAATGTATCATCAAGTGATGTATACAAGGGAAGCTAGCTAGCACAGGGGGACCTCTTATTTTTTCCTCGTATTTACTCGTCCCAGTATAATATATACACAGAGTGGAAATTTGAATTATCTGTAGCTTTATTTTCCAATGGATATCTTTTAGTCACCCAATAAAGAAAAAACTTTGGGCATCCGCAGCGCTGGTTCGCACCGAGGGGCGACGGTTCGGTTCGAGTTTATTTGGTTCGATTACCGTAACGTGTGTAGGTCCCATGGCTGATTAAAGTACTAGTTTTTCTTTCTCTCTCTGCTGTTCCTGCACACTACGGAAGCGAAGCTCCACAGCCAGAAACATTATAATACTCGCCACGGTGCGGCTTGGTTCGAACCAAGTCTAGAGTGCGATTTTGGGTTCTGACACATATAGTTCGGTTCGCGTAACGTGCTTGGTTCGATTTCCATCGAACAATGTTCGATTTCTACTAACGTTGCGGGTGCTCTATTAATTAGATTGTTTCTTGTAACTAAGGTCTGTCTTTTGCTTATATGAGGAATTTGACATCATATGTCTGCTACTGAGGCTAAATAAGAAATCGCTGTATTTTGCTAGCTTCCATCACGACACCTGATTAGTACGAAAGGACTTCTCTTAGAAGAACTTCTCCATGGGTTTGTGCAAAGTAATAGAAACGTGTGCAAATTGTTTGGTGAAAGAGGTATGGTTAACTAAACAGATTCATCATATCACCTTCAGATGTCGTTGCCGGACATGACACTGGCGACAAGGTGTAAAGACGTGTCGGTAGTCGCTGTCGAGGCCGGCCGCTACATGCAAGTGACAGCGCAGAGCCGGTGGTGCTTCCCGCCGGCAGCAACCCCTTTCTGATCGGGCTAGGATTGGAGGTGGGATCGATACTGTAGGGGCAACCAACCTCATTATCTGTGCCTTGGTCCCCATCTCCTCCTTATAGGGCTGCGCGACGGAGGCCCACCAGATCGTCTTGGGTGGACTCCCCCGATCAGGAAGCGATATAGGGTCCAGTCCAATCTTTGGATTGGGCTGGTGGAGATCAACCTAACAATCTCCCCTTTGACCTCATCTTTATACTTTCAACTTTATACTCTGAAATAACTCTTTTCAAAGTACTCGTTCCATCACTGATTAATGTGTAGAGCATGCCTCATCATCACGATCAATCGTCGATAGAATCAACAGCTATAACACACTCCTCCGTTTTGTCCAGAAGTCATAGACTATACCATGAACCCATGTCAACTGTGTGTTCTCCGAACACACTGGGCGGTAAGCCTTTAATAAGAGGATCCGCAAGCACTTGCCTGTTACTTTAAGCTCAATGCATTTTAACATGATTCCGGACTTTCTCCTTTACAACGCATAACTCTATGTCAATGTGTTTGGCACCACACTTGACTCGTTGTCATAGGATTGAAATACTTAAATGGTTATTGCTGTTGACAACCATTATCAACTCCGGGTTTAGGTTCTTTAATCATTTTGCCTGTCCCTCAGCCTCATATCATGCTATACATATCTTTGCTTCTCATTGATGAAAATTGTCTCATTGTTTAGAGATTTTGCACACAAAAACTCCAAGTGTGAAAGTCAGCGACAATTGTGGATTTCGCTACACATTTCACCAGTTTTATCTTTGTACTCACAACGTTTTGAGAGCACTTATTCCATTTAGCATGAGGCCGATATCTTTTACTCCATTCCAATGATCTATGTCTGGACTAGACATTGCCAACACAAACCCGGATATGTGGACTGTGTCAGGGTAATATCATACTTTTGCTTTTATCAAGCTTCTAACAGCTTAAGCATATGGTATCATATCCATTGGATCCATTTCACATTGATTCTTTGAACACTAAAGTTCTCAAAACTATTACCCTTGACTATAAGAACAGGCGTAGGTTCTCTCGCATGCATACTTTAATTAGAGACCTTTCTCTTGGTATGCCTATGCGTCATTCCTAATACCCCCCCCCCCCCCCCCCCTTTTTTCTTTCTCGCTGAGACTATATCCTCATAATGAGAGACGTTCTACCGAGAATATTCTCTTTAATCTTGAGGACAAGAACTTCTTCTTCTCTTGCAGTAGATCGACATCACCACTAAGAAGTATGATGTCATCCACATTTACAGGATTAGGAAAAGAATTTCCCATTCTATAACATTATACAAACACAATTGTGGCTCAACAACAGGCGCAGACTGAGGAGTCCGCGCGGCAGAGTCAAGAGGCGATGGTACAGTTTTATTCCTACATGCAGACTTCCTTTGCAGAGCTGGGTCACATTATGCCACCGCCACCCGTGCCGATGCCCCTGGCTTTTTCCATCGCAGGCTCCTATTTCTCCTGTGAGTGCCCTCACAACCTTACAATTTCATTTCAATTTTAGAGAAACTTAGAGAATTTAAAGAAACTTAGATAGTTTAGAGAAACTTAGAGAATTTAGAGAAACTTAGATAGTTTAGAGAAACTTAGAGAATTTAGACAAACTTAGAGAATTTAGACAAACCTAGAGAATTTATTTCACTTTATCTTGTATCACACATGTAATGTTCTGCTTTATGCAAAATCTTGGGTCGGCGGCATCGAATGATGCACCTCACGAGCAAGACCCGGCGCTTCATCGCAATCTATTCCCACTGCCGCCACCACAGTGATTTGTGAGTTACTTATGCTTCTGATGTGTGTTGACTTGTAGACTTGTGGACTTCAACTTGTTGATTTGTGGACTTGTTGACTATGTGGACTATATATGTAGGGACTATGTGGACTATATGTGTAATATTTGTGGATTTCTGGACTATTTGAGTATTTGTGGTTGCGAATTAGATGTGGATATGAATGGGATGTGGTGATGAATTGTATGTGGTTGTGATGTTTATTGTCAAGTATTGCCTGTGATGTTTGTCGGTTTGAGCGGCAAAAGCAATAAAAAAGGGGCTCGAGCCTGCTTTGCCGAGTGTAATGGTCATTGCACTCGGTAAAATCTGGAAGATTTGCCGAGTGTAATCATCACAACACTCAGCAAAGGCTCCACGCTTTGCCGAGTGCAGACATGGCGATACTCGGCAAAGCTAAGACATTGGCGACTCGGCAAGGCCGCCGTCAGCCGTCTAACATCTGTCCATCCTTGTTTTTTTGCCGACAGTTGCTCCTGCACTCTTTGCCGAGTGCCCGACAAAAAACACCCGGCAAAGCCGACTTTGCCAAGTACTGTACTTGCCGAGTGCTCCTTGCTGGCTTTGCCGAGTGCCTCGGGCACTCGGCAAAATGCCTGTTTCTGGTAGTGAACTCCCAAAACTGAGTGCACAATATTCCAGCAATGTCTGGTTACTGTAGCTGTTTAATATATTACAGAGGATGGTTGAATTCAGAGTAAAAAAATCAATTTGTGGCAGGGAGAGTAAGCTAGGAGAAAAATTTTAGACCCAACAGTATAATGAATATGTAACAGAACCCCAAAGAAAAATATTGCAGAGAAAGCATATAATAGATACCTTCAGCAAGTAGAGCCAGGACTAGATTGGTACACCATTATACCCGGATCCGCTTTCTGGTCTGACGTCTAGAACTACATTAAACAGTTACTAACCCACTTAAGTAAGCAGGGACAGTCCACCGAGCCAAAAAAAATAAGTGATTAAAATTCAAAATCAATATTCAAAATTCAGAAAAATATATTGTCAGGTGTAAAAAACATTGTAAATGGATTAAAGCATTGTCAAGCTGTAAATAAGCTGCCAATTTCAGCCACGGATATATTTGGATTATTTTTCAGGAAAATGATGTTCCTCTGTACACCACATATTTATGACTACATCTATAAGCAAGAGCAAATGGACTTCACATAGGAAAAAATGCATGTAAGACTCTATGTAACCTTTACATCCTTCATCTTTTTTTAGATAATGGGAAGATTGCATTAATCCCAGCCTTGGCTCTCAGAGAAGCTACAGCCGTCATGGCCTTGACTTATAAGAAAGTTACAGCTAATACAATCATCGAACTCAGTCGGCCTGAATCAGTAGTGTACAAACGCACACTGATACACATTAGATGACAAAAAAAAATAAAAAGAAAACATCTCCGTAACACAACCTCTATTGTCTCCATGCAACTCTTCAGTCGACTTAGCGAGCTCTTCCATTGAGCTTAAGCAATTGCCAATCCAAGACGAACATCATCTGTTGATTAACAATGACCACCCAAGCCGCAACAATGGAGGCCTCATAGTTGCCGAAGATGGTGAAGTAGACACAAGGACAGGCATCAAGGCAATCAAATGATGCAGGACACAAAGCCGCTCATGGAAGAGAATCCAAGACGCCGCCTCCATCGAGGTCATGACATCAAAGATGCCGCCGTCGTCCGTTCCAATGGTGGAACTAGGTTTACACCCGGAAAACATAATCCGATACTAGTATGTCACCACAACGATGCCTTCAAGGACTGACACCCGAGGGTCACTTCATCGTTGGCAATGGCGTAACAAGGTTTTCACCCGTAACACAAACTCCAGATCGAGGACCCAATCCCAGCAGCCTAAAACCTGAGCACGCAACAAATCGCAGCACCTGTCCATCTTCTCCAGGCAACCCTGTAGTCGATGCAGATCGATCAGGGCACCTAGAATAAAAATATATGAAACAAGCTGCACGATATTCTAACTACAATAAAAATCAGTAAATATATCAAATTGATAAAGGTGCTAAACACAATCGAACATCAACATCGTTTGCAGTTTGTAGATTTGTAATAAAAAAAGTAGTGTGGTCATCTAGTACACTAAAGGCAACAGTCAGAAAACTCGCAGCAAAAGATACAGGTGCAAACATTAGTCTGAAAATCAAAATAGCAATCACTGAAAACATGTCACGCCTATTGGTCATGACCATATGTATTAATGAATACACACCTGAACTTCCCTAAGTCAAAAATAATTTAAAAATGTCTGCATATTAAAATGGTATGATATGAACATCTTACATCCCACTTCATTATCATATGAAATGTTGTGTCGCCTGGGTAACATGCGCCACCGATGGACAGCTGGCACTGAAGAGGTTAGTTCAAATCCAAGATTCACTTCGCAAGTTTCGTTAAGAAATTGGTGTTGCTAGGGAGATGGTGATCTAGCACAGGTTAACTCATAGCTAAAATAGAATTTGTCAGGAATGGAGAAGTAGTTTGGTTTGTAAAGAAAGTAGGTTTACCTACAGCACGTGGAACATTTTAGTTCATATGGTTGACATGTTATCTGTTATAAAGCTTGCCTATGAGTGACCACCATGTGTAGGTACTTCCAACCTTCCACTGACAAAGATGGAAGTCTGTTGTTCCTACCAAGCACGTCTCTTTACTTGAGCTAATCCTAAATGCCTATTCCTTGCAATTCGATAACTCCCTGTTCTATATTCCTCTGAACCAAGGATGATAGACTCCTACATCCTTAATTTGAGCACATGACAGCAGAAACAATTTACAAAAAAAGGGGTTCAAAGAAAATATTTTTTGGATGGTTAAATTTGGTGGAAAAAATCATCATATTTCCCAAATCTTTCTCTTGAACATAGTAGCTCATATTCCAACAAAACCAGTTGATATTTGAACATCGAGGGCATCATAAATGCAGCATTTTATTGGAAGAAACCATTTCCAGATAACACATGTATGGACATTTATTAGTGTGTTACCTTTAAAACATCCATGCTTTGATTCGGAGATGTACTCATGAGAGCACCACATGAAAAATGAGCTTTTCTAGCATAATTGCATAATGTACAGCAGAATAAATATAGAGATTTTTCATCGATTCATTTTGGTGAAACACATGCACTAAAATTGTAAGCATACAGTATTCTTTCGAAAAGATAAAGACACATTCCAAAAAATACCTTACCTTGTGGCTATACGTTCTTCTATTACTTTCTCTTCGTCTTCAGCAAACATGAACCAGTTGTCTTTGTTTCCAGTTAACACAGTGTCACCATACTCTGATATGAAAGTGATATTACAAGTAATTAATCATAATGTTGCCAATGGAAGAACAGTAAAATGAAACACCATTGCATAATAACTAATAATACAATCTAACCTTGCAGTAATATAGATGTATTATCACTGTAGCCCTCCAGCTTCCAATATGCTTGCCCTTTCTCAACCATCAGAGGCTTGGTCCAAAGGACATCTCCCTTCTTGTCTATTGTCGCCATATATGTGAAGCAGAAGATCAACATCATTACTAAGGAAAAAGCTGAATTTCTTTACAAACTAGAGTAAGATAAACAAGCAAGAGGGAAAAAATGATATACTGTGAAAATGTATGAAACAAAAAAGGATATCGAACAGGTAAAGAAATGAGAAATGAGAAATGCATAAACTTCTGGATATATCCGGTCACATAGTTCATACCATTTAGGGCTGCACGCTTGACTTCCCGTGCCTCCTTTATTTGTGATATAAGATCCTTGTATTCTTCAGTGTCAAGGGTTGCTGCTTCGTTTGGCACAAGCGTTGTTTTATCCATTGTATTCTTTAGCCTTTCCTTTAGCTCCTTTTCCTATGAAACAAATAAAAAGTTTCATATATTGCTTTAAGGTTACAGTTCTACATAAAGAAAAGGCTAGCCAATCTCAATACCTTTTTTTGGCAGCACGGACTTTTTCTCTGGCAGCGTTCATAGGTTCAGCAGCTACTTCAATTTGTGTGTTGATCCAGTTCCTCAATTTGCTAGAAATATTAAGCAACAATTAATACACACACACACACACAGCCAAATTAATTAATTTCAACAAGTGTTTTGGACAACACTCAATCTGTAGAGAGGGTGAGAGGGTCCCATCACACAGAAAATTCAGGATACGCAGTTTAGAAGATGGGCTCAAGGTTTTATGTCCCGACACTCCCTGATTTAAACAGTTGGGAGGCAATTCTTTTGACATGAATGTTGATTCGCTGATATATTTGCCAACGTCAATTATCCATGCATGTCCATCTCTTGTATAAGCTGGAGGCCTGGGGATAAACAATATTTATTAAGTACATCAAAACGAAATTGTCAGGAATTCAAAATTTGAAGTGCACTTACTTCTTCCCGATTCCTTCTTGAATGACGCATAATAAATTTATGTGAAACTCAGTAATATGTGAGGACACCAAGCGAAGTTCATGGCCTCCGACTATATCTTGAAGTATTTTTTTCTGGATGCCCTTTCCTTATTTGAAAAAACTGTGTAAAACAACATTTGAGATGTCATTACATTCTTAATATGGAAACATAATTTAAGAAAGTATTCGTGCTAGAGTAAGTTGAAAGCATTCATGCTAGACTAAGTTGAAACATAATATATGGAAAAAATGTGATTTCTTTGTGCATTTATTCATACCACAACGACAATAATGTTGGCATCGGAGGTTATACTAAACTGTAAAAATGACTAAATATGCCAAATAATGTTACTCCTGAAGTCTTGATATAAACAGTATCCTCATGAAATAAATGGTTTCATAAAGGTATTTTCATGGTGCATATTTCTACTATGCAAAAACTATTTTTTGTGATAGCAGGTCACAATTACGGAAGCACTTAGTATTATGTTTGTTCTAGTTTATGGGTACTATGGCAGACTGGTTTAACAGAGGGTCTATTAAACTTATGATATTAATCTGCCATGCGGTCTCATGGTTCATGGCCTCAACCTGAATTTGCAAAGGTGGCCGAAACAAATCAAAACCAGACAAGGATGGCTCCCAGGCATATAGGATGTCTTTTTGCACTGACAGTGATGTTTTTATAGAGATAACAATAACGGTGGCCATGTTGAAAAATGAATAGAGCTGCCAAGTGCCCATTTCTGGCACTGCAAGCTCAGGTAAGAGCTGCACTTCGGCGAGCTATGCGCGAGTTACTCTGCACCAAATGATTAGGCAAGGAGCCAATGGTCAGGTGTAATGCAACATTTATCGATGGCTAATGGAGCAGCATGAGAACCTCTCTATTGTCGTAGGATCAACAGTAGGTGCAAGTTCAGATATTGCATGCTCTAATGCTCTCATATCTTGCCTGTTGGCGATGTGGGCCATCATTCCTGTTGGCGCCTTACCCCTCTTCTTCTTTTTTTTTTTGTTTGAGATGTACCCCTCTTCTTCCTGATGAAACAACAGACGGAATGATTGATCTACCAAAGACAAACCCAGATCCCTACCACACTGGTAATCGAATTAATTAAGAACCATCATCCAGCAGAGAAAACGAGAACATGCAGAAGCTGCAGATGCATATGCCCCTGCACTTGGGGCAGGTCCACTGTTTGTTCTTCTCCGCCTCCGCGTCCTCGGCCTTCTCGCCGTACCTAGAGACACAAGACCGGACCAGCCTAAAGCCGTGGACTAGATTGCAAACCACGAAGAAAAAAAAAACTTGGATAATCCGAACCTGTTAAGGAGGCAATTCTTGCAGAACTTAATCGTGCCGAGGCCCCTCTTCTTGGCCTGCTTGCACACCGCCGAGAAATCCGTCCTCTTCTGGCGACACTGCGGCCGGAGCAAATTAAGGAACACAAAAGCAGAAACTATCGAGTCAAATTAAGGAACAGGTCAGGAGGTTGCGGAGAAGCTCACCTGGTGGCAAGTCTTAGCCTTGGCTTCCGGCGCCGCTATCACCTCTAGCGGCTGCGGCTCCAGCGCCGCATCCAGGCCGCTCCTGTCCGGCGACGCAGCCATCCCAAGCAAGGCCGCCGCCCAGCTTCATCGGGAGAGGACAGGAGGGAAAACCTAGCCACCGCCGAGCTTCGGGAGAGGACAGGAGGGACAACCTAGCCGCCGCCACCGCTCTCAGATTCGAGGCGAAATGGGGAGCGGAATTGCCCTGGTGGTGGTGTCAACAGCCTGGGGCCGGGCGGGGAATTCTTCCGTTTCTGGACGCCCACTCTCGGCTGTTTAATGTGACGATTTTTGGCAGCGAGAGCGGGAGCGGGGTGGACCTCGTGCAGCCGCGCCGAAAATTATCCTACATGTGGCAGTACTGCTATTTTTTTCCTTTGCTAGGGATATAAACATGTGTGTCCCCGGCAAAACTTCCTCGTCACTAATTCAGTTCTTCCTTAGCCGGTTCAGGATGGATCATGTTATATTTTTTTGTGGGGTGTACTTCGAGTTAACGGAGAAAAATATCTGAACCTTCTATTTTATATAAGTGTTTGACACATTCCTTACTCAATAAGACAGCTGATTAACGGTCAGCTTTATTGCAGGTGCGGCGGGTCGATCCGGGCACGACAACGCGGCTCTGGGAAGTGGCGACGCGGCACGGCGACCTCGGTGTCCGAAGCGGCGTCGTAGATCCAGATGCGGGACTCCAGTAAGAGGCGATGCGTCCCCGGGAAGAGGCAACGACCTCGGCGTCCGAAGCGGTGGCGTAGAAGCGGACGCGGGGCTCCGCCGACGAGGTGGTGGGATCCACGGAGCGGTGGCGGCTGGGGCGGGGCGAGATTCCCCGAAGCAGCGGCGGCTCCGGGGTGACGACCACGGCTCCTGGCCGGGGTGAGATCCCACGGCGCGGCGGTGGCTCCACCGCGATGATGACGACGACTCCTTGGTGCACGGCGACGCAAGATCCACCACCACGACGGTGGACCCGGCGAGCTCGTCAGCATGGCGCGGCTCAGGCGCGGCGGCTAGGGATTCGCAAGGTTGTGGTAGGCCGGGCTTGCCATTGCCCAGCCGCCCTTTTTTTCAGTATATCTGGCCGCTTGCGGTGGTGAGCTCTTTCCACATTAGGCCGGAGTGGCATGAGCGCAGTGGCGGACATTTTGCCCGCCACTGCAGGCATAAAACGCCCGCCACCGCAGGCTCCGTTCTAGTGTCTGCCGCAAGCTCTATCTGCGGGGTAGTGTGCACGCGTTTCGACGGCGATGGAGCTGTGGGAGATGCTGAAGGAGGTGATCATGGCCTACCCTGCGGTCTTCTTCACAGCCATGGCGGTGGGGTACGTGCTGTACCACATTGTGTCGGGGCTCTTGGTGCTGGCACCTCCGCCCCTGCCACGCTCGCCAGAGCCGGAGCCGGAGCTGGAGCTGCTCCCGTCCGTGCAGCTGGGGGAGGTCAGCGAGGAAGAGCTCAAGCAGTACGATGGTCCGACCCTAAGAAGCCCCTGCTTATGGCCATCGACACTACGGCAGAGCCCTCCTTTGCTGAGTGTCAGGGGCACTCGCCAAAGGCCCGTATGCACTCGGCAAAGAGCTCACGATGAAAGTCGACCGGCAAAGAGCTCTTTTCCTAGTGCCATTTTCGGGCACTCAGGCAAAGAGCCCGGCAAACACAGACACTCGGCAAAGTGTTAATAGAAAAATCACCCGAAAAAATAGAAAAAATATTCTCGCCAGAGCCGGAGCCGGAGCTGCTCCTGTCCGTGCAGCTGGGGGAGGTCAGCAAGGAACAGCTCAAGCAGTACCTTGGGTCCAACCTAAGAAGCCCCTGCTCATGGCCTTCGAAACTACGGGAGAGCCCTCCTTTGCTGAGTGTCAGGGGCACTCGGCAAAGGCCCGTATGCAAAGGCCCGTATGCACTCGGCAAACTCTTTGCCGAGTGTAGCACTCGACAAAGAGCTCACGACGAAAGTCGACCAGCAAAGAGCTCTTTGCCTAGTGCCATTTTTCGGGCACTCGGCAAAGAGCCCATGTGGCACTCGGTAAAGTGTTAATCCGAAAATCACCCGAAAAATAGAAAAAATATTTTTTTAATGAGGAGAGGCCCCCACCAGCCAGCCTGCCCGTCACAGTCACGGCATTTTTCGCGCATTAATCACTCGCTACGCGGCCAGTGAGACTCAAACCCGCAACCTCTCCCTTGCGCGTGGAGCCCCTCTACCACTACACCATAGTATCACATATGCCCTTATCCTGTTTTAATTCAACACATATTAGACTAAACTAAGTGTCTAGTACTTGTTTGAGACCCTAAACGAATTCAAATTAAAAAGTTCCCGAGTGCCATTGCCTTGGCACTGGCAAAGCCGCCGTCAGCCGTCGACCCTCCGTCCATCCTCTTTTTTTCGCCGAGAGTCGCCCCTACACTCGGCAAAGGCTTTGCCGAGTGCCTGACAAAAAACAGTCAGGAAAGCCGGCTTTGCCGAGTACTGTACTTGCCGAGTGGTCTTTGCTGGCTTTGCCGAGTATTCTACTGGCTTTGCCCAGTGCCCGGGGCACTCGGCAAAATGCCTGTTTCTGGTAGTGAACTCCCAAAACTGAGTGCACAATATTCCAGCAATGTCTGGTTACTGTAGCTGTTTAATATATTACAGAGGATGGATGAATTCAGAGTAAAAAAATCAATTTGTGGCAGGGAGAGTAAGCTAGGAGAAAAATTTTAGACCCAACAGTATAATGAATATCTAATAGAACCCCAAAGAAAAATATTGCAGAGAAAGCATATAATAGATACCTTCAGCAAGTAGAGCCAAAGGACTAGATTGGTACACCATTATACCCGGATCCACTTTCTGGTCTGACGTCTAGACCTACATTAAACAGTTACTAACAGACCTAGTAAGCTGGGACAGTCCACCGAGCCAAAAAAATAAGTGATTAAAATTCAAAATCAATTGACAGGTGTAAAACATTGTAAATGGAATAAAGCAATGTCAAGCTGTAAATAAGCTGCCAATTTCAGCCACGGATATATTTCGATTATTTTGCAGGAAAATGACCTTCCTCTGTACATTACATATTATGATTACATCTATAAGCAAGAGCAAGTGGACTTCACATAGGGAAAAAATGCATGTAAGACTCTATGTAACCTTTACATCCTTCATCTGCAGGTACAATTAACTAGAATGAAAATATACGAAACAAGCTGCACGATATTCTAAGTAGAATAACAATCAGTAATATATCAAATTGATAAAGGTGCTAAACACAATTGAACATCACCATCGTTTGCAGTTTGTAGGTTTATAATAAAAAAGTAGTGTGGTCATCTAGTACCTTTATGCTTAGAGAAACGAACGCCCCGTTCGTCGCTGGGCTTCATCTAGCCGTGCTTTCCCGTGCCTCCCCGCCACGATCTCCTTTAGGTTTCCCGATCCTTCCTCGCCCGTACCCTCCGGATCCTTCTTCCACCAGTCCATCCACTACTGAGCTCGCTCCCTTGCGACAGTGGCACTCCCTTCCGGCGTCCCTCTCCAGCGACGCACCCCTGCCAGAGCTCGAGCCCCCCAACGCACCTATCTCCCTTGGCGTGCCGTCGCATCTGACCGCCTTTCAGCAGTGCTAGAGCATGCATCAGGACCAGACAAGATTCATCGATGCTGCAGCTCACCCCGGCCCTAGGAAAACAATTTCGGTGAAATTTCACCGAAATTTCCAAATTTCGTGTCTATCGGTGAGTACCGAAAAAAATACGTTTCGGCCAAAATTTTTCGGCCACATTTGGTAGCGCATGCAGCAGCCCGCCATCGGCCCGAATTTCCCGCCGAGCAGGCCAGCACTGCCTAATATTGGTACCAATATGCAAAGCTGGGCAGAAAAATAGTTGGTTCACTGCATTCATAACGTTAATTTTGTGTTTGGCACCATGAACATGCCTAACGTTCTATAAAGTTCTGAAATATTTCTCTTGTTCATTCATTTTATATACAATTGTGATGATGATTTGTGACAGTTTTTAGTGAATTTCTGACAAATTTTTTACAAAAAATTTTAAATTTGTTTGAATTTGATTCTGAAATTTCCGAAATTCCCGAAATTTCATGTTTATCGGTGACCTCCGAAATTTTTTGTCTTCCGAAATTGTTTTCCTAGCCCCGGCCTAATGTCGTCTCAGTTTTGCCGCCGCTCATCCTGCATCTATCCATCCTTGCCGCCACCCTGCCCTCTCGATCCTGATCCGGATCCCTCGGCGTTTTCGGCCCACACGTCATCTGGCCATTCCGAACTGCGCATGTCTCCAACCACATGATGGGACCTCGCCGGCGAGCTCCCTCGACGCTGTCCTCCCTTGCGGCCATGAGACGGCTTCTTACTGCCAGCAGGATCAGGTACATGCTATCCATTAGATATTTTCCTCATCTCGGTTTCCAGTTTGGACTTATTGGAGATAGCCGCATGGTTTGCACAGAAAAGATCGGCTATCTGTGATGCTGAGAGAATCACGGTGGTTATTCTTTGATTTGGCCATTCGTGCACAGCTAGATTACCATGTCTGCAACTCACCAGGTAGCACCGCTAATTTCTGGCATGCCGATTTAGTCGCAGTGAACGTGTTCGACGGATTGCCCCTTAGAAAACACCAGAGATCTTATAGAAATTGATTATGCTGATGATGGTATGTGATTTTCATGGTAATTGCATCTCAATTTTTTGACCTGCTTTGTTACCTTTGCAGTTGAATTTCGCCCTTCCCTAGATGAATGCACAGCTTCCCTGAAGGCTACAGAGATTGTCGTGATCATCTCATATTTGATTTTCACATGATGTCGCGAGGTCATCCAAACAGCTGCTTTCCCACATAGCACCTGCACCTGTGCTTGCTTCAAGACCGACCGGGTCTCCGGCAGCGACATGGCTGGTCACGAAATGCTGGAGTTTTGTGTTGTCAGGTACGTTCCCCATATCCATTCTCCATCTCTTTATTCAAATGTGTACTTTCCTTTGGTTTGCTTTCAGTTACACTAAAATTTGTTACATACCATCTATTGTAATTTGGTAATTTCGTTTGATTTTATCTCTGATTTTTGCAATGCCTACAGAGTACAAGCAGTTTTTATGAAAGTTGTGGTCCACGGTTGCTAGATTTGAAAATTTTATACATTAAGTATGTACATTATTTTCAGCAATCCGTCCTCATTCCATTATCTCCTTTTCCCAATGGTATATTCATGCCAAATATATCCTGTATTGTGTTTCTCCTTACACGGATGGCCCTCAAAATTTCTTGCATCAATCTGACTGCATTCTGCATATGGAGGATGTAGCTCACTACAATTTCGATGGAAGATTAAAATACTTCGTTTGAAAGTAGCATGTATGGTATGCAAGGCATGCAAAAATGCAAAATGGAGACAGTCTGTGAGTGCAAGCCTTCATATTCATCTCCAGCTTACCTCAGAAAAAATATCTGATTCTCATTAAACTGTACTGCTACCTTGCATTGATTTTCAGTACTTCCTACTTATTTCAGTTAACCTGCATTGATTTTCAGTACTTCCTACTTATTTTAGCTAACCTGTTATGCTAATTTGCAGATGGCCCATTCTTATGAAGTTGTTTAGTGAGGTGTCTACGTCTGTATGGTGAGCTCATATGCAAATTCAGAGGTACATTGCCATTTTCCACTTTGGCTTATCAGTGAAGCATCGATGTAGTACTCAGAGTTGATCTTAGTCATTAAATTTATGTAAGCATATGTATAGAAATATCCATTGGTTTCTGTCAAAAGAAAAGTGAATGTTTCCAACTTTTCTGTTCACGTGAGATGCGATAATGTTTTCCTAATTACTACTTTTGTTTTTGTGCATATTTATGATCATTCACTAAACTGGTGTTTGATTGCTTGCGTGCAATATCTAAACTAGAGGTTAATTTACATGTAATGCCCATCATGTTACTGTGAATAGAGGTCAATTAATTAAATATTAATCAATTTCATTTATTTTTATGTCACATACAAATATGAGATTGACAAGCTAATTAAAACTCTCGATTGAGTGAGCTTGCGCCGCCCGCGGCAATTTTGCCGCGGGGTTTCTGGCTAGTTAATCATAATGTTGCCAATGCAAGAACAGTAAAATGAAACACCATTGCGTAATAACTAATAACACAATCTAACCTTGCAGTAATATAGATGTATTATCACTGTAGCCCTCCAGCTTCCAATATGCTTGCCCTTTCTCAACCATCAGAGGCTTGGTCCAAAGGACATCTCCCTCCTTGTCTATTATCGCCATATCTGTGAAGCAGAAGATCAAAATTATTACTAAAGAAATAGCTGAATTTCTTTACACACTAAAGAGTAAGATAAACAAGCATGAGGGAAAAAATGATATACTGTGAAAATGTATGAAACAAAAAAGGTTATCGAACAAGTAAAGAAATGAGAAAATGCATAAACTTGAACAGATTTAATGTGTAAACTTCTGGATATATCGGGTCACATAGTTCATACCATTTAGGGCTGCACGCTTCACTTCCTGTGCCTCCTTTATTTGTGATATAAGATCCTTGTATTCTTCAGTGTCAAGGGTTGCTGCTTCGTTTGGCACAAGCGTTGTTTTATCCATTGTATTCTTTAGCCTTTCCTTTAGCTCCTTTCCCTATGAAACAAATAAAAAGTTTCATATATTGCTTTAAGGTTACAGTTCTACAAAAAGAAAAGGCTAGCCAACCTCAACACCTTTTATTTGGCAGCACTGACTGTTTCTCTGGCAGCGTTCATAGGTTCAGCAGCAGCTACTTCAATTTGTGTGTTGATCCAGTTCCTCAATTTGCTAGAAATATTAAGCAACAATTAATGTCACACACACACACACACACACACACACACACCAAAGCCAAATGAATTAATTTCAACAAGTGTTCTGAAACACTCACTCAGTAGAGACGGTCTCATCACAGAGAAAATTCAGGATACACAGTTTAGAAGATGGGCTCAAGTGTGCACCGACAGACCCAGATCCCTACCACACTGGTAATCGAATTAATTAAGAACCATCGTCCAGCAGAGAAAACGAACGTGCAGAAGCTGCAGTTGCATATGCCCATGCACATGGGGCAGGTCCACTGTTTGTTCTTCTCCGCCTCCGCGTCCTCGGCCTTCTCGCCGTACCTAGCGACACAAGACCTGAGCAGCCTAAAGCCGTGGACTAGGTTGCAAACACGAAGAAAAAAAAAACTTGGAGAATGAATCCGTACCTGTTCAGGAGGCATTTCTTGCAGAACTTGATCGTACAGAGGCCCTCTTCTTGCCTTCTTGCACGCCGCCGAGAAGTCCGTCGTCTTCTGGCGGCACTGCGTGCGGGGGAGGAAAGGAACAGAAAAGCAGAAACGATCGAGTCAAATCCACGCGCCTCGCGAAGCAGGAAGGAAGGACAGGAGGTTGCGGAGGCCGGACGGCGGTCAGAGAAGCTCACCTGGTGTCAAGTCTTAGCCTTGGCCTCCGGCGGCGCTATCACCTCTGGCGGCTGCTGTTGCTCCAGCGCCGCGTCCAGGCCGCTCCTGTCCGGCGACGCAACCATCCCAGGCAAGGCCGCCGCCCAGCTCGATCGGGAGAGGACAGGAGGGAAAACCTAGCCGCCGCCGCCGCTCTCAGATTCGAGGCGAAATGGGGAGCGGAATTGCTGTGGTGGTGTCAACAGCCTGGGGCCGGGTGGGGAATTCTTCCGTTTCTGGACTCCCTGTCTCGGCTGTTTAATGTGACGATTTTTGGCAGCGAGAGTGGAGCTCGTGAGCCGCGCCGAAAATTTTGAAGGCTGGATTAGTGTGGAAAACGAAGGAAGCCCGTTTCAAAACCAAGGATTTCGTCTCCATAATATTTTTACAGTGAAATATTTCATCCATTTAGAATAAAACAAAATCTGAAATGTAGGACAAAGCAATAGAATGTAACCTCGTACCTCGTTAAACCTGAGTAGGAGGTGTATACCCACAGCTTCAGCCTCAAACCTAGTCTTGTTATTATTCAACATAAGAATACTTTATTTTCACACCAGTTAAACAAATATGCATGCTCTTATGTTTGATAATATTATGGACAAACACTACGGGAGACCGCTCATTTGCCGAGTGCCTGGGGCACTCGGCAAAGCCCCTTATACACTCGGCAAAGGGTTTGCCGAGTGTAGCACTTGGCAAAGAGCTCACGGCAAAAGTCGATCGGCAAAGAGCTCTTTGCCGAGTGCCGGCAAAGAGGTCACGTGGCACTCGGCAAACACAAACACTCAGCAAAGTTTCATATATTGCTTTAAGGTTAGAGTTCTACAAAATGAAAAGGCTAGCCAACCTCAATACCTTTTTTTTGGCAGTACGGACTTTTTCTCTTGCAGCGTTCATAGGTCCAGCAGCTACTTCAATTTGTGTGTTGATCCAGTTCCTCAACTTGCTAGAAATATTAAGCAACAATTAATATCAAACACACACACACACACACACACCACACACACACACACACACACACACACACACACAGCCAAATGAATTAATTTCAACAAGTGTTCTGAACAACACTCATTCAGTAGAGCAGACTGCAGTAGAGATGGTCTCATCACACAGAGAATTCAGGATACGCAGTTTGGAAGATGGGCTCAAGTTTTTATATCCCGACACTCCCTGATTTAAACAGTTGGGAGGCCTCTGCATTGCCGCACACAGCATGAAAAGACCATCTCTGCAGCTTTTGCAGGACCAAAAATGCTGTAACCAAGACCACATACAAAAAGTAATTTTGTTTCTTTCGCGAATCAGAAATCACTATATTTTTGCTTGGTTCCAACAAGACATATGATTAGTACAAGGGAGTTCTGTTCCAAGACCTTATCAATGGGTTTGTTCAAGGCTAATTTAAACTAGGCACTTTAAACTACGGGCCTCTTGGTCCCAGTATAATTTATAATGGAATAAACTATTGTAATTCTAATGTTTTCTTTGGATCAACATATACAAAATTAATTTGGATCTTCTATTCCCATATACAATACTGTATTGTAACTTTTTTAGTTAAATGAACTGGAAAGCTATTCTAGCGCAAAAATATTAGATTACTTGATAAGAGCAGAGGCACATGACAACGCTGGAGGCTTTCAGCTAATATGGATAGAAGAACATGATCTTATAGTGCTGAGTAAAATGGCATGCATATTTTATTCAATATCCGACACAAATCCCATTTAAGAAAGTGGTCAAGTTGTTACTTTGAATGTGTGTCCGGTAATGTATCATCAAGTGATGTATACAAGGGAAGCTAGCTAGCACAGGGGGACCTCTTATTTTTTCCTCGTATTTATCGTCCCAGTATAATATATATACAGAGTGGAAATTTGAATTTTCTGTAGCTTTATTTTCCAATGGATATCTTTTAGTCACCCAATAAAGAAAAAACTTTATAATAAGATTGTTTCTTGTAACTAAGGTCTGTCTTTTGCTTATATGAGGAATTTGGCATAATAAGAAATCGCTGTATTTTGCTAGCTTCCGTCACGACACTTGATTAGTACGAAAGGACTTCTCTTAGAAGAACTTCTCCATGGGTTTGTGCAAGGTAATAGAAAGGTGTACAGATTGTTTGGTGAAAGAGGTATGGTTAACTAAACAGATTCAACATATCACTACCAAATGTCCAGATAACTAGCGTTCTAATTTCTGTTGCAAATATATAGCATATATATACATATCTTGAATGGTTCAGTGGATCAAAATAGCGACTTAGCAATAGGATATTGTTGTTGTATTCGGATAGAATAACATAGGATATTTTTCTTGAATAAATAACATAGGATATTGCTGTTGGATTCTATAGATGCGAGCCCATGATATGCAAATAGTAACCAGAGCTAATCTATGTTAGTGAAAGCGATCGTATGGCCATGCATAATTTTTTTAAGAAAAGATTTGGACCTAACCAACTTCCAGTATATATAGCAGGCTTGTTGGAAACAACAAACATGCTGTCAAAGCGCCTTGGGAATGTAATCTTATGAAAATTTTCAAAGAAAAATGTTATTACAGAGACGACACATGAGTCGTACATTGATCCAAACATGCATACAAATCATAGATTATTCCAAACATTAACATAAATAGGGATAAACCTCAATCTCAAAAAAAAAAAATCAATAAGCTGATGACTTGTTCAGACGTAGTTGCCGAGCATCAGATGTAGTCTTGAATGTTCCTGTACCATTGGTACACACCTCCATGAAGAAGCTTGGGGAACTTGTCAGTGCAGAGGGTATCCAGGGCGGAAAAATTGCGCGGTTTGCCGAGCACCAAGCGAGGTGTAAACCTGCCCCTGCCGACATGCACTCCGAAGACATCAATTGCTTGTGTTGTGTCTCCCGAGCTGTAGCGGCGCACTAGCAGCAACCCGTCGTTGTCGACAGCATCCTCGTCGAGGGACGGCACGAGGTCTGAACGAGAGTCCCTGCCGCACGTACAGCCATGAGACCTGCTGGCCACGTACACCAGGTGAGGCTGCGGCGTGTAGCACGTCCCCATGGCGCGTCGAGGCATAGAACTGGCCGCGGAAGGAGAGGCCGCCGTGGATGAATAAGTCCCCATCGCCGAAGACGCAGCTGATGTCAACGGTCCCCCCAGCCGTCGTCCCCGGGCTTGGCGTACAGGAGTGTCATGCCGATCTCATAGTGAGAGTGGATGAGCAGCACGGTGGGGTGCTCGCCGTCGAACATCCAAAGGCCAGAAAACTGCTCCGATCAAACACTACTCCGTCTTCATCCACTTGTGTTGCTGGAACTTGTGGAGCACAGGCACGATGTAGTGTTCCGGTCGCTCCCTCCTTCACATGAACGGCTCCGAGCTGCCTGCAGAATGATGCAATGCCTGGCGCTACAGCTACCGAATGACGACATATCGATTGCAACAGTTGGTGTAATATCTTGTCATCAATGTAGCCTAAACCCCTGCTGATGTAAACTCGTTGTAAAACTATTGATGGACGGGCCATGTGCCTGTCCCCCTATCAATGAATCAGGTGGGGACACTATCCCCCCCGGTGATTATCTAAAAAAACTTTGTATGCTGTGGAAGACCTCCTGATCTTGAGGATGGTCACAATCGATACGCCGCGCAGGCCCGGGAGCTCGGCCATGTGGAGGTCAGCGGGTTGAAGAGGCGCACCGTGTCGGTGCGCTCGCAGTGGAGGAGAAGGAGCCCCTCGGCGCCGCCGGTGGTTAGAACCTTGCCGTACTCCTCCGCCGGCGGCGGACGGATGCGAAGCGTGGCGCCGGTGCGCACGTTCACGAACCGGTGCTTCCCGTCTCTCTGCTCCTCCTCCTCTCCGGTGCCGGCGCCACCATCTCCTCTTCCTTGTAGTCCTCGCGGTCGTCGTCGGAGTCGACGTATTCCTCGTGATCCTGGAGCAGGAGCCAGTTGCGGAGGGAGAAACGCGGGTGCAGGAGGCCGCGCGGGTCGACGGTGGAGCCCCGCCACGACGTGCAGGCCGCCCTCATATGGATGTAGTCTGCGACGTCGCCGGCGAGAACGTGGTCCGAGATCTTGGAGATGAGCTCCGGGAAGAGCCCCGCCCAGTTTGGCATCTCCTCCGACCTGAACAAATCAACAGGAACCAAGCATCAGATTTAGAAGAACCATCAGATCTTGAAGAACAAATCAACCGGAACCATCAGATTTAGAAGAACCATCAGATCTTGAAGAACAAATCGACAGGAACCATATGATTTAGAAGAACCATCAGATCTTGAAAAAATGGAGAGGAAGGAAGTTCTCTTACCTGTGGACGACCTCCACTCTGTGTACCTCGTCGGCGACCATGTCCCTGTCTTCCGTCCTGGAGGAGTAATCAAGCTGGAAATTGTTAAAACAGTAGGAATAATCGAGAGGGAGAGAAGGTTGCAAATCGAGAAATGCACAAGACGTGAGGTAGCGTGGAGGCGAGCGAGTGCTGACCAGTGGACGACGACGGCGACGGTGCTTGGATTGGCCGAAGTGGTGGCGGCGGCGAGGCGTCCTGGGCTGAGAGGTTGAGGCGGCGCCGCCATGGGTTGAGAGCCTGAGCTAGGGTTTCTTGGGGAGGATGGATTGGCGGGTCTGGAGGATTTGTGCGCCGAAATGGCGGCGGGGCTGGGGAAATTTAAAGAGAAAAACTAGGGTTCGGGAGGGGGTTGGTGGCTGGAGCGGGCCGGCAGACATGGAAAGTAGTAGATGGCTCCACGCTGCTTCTGTCCTACTCCTACGTACGTATGCGTACAGAAATTTAACTCTACGTACTTCGAGGCAGCAAAGAGTCGTTATGTTCCTTAGCAAATCGTACGTTGGTCTGTATGTACTTCTTTGGGTGCTCGGCATGCAGAAATGGAAAGTAGATGGCTCCAGGCTCCCGCTCCTCCGGTCCCACGTACGCATACAGGATTGTTAAAATACTCTAATATCTACGTATTCGAGCAGAGCCAACAGCGTATGTAGGCCTCACTACGGGAAACCCCTAATTTGCCGAGTGTAAAAGGTTTGCCGAGTGTTTTTTCTCAGGCACTTAGCAAACAGTTAAACTTTGCCGAGTGCCTGGGCCCACGGCACTCGGCAAAGTGTGGGTTTGCCGGCTGTCGGCCGTCAACACCTTTTTTTTGCCGAGCGCCACGTGGGGCACTCGGCAAACCCTTTGCCGTGTGCCCGATAAATGGCACTCGCAAAGTTCTGTTTGCCGGTACCAACCTCTTTGCCGTGTGCCCAACACTCGGCAAAGGGTTTCCCGGTGGGGGGGGGGGGGGGGGGGGGGGGGGGGGGGTCTCCCGTAGTGCCTATACTTCTTTGGGTGCTCCCCACATTCTCCTGTCCTCTTCCTGGCTGCGTGTCAGAGCGTGTGGATATGAGTTGGGGAACAAAGTACTGAACATGGCCATTTCTGTTGTGTTGAAGCACAGCAGACATTAACAAAAACTTGGCAGAAATTTTGTTACTGGGGAACAAAGTATTGAACATGGCCATTTCTTTTGAGCTGGTGGCTTCATTGGTTGCAGGAGAAGTGCTTGCGGTGTTGTCATCTTCAACAGGCACGTTTTTCTTGAAGCTACCGACCTTCACGTACTTGCTCATGAACTTGTATTCCCAGTCCTGCAAGGAATCATGCTCAAAAGGACCAAGGCCGGTGATGTCGCCTGTCAAGTCCTGTGGCTTTCTTGTATTTGTCCCTTTCTTACATAGAGATTCATAGATTTTTCAATGTACGGTGAATATGAGGCCAGGTGGAGAGAGTGATCAAGCTTGGGTACGATCTATGAGGTAAAAATTTAGTGTAAGTAAACAAACTAATATAGTGGGGAACGTGCTCACCCAACTGATGGATCAGATAGAAAATTGAAAGGCAAACTCAAAGTGAAGAAAATACAAATAACATTTTTATAAAAAAATGGTGTTTTGAGCAATCCTTAAACATGTAAGTTTTATCAGAAGATTCAGAATTGTACAAAACGCGAAAATAAGACCATCGCAACAGACCGGATTCAGTTGATATCCGGAGGCGTTGTGTGTGTTTTTCTTTTGTCGGAAGCATTGATCCCATGGAAAATAAAAACAAAATAGTAGTTTGTTACGGACACAGGACATGCTGCAGCACGTGCGTCTGCGGAGTATCACCCGCTCCAGCAGCCTTCCAAGTTTCATTTCTAGCAGCCTGACACCTCATCCTCGTCGCATTCTCACACCCGACCTGACGCTGACGCCATGCCCAAATCGCCACACAGCTCAAGTTCCAACTTCCAAACCCTACCACCACCACAATCACCTCATGCA
The DNA here is from genome assembly GCA_012490785.1 of Eragrostis nindensis. Classification (NCBI taxonomy): domain Eukaryota; kingdom Viridiplantae; phylum Streptophyta; class Magnoliopsida; order Poales; family Poaceae; genus Eragrostis; species Eragrostis nindensis. The sequence continues at coordinate 276,308 of JAAXCT010000455.1, forward strand.
ATCCTTACACAATGAGGCTGACAAAAAAAAAAAACGGGATCTTGCTCGTCTGCAATCCTATGATATTTTTTTTTATTTTTAGGTTACAACATCTTATTGAGAGTAGCCAAGAAAACTGTTTATGGATCCATAACTTAGTCTACAATGTTCCATACACTAGATAAAAATGTAGCATGCAGACACATATTACTGGTGGAGCTGTCCTTATCCATGTGGGGTGACCACTACTGAGCAAAATGATAAAACTGAACCATTCACAGCTATAACTGTAAGAATTCTGGATCATTGAATTAGTGAATAAATACTTTGGAAGATTTAGAAAGTGTACTGGAAGAAAATATGATCAACACAGCAGTTTCAGTATTTCATCTGATTGCCAAATCATCCTTCATTATATTTTCTACTAGTTTTCTGTAGTAATTTTCATGGCTACATAATGTTAGACATTTATTTTAGAAGTCTGTACTATTCGACAAATGTGCCTTGTGGACAACTGAAACTATAATGAAAAAAAATTGCAAGGGACACACCTATTCATATCCCTAGCAAAGGAAAAAAATAGCAGTACTGCCACATGTAGGATAATTGTCCTGAAATTCTGGGGGCCATACACTCTGACGAGGAAGTTTCTGAAGCTGGATTTTGGAAGGGAATCAGTTTGCTACCTCAAGCACTTCTAGTGAAGCAGAACATGAAACATGCGCTTGTAGACCATCACAAAATGCAGGCAATCTTAATTGCTCCACAGCTCAAAACTGCCCCTGTTCAAAACTAATGATTTCAGAAGCATATGGTGAACAAAAAAGTCTGATTTATTTCATCATACTGCGAGTGCGTAAATTGTCCCATACCCGCATGTATTTTTCACAGGTGCTTACAGGTCTTACATATTGAAATTATTTACAGAAAAGTATGGTGGTATATGGTACTCCAAATATAGTGAACTGATTGATGATTTGTATTACAATAACATCAATCCCCGTCTGAGATAACCTAGTAACTCAAACGGGCTAGACTATAGTCTGCGATGACCTGTTACCTCAGATGGGGAAAATCGCCGTCGGAGGTAACACGTCATCTCAGACACGGCAGAGGCACAGATGGGGCTCTGTCCCATCTGTGATGGACTTTGAGCCCCGTCTATCATCTCCGATTCTCTGTAGTTGTGTACGCATCTCTTGTCCATGGCTATCCATACTTGGTCATTGTGCACCGTACACACCATGACCGTGTGTGTCTCCCTGTTTTGTTAGAAGACAACGACTACTATAATGTGGTAGCAGCACACTGTAGTGCTGTCTCAGCAGGGAGACACACACGGTCATGGTATGTGCGAAGCACAACAACCATGTATGGAGAGTTGTGGACAAGAGATGGGTAGGTGAACACGAGGAGGTCACACTGCCATTCATGAAGCGAGGTCTCTCGGATCGTGGTTGTTTGTACATGCCAACGCGTGCTGGACACGTGCTCATAGTGGTGCTCAGGCCATGGCCGCACCTGGCTTTCATGGCCTGGCAGGCCGGTGATTACATATGCTGTGCTCTTACGAAGCTTCTTACCTCCACCCTTCTTTCAGTGTTAATGACGACGGGATGCCCCCATTGCGCATCACCGAGGGAGATGAAGATGAAGAGTACTTCATGGTACTATTTCTTGTGCATTTTGGGGAATCGAAGCCTGCCGAGAGGAAACAACCGTTTTTGTGTTGTCGGTTATGCTACTTTGCTTGTCATTCCCTTCTGTTTTGCAGGAGAAAGTGCTCTCGAAGGCATACATGGATCCGTTAATGCGGGGAGACTACATGTGATTCAGATTCTTTCACTTGGAGTCTGCTTATGGTTTGTTATTTATGAAATGAGAATGCATGCATGTAATAGGATTTGGTTTGTTTTTGCCTGCATATGATACTTTCCGAACCTGATCTATATGATAAATTTTCCTAAAACTTGTTGAATTGATGTGCAAGTTTCATTCTTTTTGTTCAATTATGAACGACACTAGGTTTTAGGTAATGAGTTATTAAGCTATGATTCTCAAACTTGCTATTATTTCCTGAGAAACTTGCATGGATTGCAGTCAATGCATGATATGGTTTATCATTCTGATGAGAGGGCAGTTCATTATTTCGTTGCCATTTTGATGAAGAATCAACTGATGAACTGGTATGTGATATACCTTCTGTGAATTTTTATATAGTTTCTATATTGTTGTGAATGCACAGGTTTTACATAAATCTGCTAATGTTGTTAGAACTTGGCTGAGTGCAGCGACTGTTTCGTCTATATGTAAACTTGTACTCAAATGCTTCTCTCGTCTCACGTTCCTCCCTTGCTCTCCCTTGCAGATCTGATGCTTTTCTCCCTTTCTCTCGTATTTCTTTAACTCGGACATGGAGGTCGCAGCTGCCTTCCGACATCGCCGACCGGCTCCTGTGCATCGACGTCATGGAGTACAACCACATGCGAGCAGTCTGCCAGCAATGGAGAAACTCCATAGCCGACCTGAGGGGCTTCCTGGATCCCCGGTTCTTCCCCTGTGGCTGGCTGCTCCTTGCCGGACACCGCCTCCGCCGTGATGGCAAGCCGAAGCGCTTTGTCAACGTGCGCACCGGTGCCTCCCTCTGGATCCATCTCCCGGATCCCAACCTGCACACGCAGCACGGCAACGCCAAAGGCATGCTCCTGCTCCACCATACCCTCACCAACACAGTTTGCCTTCTGAACCCACTTATGGCGTGCACTCGGCAAAGCCCCTTATACACTCGGCAAAAGGTTTGCCGAGTGTAGCACTTGGAAAAGAGCTCATGGCCAAAGTCGATCGGCAAAGAGCTCTTTGCCGAGTGCCGGCAAAGAGGTCACGTGGCACTCGGCAAACATAAACACTCAGCAACGTGTTAATAAAAAAAACACCCAAAAAAATAGCAAAAATATTTTTTTTAATAAAGGGAGGCCCTCACTAGCCCGCCCGCCCTACATCAAGTCGAAAATTGTGGCATTTTTCTCGCAATAATCACGCACTACGCGGCCGGTGGGATTTGAACCCGTGACCCTTCCTTGCGCGTGGAGCTCCTCTACCACTGCACCAGACCATCACATGTGCCTAGTAATTGTTTGAGGGCCTAACTGAATTCAAATTAAAAAGTCAACTACAAAGTTTCATAACTTTTGGAGATCTACTGGTCTTTTTTCCATCAGAGGTCGTTTACGAAATTTGAACTCATTCAAACTAAGTTTTCTTTGACAAGATGATTTCAAATAAAAAAGTTGTCAACCGTAAAATTTTCATAACTTTTTGAGATCTACAACTTTCATTTTGGTAGTTTTGCCATTTGAGATCATTTCAAAAATTGAAATTTTCAAATTTTAGAAATTTAAACGTTTTTTCTGGACAAAATTAATTCAAATTTAAAAGTTTCCAACAGCAAAGTTTATGAAGATCTGCAACTTTTATTTTGAAACTTTTTATCCGAAATAATAGTAGTAACATTGTTCACAGATCAAAGCAACTCTCTTCGTATCTCGGGAAACTACACGGGAGCAGTAGATTTTGTGAACAAAAAATTTATTAGCGCTTTATTGAATGAAAAAATAACAAAATAAGAAGTGCAGATATTGAGAAGTTATACAACTTTGTAGTTGAATTTTTTTATTTAAATTAATTTAAGGCTTCAAAAAATTAATTGAAAATTTTTTTGCCCAGTGTACACGTTGACACTCGGCAAAAGGGCCAAACACTTGGCAAAGAGCGAGGTTTGCCGAGTGTCGAGTTCTTTGTCGAGTGTATTTTTTCAGGCACTCGGCAAATAAGGTCTTTGCTGAGGCGAAAAAAAATAATCGTCAAAGATTGCTTTGCCGAGTGTTTTTTTTAACACTCGGCAAGGAAATATAACCATGTTAAACCTGAGAAGGATGTGCATGCGTGACCTCCAGCCTCCCATACGTAAAAGGGAAAGGAATCGAATGACCTGATTTTTCTTTCGTAACGATGAATTCAGGCTATTCAGCTCTAGGCCCCAAAATGGAATCTCCAGCCGCCGCCCATGGAGACGGGCAGATGTTGTTCTCCAAAAAGGAAATAAAAAAAATTAGCGCAACAAGGTCACAGGGAGCAGTCGCTGTCAGCGTCACACACGGACCGTCGGATGGATGACCTGCGCCTGCGCAACCAAATCGAGCGCATCCGCTTTTCCCTTTCACCCCCTGGCTCTCTCTCGCACAGTCCCACACCCACCACTCGCGTCGCGCCGCATTCCTCCTCGCACGGAATGGAGGCCGAAACCCTAACCCCTGTTGCGGATGCCGCCGGGGAGCTCGTCTGGGCCAAGCCCAAGGGCCGCCGCCATTTCTGGTGGCCTGCGCGCCTACTCGCCGACGGCAAGGACGCTGGCGTCTCCTACTTCGGTGCGCCGCCGGGCCCAGCAGCCCAGGTCCGGTGCTTCGCGGACCCCGACGCCGACGGCATGGCCCGGGGCAGCACCGCGCGCGCCTTCCTCGCCGCCGTCAAGGCGGCCCACGCGAGCGCTGTGCGGCGCTGCGGGCCCCGCCTCTCTCACCTGCGGCTGCTGCCTCCCGCCGCGTCCGTCTTCTCATTCTCAGGCCGTCGTCGTCTGGGCGTGGCCAACATCTCGCCCGCGGAGTTCCTCGCAGCTCTCCGCGACGCCGCCGCGCGGCTCGGCGGCTCCCCCGTCGGTCTGGTTAGCTGGGCCAGGCTCATGAGCTGGGTGGGGTGGGGAGGGCTGGAGTCCAGGTGGCGCGCGGAAGTAGGGATGGCAACTTTACCCATGGGTGCGGGCACCCGATGGGTACCCGACCCGATGGGCGTGGGCGTGGGTGCCATTTCGCGCCCATGGGTGCCACCCGCACCCGACCCGACTCAGACATGGGTGAAAGATGGGTGTCGTTTTTCACCCATGGGTCACCCATGGGTGACCCGATTATAGTCCATCCGCGCCTCCCCACTCCCAAACGCGACGCCACCACCTCGTCTCCCACTCTAGTGAGTTTAAGATGATGATAAACTTCTATTTAATTGTTGTTGGAGATGTATTGTGACTAAGAATGTGACTTTATAATATCTATTTGCCGAATTTTCATGTCGCGAGATGATAAACATCTCTATATTTATTGATTTTTGATTTTGTACATGCGTTTTATGTATTTTTGTGCTACAACCCGATGGGCACCCGACACCCACCCGAAACCCGATGGGTGTGGGCGTGGGTGTCAATTTTCACCCATGGGCGTGGGTGTGGGTGTCATTTTTCACCCGATGTTGTTTTCGTCATGGGTGGGTTTTTGCTCCACCCGACCCGAACCCGACCCATTGCCATCCCTACTCGACTGGGGTGCGGAAGTAGGAAAACAATTTCGGAAGAAAAAAATTTCGGAGGTCACCGATAAACATGAAATTTCGGGAATTTCGGAATCAAATCTAAATTTTTTTGAAAAAAATTGTCTAAAATTCACTAAAAACTGTCACAGATCATTAAACACCACAATTGTATATGAAATGAATATACAAGATAAATATTTCACAAGTTTATAGCATGTTAGGCATGTTCATAGTTCGAAACACAATATCAAGCACGATAGCAGTCAACATGCAATTACAATCAATCTGTTGTAATACTAACAAGTCAGCTACTACAAAAATGAGTTGATTTAGGATTTGGGGGAGGTAAAAGGGCAGTGCTGGCCAGTTGGGTGGGAAATTCGGGCCGCTGACAAATTTGGCTGAAAAATTTCGGCCGAAATGTTTTTTTTTGGGACCCCACCGATAGACACGAAATTTCAGAAATTTCGGTGAAATTTCACCGAAATTGTTTTCCTGGCGGAACTACCCGCGGCGCACGGTGGAGGAGCTTGTGGACAGGATTGATCTTAACGTTTCTCCTGCTGGCGAAGATGATGAGTGGCTCGCTGATGCCAGGGATGAACAAGAGGCATTGGAGTTACCGCCTACCGCACAAGAACGCAGGGCTGCTGCTCGCATGGACGAGGTGGAGAACAAGAATGACAGTGGCATCGCAACGGGAACATCCGGGAATTAAACGAGAGCGTAAGAGGAGCAATATCTGTTGCCACCATACACCAATCTGGGTGAGATTGCGCTACAGGCAGCAGATTATGACAGTGAGGTATTGCCTGGTGGCATTGTTGTGGAAGATGTCTTGGCGTTGGTCTTGGGCTTGGGGAAGGATGTCCAGCTTGGAAACAGATTTTCAAAGGCGGCAATGTCATTTCATCTTTCATTTAGAAGCTCAGGAGGTAACCCCTTGTCTGATCAATCTGCAAATGAGAATGGTGGGGCAACAAAGTCAGAGATGAATGTGGAAAGTATCCGTGTAGATGTGCCTATCAGTAAGAGTTCAGACGGAAGCAATAGGTTTAAAAGCTAAGATTTGCATTGATGATGCCGTGCCAAGTGTTGTTGTTGATTTGCCTGCCAACAATGTTTGCATAGATGTGATGTGCCTATACCGCAAAGAGTCGGTGCAGATGTGAATGTGCAAAGCGTTGGGGTAGATGTGCATGCCAGCGAGTTGAGTGCGCCTTCACCTTCATATTCTCTCGCTTCACGACCTCCACTTACGGATGTCAAGAAGAACCTTGAGAAAATGATTTTGGCTACGGATTCATCTTTGAAGAATGCAACCTCAGCGGATGGACAGAAGGCTTTTAAAGACAAGTTTCTTGCGGACATTCAGGTCCTTTTGGCGCAAGTTGACAAGAACCTTGGTGGGCTTTCTATTACTACTCCTCCATAACGCTAATGTAAGCATTTATGGCTCAAACTCAACGTCTTGGTTGTTATGGCTCATACATGTGACTAGTTGTATGATGATATTGTGATATCTCTACTGTTATCCATAAATTACTCGTTCAACTGTACAAAACGTAGTATTACTTTGTACACATGTGTGACACCCCGTGTCACCTGCAGCCCAAACACCTGCAAATCACCTTCCAAAACCAAACCAGTTCAAACATAAATCTGAACTGAAAATCAAATTCTGGGAGGACCTCTGAAAATTCGGAGAAGATCGTGCAAAAGTCTGTTCTTCGAATTTTAATTCAAAATCTGGAGCTCAAAACTGCATCAACCCAAAAGTAAAGCTGGAGCTGGATGTGTGTTCTTCACTCACAGAATTGTTCATAATTTTTGGAAGGCTGGAAGTACTGATTTTAATTCGTGCAAAACAGCTAGACTAAAATTCACGAAAAATGAAACACTCGTCGGGCCCGCTGTCCCCACCTCCTCCTTCACCGATTGGCCTTCACTGGCGGTGGACGCCGCCAGCACCGCCCGTACGCCGTGGATAAGACCAGCGCCCCATCTCTCTTTCGGCCTCTCCCATCTCCCTCGCCAGCCGTCACTCAAACCCTAACCCTACTCCATTCCCGCCGCCACCCGCCATTGGCGGCCGAGCTCGAGCTCAACTCGCGGTCTGCCGCCGACGAGCCGCCTCCGGCCGAGCTGCTCCGCCGCAAGCTGCGCCAGGGCGCCTTCAAGCTCGCCGCGGCCTCCGCCTTGTCTCTCTCCGCCGTGAGCCGCGCGTCCCACCTTCTCCAAGTCGCGCGATTCGCCATCTCCGGTGAGTATCTCGCCCCCTCGTCGCGCCAGAAGGTGCGCATCTCTCTCGCGCGCCTCCCTAACCCCTCTCTTCCCTCTATTCCCAGCTGAGCGAGGCACCGTGCCACTTTTCCCCCACTGGTCAGCGAGCTACCGTGGACGCCGGACAACGACGACCTCCTTCCGGCCACCCTCCACAACGACATCTACGACGCCGAGCTAGAGCACACCAAGGTGAACCTCGTGAGAATCTCCTCCTTCTCCCCTTCCCTCTCTGTAGCGTGCGCGCCGCTGCCGAAGTTCCCTTTGCGCCGCCGCTCGCCGCCGGCCTGTTCCGCTCATTGCCGTCGAGTTCATGCCCCACCACCGAGTTTCCCACGAGCGCCGCCGGAATCCCTCTCCGGCAAGCGCGCCGCCAGCCTCCGGCGACCGCCATCGAGCTCCGGCCAGATCCCGTGTGGCCAGCCCTGTGTAGCCCGCGGTGTGGCCCGAGTTTTGACTGGCCGAACCCTTTTCCGAATTTCCAGAAAAACTTTAATTTCCCAGAAATCACAGAAGCTTATAAAATTCACATAAATCGAATATAAATCAAAAAAATGAAACTCAATTTTTTTGACTCCTTGTAACCAGATCTATCCAACAAAATTGTCACTGTACAAAATATTTTATCGGTTTTCTGTAAAATTCCTTAACCAATATATATTGTTTCAATCATAATAAATTGTCTGTAAATCAATAAATCCAAAAATCTTGCATGCTTGTAAAACATATGATAACACACTTACAGAGCATTTTTCTACTATCAGATAATGCTTAATTATTTTCTTAATTACATCATGTCATTGCATTTCCCTTGTCATGGCATATAGCTCACGAGGTGATCCAGGAGCAGGTGGAGACAATGATGCTGAGCAGTTCTGGAGGAGACATCAGCTGACTTTCTCTAGTAGCTAACCCCGCACCCTGAGCCAGGCAAGCCCCGGTGCATTCTGTCCTATGTTTCCGTTTTTCTTTTATCACTATATATGGAGTCTAGTCTGATTGTGCACTAGGTTTATAGGAGTTGATTGGAACCACAGAACTGCATTAAGATTACCCTTCCTGATTACCCTTCATTACCCTATTAGTAGTATGTTGGTCTTTTGTCGATCGTTAGCGCTGCTATGCTTAGTTGCTAGTGATCGGTAGAAGTCGAGTGGTAGGTTCCACTCGCGAGATAGGATTATGACATTCTGGATTGTACTAGAAGAATTATAGGTTGTCGGAGATCGGACGGGGATTGTTTGTATAGGATGGTTTGGAAAGGCTGGGCCTTCACGGTGGTAGCCCCGTCTGTATCGGTTAAGGACCGTTCGTTGTTGGCCCTCTTGAGCAAGTTTTGAACGTACTGATTCACATGCTGGTGTTTATGGGCCCAGTAAACTGAGTAGCCTAGCAATCGTGGAGACGAGCCGGCGCCTGCTGCTACGGGGGAATGAGGGGAGCCACCTATGGACGACGGCTGGGCCGAGTGTTCCGATGGGCCCAAGACTTCCAACGCGAGCAGCGGATCGATTCGGCCTTGCGGGGGCTTTGTGAAAGGTTGCCATATGTGGTCTATTCGCGGGTGCATACGTCGTGTGGTCAGGTTTCTCCTGCAGGATGTACATCAATGCCGTCACTCTCGGAAATGAGCACCCCGCTTGTTCACTACGTCACATCGTAGTGTGATTATAGATGATGATGATGATGATGATATGATGATGATGATATATGTATATCTTACTGCTTTATTTACTTACAGTATTACTTGCTTGTTTTACTTGGCTGTTCTAGTTGTTAGCTGCAAAACATGACATTGGTTAAATACTAAACTTGAGCTAAAACTTGAAAGTAAGGACCAAATAATTAGTGCTGTTTTTGCAATTTGAGTCAGCCTACCTCTTGAGGCCTTTGCATACTAGGAGTCGGCTGTAGTTGGCTATATTGATGGGTAAGTCTTGCTGAGTATTAGTTGCTCAGGGTTTGGCTCTCCATGTTTTTGTACCGCTGGCGTGTTGGTTGGAGTTTGTTGCTGTGAGGGTCTTCAGGTCCACATCGCAGGGCTTCGATGTGCGGCCCGGTATCGCCGAGTGTGTAGTTGTTGTATCTTTGTAGACTTCTGCTGTGCTACTCACATGTTTTAAATCATTTGGACTTAATGTAATAACTTAAAGACTTAATTTGTGTTTTTATGTGACGTACTATCTGTGTCTGTTCACCGGCACTTCCGACTCGATCATGTGAAAAGCAGAAACGCTACAACATGTCTGTATACTAGCTCCTTTTCTTGTGAAAAAAATGTGTGGAAGGAAAAGACATTCCATTTCAAAGTTGAGAACCCCTCGTCGCTACCCTTTCATTTCAGAAGAAGTCAGCACGACGCGTCGATCTGTAGGGAGAAACCAAAGGACAATACACGACAAACTCTAGATTTACACAACAAAACTCTTTTTTTTTTTGTGTCTGTGTGTGTGTGTGTGTGTGAGAAAAGATTCCTAGCCCTGCATCAATTTGCTCCTGCAGCGGCTACAAAGAAGAGACTTTCTTTTTCCTTTTTGTTATCTTTTCGGCTCGCCAGTCACAGCCGCTGCAGTCCCTGCACCGCTTTGATTGCAGTGATTGCAGAGCACAGCACAAGAACGGGCAACATATATATTGTAACAGATGTCTGTAACACAAATACAAATGTGTTACAAACATATTTGAGAGTAACACATTTGTGTACTAAGTCTACATGTAATGCAAATGATTGTTCTGTAAAAATATTTTATAGAAAAGTTTTCTAGTAACAGAAAATAGTTTACAAGCATGCTGTCACAAAGAGAACAATGTTTGTTTCAAACATAACAATCTTAGAAATCATAGCAACAAAAAATGTTACTATTATGTGTTACTAAAAGAACGTAATAAAACTTTTAGGGGGCATTAGTAACATATATTTGAATATTTTATAAGTTCAAACAATTAAGAGTAGCATCTCATGACATAAGCATGTGTTTAGTGTAGTGGAAACATAGCAACTACGCAAATGTGACCAATATTTTTCATATCTTTTAATTTTATTATTTTTGTAATATTTTGTTAGACATAGTGAAACACTAACATGTAGTGCTACATTATTAGACACCAGCTCGATTGGTGAGGGCCTAGAGGATTTGTATTTTAAAAGGTGGGACGGGGCTACAGCAACTTAGAGAGCAACTAGCTAGGGTTCGGGAGGGGTTAATTGGTGACTGGATGGGGGAGGCAGAAATCGAAAGTAGGTGGCTCCAGTCTCCTCCGGTCCTACGTACATGTACAGATATTTTTTAACGTATATACACTCCTGTACGTGTACAGATGGCTCCTTGAGTAACAAATGTGCCATACATATAACATGTTGCATACACTCAATGCCTAAGGAGTGCAAAATAAAATCTGATTCATAAGTGTATTAGATAAAGAGGACCATTAATTTCTGATATGTAAGTCATGCATGCCTAACGGGTATCCCCACACCCGCATCGGCATGTACCTGATACGAAAGCCAGGTGCAGCCATAGCCTGAGCTCGGAGAAAAACCGGGGAGCCAGGAAGCTCCTCGGTTTGGCGGCGGAGTTTCTGAATGGCTGGTAATAGACTGCTTGCACGCGGATGTACTCCGTGATGTCGATGTGCAGGAGCCGATAGGCGTTATCAGAGACGAGCTTGGAAGGCAGCTGCGACTAATCCCTCTTCGTGAGCACGTCTCTGGCGCGCATCGGCATGTATAAACGACCTCAAACTGAGAGACCTCGCTTCACTAACGGCAGCTTGCCCTCGTGCTCCGCTACGCATCTCATGTCTATGGCTCTCCACATGAGGTCACGGGCTTCGCGCAGACAAGGCCATGTGCACCTCCCTGTTGAGACTGAGCACCACGGTGGGCTGGAATGGTGGCCGGCTAATTAACCTCGTCGGTGTCAACAACAATGCCTACTCCTCCGATGAACCTAGTGCCATTGAACACAGATTTAGTGTTCCAGCGACGCCCTATGCGACGACAATGCATGTCGTTCAAAAGGCAAACCGTATTGGTGAGGGTATGGTGAAGCAGGAGCCGGCCCTTTGGGCTGCTGCGGGTGCGTGTGTAGGTGGGGATACGAAAGACGAATCTGGAGGGAGGCGATGGTGCGCACGTTGATGAAGCACTCCGGCTCACCATCGCAGTGGAGGCAGTGTCCAACGAGCAGCAACCAGTCTCTCCATGTCCAAGCTAAAGAAATCCGAGAGAAAGAGAGGAAAGCACTAGATATGCAAGGGAGAGAAATGGCGGGACGTGAGAGTAAAGAAGCGGTCTATACCTTTACTGGCAATGGGTGAATAGTGTTCCCAACACACACCAAGGATATGTTTATGGTTGTGCTTAAGCCACGGCCATTCTTGACAAGGCAGGTGCTGAATACACATGAAGGGAATTTCACGGAGAACGGAGGGAACACTGGATCGGCCGCCTAATCTCGCTGCCGGTGTACCGCAAGACCTCAAACGCTGGGACTCACGTGATCGAGCTCACACACCGGATTTTGGGTGCCTGAGGCACGGCAAAACCCATGGCGGCTTGACAACTTGTTCTATCCAAGGAGCCAAGCTAAATGACGATCGCTTGTGAAAGGATCAAGGGCACCGAGAGGGGGGGGGGGGGGGGGGAGTGAATCGGTATGTCAACAATTTCTCCCAAACGTACTTTAGGCGTGAAGCTAGCAAGACTAGATATGGTGATAACAAAAGCAAGCGATGCGCGCACACAATCTAGTCTATGCAACAAGCAACACCCTAGCAAGCAATTCTACCAAGTAGTAAAGAGACACCTATCATGCAATTCTACTAGCACATAGAAGTGACTCTCTCAAGCTCACACTAGCCTAGAGATCAAGTGGATGCAATTGCTACTCTCTCAAGCACTAGGATCACTCCAAATCCTTCACAAGTGCTTCTCTCCCTTGCTCTTGGCTTCCTCTGAGTTTCCTGCACTCCAACAATGGCCAAGAGACCCCTCAAGGGGCGGGCAACCAACTATTTATAGGCTACCAACCCAAAACTAGCCGTTGTCCAAAAGTGCCCTGCGAAACTAGAGACCGTACAAAGGACCGTACTGTCCGGTCTCTTCCAGACCGTATTGTCCGGTCTCTATTTCCAGGCGCATCTCCATCTTCTTCTTCATCTCCAATGAAGACCGTACTGTCCGGTCCCTAGGACCGTACCATCCGGTCGATTGTCCGGTCTCATTTCTTCCACTTCCAGAAACTCCATCTTCTCTGTCTGGAAATCCACTGATGACCGTACTGTCCGGTCTCCTTGACCGTACCATACGGTCCATTGTCCGGTCTTCATTTTCTCAGCATCCCGAGACTTCACTTCTCTGTCTGGATCTTCAATGAAGACCGTACCATACGGTCCCTAGGACCGTACTGTCCGATCTCTTCGGCATAAGCTGAAAACTTGATCCACTTCTTGATCCTTGCTTCCAACTTCTCCAAACTTGGTTCCTCTTCTTCTCTTCAGCCACCCTAGCCCTCAAGAGACTCACAATGCATCCATTTGATCTCTAACCTAGTGTGCTCTAAGAGAACCAATTCGATCCCTCTTGATAGTCCGGTTTTTCCTATGGACTCAAGCTAACATCTAACCAAGCAACACTCACTTGGATCTAGCATGTCCTTAGCCTTGATCCATTTCTTCTCCGCGACTTCATCAAGTTCTCGATCCGAATTGTCGAGGCAACCAATCACCAAGTCGTCGATAGATAGAGTATGTGAGACGACGCTTCATTGACATGACCATTTGAATATCCTACAAGGAAATGTTAGTCACATCAATATGGTCACCCAATCATCAAAACATTCATACCTTTGGGGTTTCCAAACTCCAATGGTCATAAAGCTTACAATCTCCCCTTTTTGGTGATTGGTGACAACACATATCATAAGATAGAGAATGTAAAGCGCAAGAGTGATCGATAAGATAGGATATGAAATGAAGAACAAGAAAAACGGAGAACAAGGTAGTCATAGCTCAAAAGGTATCACCTGCAAAATAGAGTTAGAGCACATGGGTGATATATATGGAATAAAAGCATGAGCTATGACCACAACTCTGTGATGATAAGATTATAAGATATTCCTGCAAAAGCAAGTGAGTGCACATATCATCACAGAAAGAGGAAACCTGGCAAGATAGATAAAAATAGGCGCATTCAGGTAAACATACACAAACTCAGAGCAATAAATCATAGCATATATCAGAGACAGAGTATAGATAACGAGCAAGTGTATGTAAATGAAACCAAGTGCATTCTTGATGAGCTAAACACAAGCAAAAGCAAAACAAGCTCAACAAGAACCACGAAGAACCAAAAGAATATACAATGAAGTACCAAAAGATCTCCCCCTGGACAAAAGCTGTCTCACACTCCCCCTGAACACAAGATCACTCCACTACTCCCCCTAGACCTATACAAGATCTCTCTATCTCTCTCCCCCTTTGGCACCAATGACCAAAAGAGAAAGAAGGAAAGAGAAAACTGCTGTCCTATGCATCGGCGGCTGGAGGAGGTGCAGTGGTAGTAGTCACTGAAAGCTCTGGAGCTGAAGAGGTGCCCTGCTGTGGCTGCTGCTGCTGCTGCTCAGTCTGCTCTGGAGAAGTGCCTGTGGCGCGAGCCTCACGTAACTCCTCACGAGTGTAGCCAAAGTCAGTGAGATCTGCTGAGTGCTCAACTACCTGGGGCGGAGTAGGTGTCCTGGGAGACTCTGTCTGCTCCACTGCTGCTGTCTCAGCTGTAGTAGTCACGACCTCTGCCTGTGAAGCTGTAAGAACTGAGTCTGTCTGCACTGAGGCGGTCTGTGCTACTGTGTCGAAGTCAAGTGTACGAGCTGGCAGTGGTGACACAAAGAAGGGACTCGTCAGCTGAAGCGGTGAGAAGCTCGGAGCTGTAGTAGCTAGAAGGGCTGACGGAGTCATGGAGAGGCCTGGTGAAGAACGGTACTGGTGTGAAGGTCCTGCCTCTCCAGTCAAACCAGCAAACGTGGACGTAGACGGCCCCACCGTAGGTGCACCAGCAGGTGAGATGGGAGCCGTGAGTAAGGTGCTGTAGTAGTGTCCCTGGCTGGATGACTGTCCTGCCTGTGCCTGAGCAAACTGCTGCTGCTGTAACTGCTGAAGCTGCTGAAACTGAACTGTATCTGGTGGCAGCACACCTAGGAGAGTGATAGGGGGGAACGACGGGAGTCCTGGCAGTGCCTGTCCAAAGAGACGAAGGGTCTGTGCGATCGCCTCAAAGCCAGTGAACAACGAAGACATGCCAGAAGCCATCTCCCTCTGAGTATGTACCACACTGTCTAGCATCTGTCGATCCCTCTCCCTATCCTCTCTCTGACTCTGGATCTCTCTGCGAAGGGCTGCTAGCTCTGCCTGTAGAAGTGAATCTGTCTGAGCTGGAGCTGTAGCAGACGCTGAAGGTCCTGCTCTAGAGTCCGGAGTCACGTCCTCAGGAATGGACTCCATCTGACTACCAGTCTGAATGTGCTGCTCTGTCTCGGTAGCCGTGTCACCTAAGCCCTGTGAAGAACTCCCCTGCGAAGCTGACTCCCGGGCAGCAACCCGTCTGTCGGAGGCAGGTAAGGGAGTGTACGCTGTGGTCACCTTGGGCAGCTCATCGTAGTCCTCCTGAGACAACAACTGTAGCCTCCTCAGTAAGTAGCAGATCAGTGGTGCGAAGGCTAAGTGTCTGGCAGCTATCCCCTCAGCAATAACATCCTCCATCTGGCACAGTATCAGATCTACTAAGTCAAAGCCTCTGTGCCTCAGTATCAACATAACAACCCACTGTGAAAGTATAGAGAACTGATCTCTGTATCCACTCCTCGGCACAATGGTCCTGCTCAGAATACTCCTGAGAACTCTGCCCTCATGTGTCAATCTGGTGTGAGCTCGGCTGAACTTCTCCGGGTGAGGTGGAGGGAAAGCAATACTCATATCCTCATCAGACGGTAGGTGTCCCCCAAGAGGTCTGCGGGGAGGCTCCATCCCTGGGTGAGCAAGCGGGAACACTCTGGTCTCGTACTGGATGGTCTCAAGTGCCTCTACGAGGTTCTCCCTCGTCACTCTGTGGGGCTGTCCTCTGAGCATAAACCATATGACTGAGCGATCTGGGGTTATCCAGAGAGAAGCATAGAAGTCAATCACTATATCGTAGTCCCAACGCATCAGTGTAGTGATGATCTCCTGGAGGCCCAGGATATAAGACAGGTGCTGTGTGAAATCCGTCCCGGCACCTCTGCTGGCAGCCTGTATGCTGCAGTGCTAGTGAGTAACAAAGAGCTTATCAGCTCCGTCTGTCCGCAGTCTACTCCTCAAGCCAGCTGCGATCCTCTGCTGTAGCAAGGTCCAGAAGCGACCTCCTGCCTGTGGGTCCCTCCTGGCAGGTACCCAAGTCTCCTCACTGACTCTCCTGAACTTCTTGAGGACGGGGCCTGGCAGCCTGAGTGCGTCCTCAGCAAGCACGTCCCTGAGAGTAGCAGTCCTGTCAAGAGCACAGAACTTCACGGCCATCCTCTGCCTGTCACCCTCGGTGACCTCAGGGGGTCCGTCACCGGAGTGGGAACTCTCCTCTGCCTCTGACTCTGGCTGCCCCTGCGCGGTCCTCGACGTACCAACCTCACGGATGGACGGAGTCCGCTGCACTGTGGCTCTGGCTCTAGTAGACCTCCTCGGAGTCTCCCCCTGTCCTCCAGCAGGTGGGTCCCTGATCCGGAACCCTGTGTCTCTGCCAGTAGGTAAGTCAACATCTGCTGCCCTGAGAGCACGATCCCACTCTGGATCACCTGTCCGCTGCTTCTTCTTCTTGGGCTGTGGATCTGGAGCCTTGGCCTTGCCCTTATCTCTGTCACCTCTGCCCCTGCCTCTGCCTCTGCCAGAACCTCCTGCCATAACTGCTGACTAGTGCTGCAGACTAGATAGGGCGAGTGAGCTTGGCCCACCAACCCGTCCACTGACGGCTGACTGCCAAAGATAGGACTAAGGGCTTGGCCCTCAATCCGTCCACTGTCTCTGCTCTGCTGTCAACTGCCCACTGTCCGCTGACAACTGCCACTGCACGATAGGAATAAGACAGGGTATATGAGTATAGAATAACCTACTATAATCTACAAGCAAGAATCGTAGGTAAGCGCATGAATCTATATGAAGTCCTAGCGCAGAGGTGAAGGACACAATGCCGGCAAATATGCAAAGGGGAACTACGGCATTGTCGATTATCGGTGGAGATCAACTAGTGTCATACTAGATATGCAACATCGAAATACGACACTAATTGAGGGAATGCTAGTGTCAAGCTAGTGTATGATATAGAATCGGACATCGACACAAAGCGACCAACTACCACACGTCATAGATAAATTAAGTGCAATACTCGAACACTATGACGGCAGTAGGCAAAATGACCTAAATTGCGAAGACATGGATAGAAATGCATTCATTTCGCAATAAAGGTTTGATTTTTGGATGATTTTCTAGGGATTTTAATTGACGAAGGAAGAATGGCTCAAACCCTAGAAATGGAATCGAAGTCGAGCTACTGTGCAATCCAAGACACCAGAAGCTCACCGGAGCTCGACTGATAGACGGTCGATCGTCAGTGAAGTGATGGCGGTTCGGTGAGTAGTCGAGGAGGAGCAGTCCTCACGCGCAACAAAGGACGAGCAACAGCTTGTGGTCCGCGCGGATGGAGGAGCTCCCCTGCACGTCGACGAGGTCGTCGTCGTCGTCCTCGGCTCCGGTCAATCAACGGCGGCGCGCGGTGGAGGAGAAGCGACGCGGTGGAGCTAGGGTTCGGCGGCTGCGAGGGCGCGCGGTGGAGGAGCAAGTACGGCGGCGCGGCTCTGGTGGGTGGAGCTCGCCGGCGGCGAGCGCGACGGTGGTGGCGTACGCGGTGTCGCGCAGGCGACGGCAATGGCGGGAGCGCTTACGGCGGCGGTGGATTGGGGATGACGATGCACAGTAACCCGTCGGGCGTCCGTTAGCTTAGGTTGATTTCAAATCAACGGCTCAGATCGATTGAAACAGGAATCAACGGATGAGATTGAACGCAATCTCGCGATGAAGTTAACCAGACCGTATGGTACGGTCCTAGGGATCGTATTGTACGGTCTCCTTTTCCACCCTGACAGATAGCTATAGAGATCGTATTGTACGGTCTAGAGGACCGCATTGTCCGGTCTCCTTTCTGCCTCAGGTTTCAAGGATCTCGTGCAAAAGCACACCGTATTGTATGGTCCCTATGACCGTATTGTACGGTCCAGTCCAGAAAAGCTGATTTTCAAGAAATTTCCTTCTAAGTCCAAGTTCCTCGCACAAAAACCAAATAAACACCAAACATGGACTAGAAGGGGAACTCTCAAACACTCCTTTGAAAATAAACCAATATAGGTTGCGCATAGGCTTATAGTAATTTTTCAATCGGCAAATAAGAAGCAACCAAATAAGAACCAAATGCGATAAAACCAAAGGAGGGGTATGTATGAGTCCTTTGCCTATGATCCGTGCAAGTAGATTTAACTTTGAGGATCATTTAGCAAGACTCAATGGGCATGAAGCGCAATTCTTTTCTTTAGTCACACTTCTATGAGATGTGAGATCATATTGCGAATGAAGCACTTCCTCATAGTGTGACAACTCCTTTGTGATTTCCTATATGCAATGCATGAGACAAGCATATCATACAAATGCAAGAGAAAGTAAATATGCCATGTGATATGCAAGCAAAGTTAAACAACGCATAAAGGAAACCTACTCAAGGTCAAGTTTGAGCCTCTCTCAAGCTTACTCACTATGAGCCAAACCTTGCCTTGAGTCCATCGGTCCACCAACTCAAGCATCCCCCATGCTCATAGCTATCTTGAGAAAGTTAGACCTTGAACTAATTTTTTGTTCTTTTTCTTTTTAGTTATTTACATATGCATGGATGCAAACATACTAGTTCACAAAGGAGCACCTAGCTACCATGCAAGCAAATGCAAGAGAAGAAACTACTATGATACAAGTTACCTCCTTGAAGAGTAGATATGTCGATGAAGCACACGAAGCTTGTGGTGGACGTTCATGAGTTGTCGTTGCGGCGCACGGTCCACCACCATCACCCTTCTAGGTCTTGTTCTTGGGAGCCCACTCACACTTGGTTGGCCTCTCAAGGTCAACTATGCATTTGGGCACCCAAATCTTCCTCATCATCCTCCTCTTGTCGGGTGATCCAAGAGCCTTTGCCTTCACCTTGCCTTTCTTGTCCCTAAAGAGCTTGTAGTGTGTATTCTCATGGAACAAGTTAGCGTTAGGCAAAACTTTGGAACTTCTCACCTTGGGACAATTCTTGCTAGTGTGGCCGTCACGGCAACACTTCTCACAATAGTAGTCGTCCGCCATGAGGGGGACTACCCAAGGTGGAATGTCCTCGTCCTTGCCGATGAGGTTGATGGCGGCGGGGTAGGAGCCGAGTCCCTTGTGCCCGGGGTTGTTCACAAGGTTCCGACCAAGTATCTCCTTATGTATGGTCCTTCCCCTCGTGAGCCTCTCGAACCCGTCCATCACCGAAGCTCTCTCCTCCTTGAGTTGATGATATTCCTTCAAAATGTTCTCATCAAGAGAGATGCTCTCAAGAGAGGGAGTTAGTCCATCACAAGTAATATATGAAGAATCGGAAATGGATGAACTAGAAGAAGAAGTGTTACACTTTTCGAGGAGGGATTGATGTTCTTCCTCAAGAACCTTGAACTTGCCGTTGAGCCTCATGTGTTCAACCTTGAGCTTGTCATAGCTTTCATCTAAGGTCATGAGCGAAGTGGAAAGGTGCTTGATCTCATCCTCTAGTAACTTGGACTTCTCCTTGAGCTTCATGTGGTCTTCCTCAAGCTTGCCATAGTCCTCATCAAGAGCCTTGTGAGAGATGGATAAGTCTCTAAGTTCACCCTCAAGTTGACGAACTCGGAACGCGGCCACTTCATGTTCCTTCTCCAACCGAGCAATGGTCTTGTCCTTCTTCATGATCATCTTGCCGGTTAGGAGAATGCTATCCAAGAGTTCCTCATATGTGGGCTTATCCTCCTCACCAAACTCTTCATCGGACTCGCTCTTCTCATCCTCACTACTATCATCATCTTTGGCCATCAAGCAAGTCGGTGGTGGAGGTAGAGTCTCGGAGATATTGGTGAGAGCTATGCCGGCCATCTTCTTTCCCTTGGAGGATGAGTCATCACTTTCTTCTTCATCACTATCATCATCCGAAACCCACTCTCCAACATAGAGTCCCTTGCGAGATGATCTTCTCTTGTCTTTGCCTCTAGAGCTTTCCTTCTTGACAAACCTCTTCCTTGCCTTGTACTTGCTTCTAGGGTCTTCTTCTTCATCATCGCTTGACTCTTGAGTCTTCTTCTTGCTCTTCTTGATTGGCTTCGGACATTCCTTGGCAAAGTGATCCTTCTCCCCACAATTGTAGCACTCGGCATCTTTCTTGTTGATGAATCTTCTCTTGAAGAAGTTTCTTCTCTTCATGAGGAGTGCTAGATCATTGGGATGAAGTTGCAACAAGTCTTCAACGTCTTCTTCAAGCTCTTCATCACTTGAATCTTGAGTCACCACCTTCTTCATCTTCTTGCTTGACCCCTCGGATGCAAAAGCAAGATTCTTGGAGGGCTTCTCATCAAGCTTCTTGTCGAGGTTGTAGCTCTCGAAGGCGGTGATCTTCCCAAGTAGCTTGTGGGTTGTGAGGCCTTAAATGTCGGTGTTGAAGAGACATGTGATGAGTGCTCCATATTTCTCCCTTGGGAGAATCCTCAAGATCTTCCGCACAAGGTCACCATCATCAATCTTGTCCTTCACACCGAGAGAGTTGATATCCTCTACAAGTACATTCAAGCGAGAGTAAGTGTCATTGATTAGCTCATCTGAAGACATGGCAAAGTCATCATATTTGTTCTTTAGCACATAGTATCTTTGCTCTTTCACGTCCTTGGAACCCTCATGAATTTGTTGAATTTGAGTCCATACTTCATGAGCGGTACCCGCGGACTTGACTCGAGCAAGGACCTCTTTAGTGATAGCTTCAAACAAGGCATTTTTAGCTTTAGCATTTGCCTTTGCGAGATTTACATCAAGAGTACCAATGGGAGTCCTTAGAGAGACACCGGAACTTGTCACCTCCCATGCGATGGGGTCGAGAGCCTCGAGGTAAGCTTGCATGCGAGCTTTCCAATAGGCATAGTCGGTCCCATCGAACGGGGGCGGCCCATGATCTCTCGGCATCCTTACTCAAGGCGGTTAAGCCCTATTTGAGCAACGAGGCTCTGATACCACTTGAAAAGATCAAGGGCACCGAGAGGGGGCGGGTGAATCGGTGTGTCAACAATTTCTCCCAAACGTACTTTAGGCGTGAAGCTAGCAAGACTAGATATGGTGATAACAAAAGCAAGCGATGCGCGTACACAATCTAGTCTATGCAACAAGCAACACCCTAGCAAGCAATTCTACCAAGTAGTAAAGAGACAACCTATCATGCAATTCTACTAGCACATAGAAGTAAATGCGGAAGCGTAAATGCTAGTATGTAAAGGAGATAAGGATAGGAATGCTCATGATTTTTCCCGTGGTCTCGGAAGGGTGGCGCCTTCCCCTACTCCACGTTGGGTCACTCCCGCCGGAGTCTCGACCCCGTCTCTCCGCTCGAAGGCGATCCCTCTTAGAGCACACTTCACCCTCCGAGTGAAGTCGCGGGCACGTCCCGCCGGGCTCGATCCCGGGTACTCTTCCGGAGGTAAGGCTCCGCACGTGATGCGTGCCAAAGGGCGCTCCACTAGTGATGCTTCTTTCGCACGGGAAGCTCTAAGACCGTGTACAAACTTGTGTTAGCTTCCACAATCTCCTTGGACAGCTCAACACCAACGCCTAACCGGTCTAGGCCTCGCCATAGACCAAGAGTAACAAACCGAAGTGACTCTCTCAAGCTCACACTAGCCTAGAGATCAAGTGGATGCAATTGCTACTCTCTCAAGCACTAGGATCACTCCAAATCCTTCACAAGTGCTTCTCTCCCTTGCTCTTGGCTTCCTCTGAGTTTCCTGCACTCCAACAATGGCCAAGAGACACCTCGGCGGGCAACCAACTATTTATAGGCTACCAACCCAAAACTAGCCGTTGCCCAAAAGTGCCCTGCGAAACTAGAGACCGTACAAAGGACCGTACTGTCCGGTCTCTTCCAGACCGTATTGTCCGGTCTCTATTTCCAGGCGCATCTCCATCTTCTTCTTCATCTCCAATGAAGACCGTACTGTCCGGTCCCTAGGACCGTACCATCCGGTCGATTGTCCGGTCTTCATTTCTTCCACTTCCAGAAACTCCATCTTCTCTGTCTGGAAATCCACTGATGACCGTACTGTCCGGTCTCCTTGACCGTACCATACGGTCCATTGTCCGGTCTTCATTTTCTCAGCATCCCGAGACTTCACTTCTCTGTCTGGATCTTCAATGAAGACCATACCATACGGTCCCTAGGACCGTACTGTCCGATCTCTTCGGCATAAGCTGAAAACTTGATCCACTTCTTGATCCTTGCTTCCAACTTCTCCAAACTTGGTTCCTCTTCTTCTCTTCAGCCACCCTAGCCCTCAAGAGACTCACAATGCATCCATTTGATCTCTAACCTAGTGTGCTCTAAGAGAACCAATTCGATCCCTCTTGATAGTCCGGTTTTTCCTATGGACTCAAGCTAACATCTAACCAAGCAACACTCGCTTGGATCTAGCATGTCCTTAGCCTTGATCCATTTCTTCTCTGCGACTTCATCAAGTTCTCGATCCGAATTGTCGAGGCAACCAATCACCAAGTCGTCGATAGATAGAGTATGTGAGACGACGCTTCATTGACATGACCATTTGAATATCCTACAAGGAAATGTTAGTCACATCAATATGGTCACCCAATCACCAAAACATTCATACCTTTGGGGTTTCCAAACTCCAATGGTCATGAAGCTTACAGCTTGCCGGGATGGTCATCCATGGATGTTGACCCAAAGGTACACGTTCAACCCGCTGCAACCAAACAAGAAAGAACCGAACCATTCCCGCGGGCAAATCACTAACCACAAACAATGGAAAATCCAACCACAGATCCGGTTTTGACCTAACCTACTACCAGACATATGTACATCAGAATACAGAGAAATGGATGGAGGGAGAGTACAAACCTTAACAAGATCCGATAGTTTCTCTCTCTAGATTTGTTGATTCCCCTGAATAACTTTCAGATCTAAAGGTAGGAGGAGACATGGGAAGGGGAGAGGAATTGGGGAAGTTGGTAGGTGTTGAGTGGGATATATATTTATATTAGAAAATGTGAAACCCTAGGTAGGCTAGGATCAATAGTGAGCTTTGATATTGAAATTAAAAATAGGCTTGGCCTGTTAGTGACAACACGCCAAATTAATACAATCCATTAAGAGGGGACTTCCTATATGGCTTTACGGTGTCTATAGCCTAAGAGTATCTAGCCTAATAGGCCCAATATCGGTTAAATATGTTTTTTTTAGTTTCATCTCCCTTGTGCTCCGGAAAAAGGAGCATCGCGTTGTCATAGTCACCGAGAGAAGGGATGAGGTAAAAAGCTTCACTGGAAACATCGCACATGTACTCAAGTCTGCCTGGCTACGAAACCAAGGTGCATCCATAGCCTAAGCTCCACTAAGAGCACGTCTCCGGCGCTCTATAGCTTGCGTCTCCCTGTTGAGACTGAGCACCACTGTGCGCTCAAATGGTGGCCGGCTAACCTCGTCGGCGTCAACAACAATGTCTACTCCTCTGATGAACCAAATGCCACTAAACACATATTTGGTGTTCCAATGACACCCTATGCGATTACAATGGATGTCATTCACCACGGCCATGGCAGGGAGGTTGGCGCACCCCAATGTAAGAGAGTACAGAAGGCAAAACGTGTCGGTGATGGTAAGGTGGAGCAGGAGCAGGCCCTCAGCGTTGCTATGTGGTGCGTGTGCAGGTGGGGATCCAGGAGATGGATCCTGAGGGAGGGGACGGTGCTCACGTTGACAAAAGCTCTACGGCTCACCATCATAGCGGAGGCATTGTTCGACCAGCAACAGCCCGTCGCAAGGGAAAACCGTGGATCCAGGGAGGTCCTTGGGTCGACGGTGGTCTTTCTCCATGGCTGACAGACTGGTTTCACGTTGATGCCCAGGAGCCGGTCGTCGATATTGGAGACATGCTTGGAAGCCAGCTGCGACCAAACCCTCTTCTCCATGTCCAAGCTAAATTCGAGAGAAAGAGAGAAAGCATCAGATCTGCAAGGGAGAGAAAT
Organism: Eragrostis nindensis; assembly: GCA_012490785.1. Lineage (NCBI taxonomy): Eukaryota > Viridiplantae > Streptophyta > Magnoliopsida > Poales > Poaceae > Eragrostis > Eragrostis nindensis. The sequence continues at coordinate 300,278 of JAAXCT010000455.1, forward strand.
GGCGGGACGTGAGAGTAAAGAAGCGGGCTATACCTTTACTGGCAGTGACTGAATAGTGTTCCCGACACACACCAAGGATATGTTTATGGATGTGCTTAAGCCACGTCCATTCTTGACAAGGCAGGTGCTAAATACACATGAAGGGAATTTCACGGAGAACGGAGGGAACACTGGATCGGCAAGACCTCAAACGGTGGGACTCGCGTGATCGAGCTCACACGCTGGATTTTGGGTGCCTGAGGCATGGCAAAACCCACGGCAGCTTGACAACTTGTTCTATCCAAGGAGCCAAGCTAAACGACGATCGCTTGCCCGGATGGTCATCCATGGATGTTGAACCAAAGGTACACGTTCAACCCACTGCAACCAAAAAAGAAAGAACCGAACCATTCCTATCCCATCCAACCGATTGTTGCAGGCAAATCCATCCCAATCTAACCTAAAACAATGGGAAATCCAACCATAGATCTCGTTTTAACATAACCTACTACCAGACATATGTACACCAGAATACAGAGAAATGGATGGAGGGGGAGCACAAACCTTAACAAGATCTGATAGTTTCTCTCTCTAGATTTGTTGATTCGCCAGGATAACTTTCAGATCTAAAGGTAGATGGAGACCTGGGAAGGGGAGAGGAACTGGGGAAGTTGGTAGCTGTTGAGTGGGATACATTTCATATTTGGAAATGTGAAACTCTAGGTAGGCTGGGATCAATAGTGGGCTTCGATATCAAATTTAAAATAGGCTTGGCCTGTTAGTGACAACACGTCAAATTAATACAATCCATTAAGAGGGGACTTCCTATATGGCTTTACGGTGTCTATAGCCTAAGAATAATACCCAGCCTAATAGGCCCAATATCGGCTAAGTATGTTTTTTTTTTAGTTTCATCTCCCTTGGTCCTCCGGAAAAAGGAGCATCGCGTTGTCATAGTCACCGAGAGAAGGGATGAGGTAAGAAGCTTCGCTGGGACCATCGCACATGTACTCAGGCCTGCCTGGCTACGAAACCTAGGTGCATCCATAGCCTAAGCTCCACTTTGAGCACGTCTCCGGCGCGCATCCATAGCTTGCGTCTCCCTGTTGAGACCGAGCACCACGGTGGGCTCGAATGGTGGCCGGCTAACCTCGTCGGCATCAACAACAATGTCTACTCCTCTGATGAACCTAAGGCCACTGAACACATATTTGGTGTTCCAGTGACACCCTATGCGATGACAATGGATGTCGTTCACCATGGCCATGGCCGGGAGGTTGGCGTACGCCAATGTAAGTGAGTACAGAAGGCAAACCATGTCGGTGATGGTAAGGTGGAGCAGGAGCAGGCCCTCAGCGTTGCTATGTGGTGCGTGTGCAGGTGGGGATCCAAGAGATGGATCCTGAGGGAGGCGACGTTGCTCACGTTGACAAAGCGCTAAGGCTCACCATCTTAGCGGAGGCATTGTTTGACGAGCAGAAGCCAGTCAACGGGGAAAATCGTGGATCCAGGGAGATCATTGGGTCGGCGGTGGTCTTTCTCCATGGCTGGCAGACTGGTTCCACTCAATGGCGGGGATAAACATGCTTGGAAGCCAGCTCTGACCAATTACTCCCTCTTCTCCATGTCCAAGCTAAAGAAATTTGAGAGAAAGAGAGAAAGCATCAGATCTGCAAGGGAGAGAAATGGCGGATCGTGAGAGGAAAGAAGCGGGCTATAGCATACTCGCCGAGGGTGAATAGTGTTCCCAACACACACCAAGGATTTGTTTATGGATGTGCTTAAGCCACGGCCATTCTTGACGAGGCAGGTGCTAAATACACATGAAGCAGATCCATGTGTATTTCACATCCCAACACACACCAAGGATATGTGTTATCGATGTGTCAAGCCACGGCCATACTTGACAGTTGACAAGGCTGCTGATTAGTACACATGAAGCAGATTCATGAAGTAGGTTCATAGTTGTCTTGTGCCTTTGTCAGTGGCAATCAACGCACTATCATTGAGTGGATGGTGCTAACTTTCTTTAACAAGGTAACTCGCCATTGCGAAGGGCACTCAAAATGTTGCAGTTACCTCTTTTTCTTTTTTGTGAAAAGGGGATTTCGTTGATAAAAACACACATTACATCCCTTGGTTACATAGTGGGCTATATATTTATATTAGGGAATGTGAAACCCTAGGTAGGCTGGGATCAATAATGGGCTTTGATACTGAAATTAAAAATAGGATTGGCCTGTTAGTGACAACACGTCAAATTAATACAATCCGTAAAGAGGGGACTTCCTATATGGCTTTACGGTGTCTATAGCATAAGAATACCCAGCCTAGTAGGCCCAATATCGGCTAAATATGTTTTTTTTAGTTTCATCTCCCTTGGTGCTCCGGGAAAAGGAGCATCGCGTTGGCATAGTCACTGAGAGAAGGGATGAGGTAAGAAGCTTCATTGAGACCATCATCGCATATGTACTGAGGCCTGCCTGGCTACGAAACCCAGGTGCATCCATAGCCTAAGCTCCACTATGAGCACGTCTCCGCTGCGCGTCGGCATGTATTTATAAGCGACCGCACACTGAGAGACCTCGCTTCACTAACGTTAGCTTGCCCTCATGTTCTGCTACATCTCATGCCGATGGCTCTCCACATGAGGTCACCACGCGTTGCACAGATGAGGCCTTGTGCATCTCCCTGTTGAGACTGAGCACCACGGTGGGCTCGAATGGTGGCCGGCTAACCTCGTCGGCGTCAACAACAAGGTCTACTACTCCGATGGACCTAATGCCACTGAACACATATTTGGTGTATCCTATGCGATGACACTGGATGTCGTTCACCACGGCCATGGCCAGGAGGTTGGCGCATGCCAATGTAAGTGAGTACAGAAGGCAAACGTGTCGGTGATGGTAAGGTGGAGCAGGAGCAGGCCCTCAGCGTTGCAATGTGGTGCGTGTGCAGGTGGGATCCAGGAGATGGATACTGAGGGAGGCGACCGTGCTCACGTTGACAAAGTGCTACGGCTCACCATCTTTGTCGAGGCATTGTCTGATGAGCTGCAGCCAGTCGTCTGGGAAAACCGTGGATCCAGGGAGGTCCTTGGGTCGGTGGTGGAGTTTCTCCTTGGCTGGCAGACTGGTTTCACGTTGATGCGCAGTAGCCGATCAGCGATATCGGAGACATTTTTGGAAGCTAGCTGCGACCGATCCGTCTTCTCCATGTCCAAGCTAAAGAAATTTGAGAGAAAGAGAGAAAGCATCAGATCTGCATGGGAGAGAAATGGTGAAACGTGAGAGGAAAGAAGCGGGCTATAGCTCACTCGCCGAGGCTGAATAGGGTTCCCAACACACACCAAGGATATGTTTATGGATGTGCTTAAGCGACGGCCATTCTTGACAAGGCAGGTGCTAAATACGCATGAAGCAGATTCATGTGTATTTCACATCCAAACACACACCAAAGATATGTGTTATCGATATGTCAGGCCATGGCCATACTTAATAGTTGACAAGGCTGGTGATTAGTACACATGAAGCAGATTCATGAAGTAGGTTCATAGTTGTCTTGTGCCTTTGTTAGAGGCAATCAACGCACTATCGTTGAGTTGGTGTTGCTAACTTTCTTGAACAAGGGATCTCACCAATGCCGAGGGCACTCAAAATGTTGCAGTTACCCTTTTTTTTTTGGCGAAAAGGGGATTTCATTGATATTAACACACATTACATCCCTTGGTTACATAAGCCACCTAAACAAGGCCAACTCCATTGATGGGAGACAAGAACCCTTGAAAGAGCCGCAAATTTCACCATCTATGATCACCATCCTAGACGGATATGCCACGGACCAGAACTCTGATCTGAACGAACAGTCCATCTCACCATCCACCACCATTATCGGGGACCAAGTGTGGAGATAGGGAGATACACGTGGGTCACGCTGCCATTCAGGAATACGAGGTCATGCGGCCTTTCATGAACCGAGGTCTCTCGGTTTGTGGTCGTTTCCACATGCTAACGCATACTGGAGACATGCTCACCATGGTACTCAAGCCGCGGCCGCATCTCGCTTCCGTGGCCAGGTAGGTTGGTGATTACATATACTATGGTCTTAATGAAGCTTCTTACCTCGCCCTTCTCTTGGTTATAATTACGACGGGACAATCCTTGTGCGCATCACCGAGGGAAATGAAGACGAAGAGCTCATGGTACCATTAGTTGTGGATTTGGGGAATACAAGCGTGACAATGAACAGCAAACTGAGAGAAGGGACCATGAACAATAAATGGTACCATGAACTCCTTGTCTTCGTTCCCTCGGTGATGCGCACCAGGATTGTCCCCTTGTCATTATCACTCAGAGAAGGGACGAGGTAAGAAGCTTCAATAAGATCATCGCATATGTAATCACTGGCCTGCCTGGCCAGGAAAGCCAGGTGTGGCCGCAGCCTGAGCACCACTGTGAGCACATCTCCAGCACGCGTTGGCATGTAAAAACGTCCGCAATCAAAGAGACCTTGATGGATTGGTCATGAATGGCAGCGTGACCTCATGTTCATCTATGCATCACTTGTACACGGCTCTCCACACTTGGTCGTTGTGCTTCACGCATAGAATGACCGTGTGTGTCTTCCTGTTGAGGCTGAGCACCATGATGGACTGGAATGCTGGCCGGCTAACCTCATCATGTCAACAATGCCTACTCCTCTGATGAACCTCGCGCTATTGAGCCTGGCTAGCTGTAGTGTTCCAGCGACACCCTACGCGCTGACAACGCATGTACGTGGTTCACGGTGGCCATGCCCGGGAGGTCAGCCAACTCCAAGGTAAGAGGGTTCAAAAGGAAAACTATGTCAGTGAGGGTGTGTTGGAGCATGAGCAAGCCCTCGGCGTTGACGTGGTGCGTGTAGTTTTGCTATCCAATTCTGGGACCTCTATGTTATCTGCAATGAGAACAACAAAAAAATTTCCATAGGTTTGGGATGGTTCCGACCTGATGCTCACTTTTAGAAGAAAAGGTTAGTGAAAGGCTTTACAGGTAGCAATAGCTGAGTGGATTGTGTTTACTGATGAATCAAATAATTTATTTGGAAATATAATTCCTGGCCTTACAACTCGCAGGCTTAATTACGACGTCGCTCCAGTAAATTAAAAACCTCAAACGAATGGGAGCTGTAGCAGACTGGTAACGCTACCATTCATGTCCACCTCGTGTCCAGCAGTCGAAACAGAGGCCCACCTTTGTAATTTTGTTGCCTGCTGCTTCACTAAGCCTAATACAGCAGTTGATTTTGATATCAGAAGCAAAACACAGCCTAGCAGTGCGAAGCCCTTGTGCGGCGTCCGCACACACATGACGGCGATTTGATGATCGCCATCGCCGCGATGCCGAGTCTTCTGCCGGCGCGAATGCAGTCCAGGAGAGTCGCGTCGTTCCATGCCCACAGTTGCGGTCTGCCCCTAAATCCCTAATTGCTTTGCCCTTTCGAACAGCATAAATACAGTTCCATTAATTTTTTTTCTTTTGAAAAAGAGGCAGGAGCGCTGCCTTTTCATTAAGGTAGATAGAGAGTTTTCTACAAATTATTATGCTGGGTTAGTACAGTTCCATTAATTGATATTGTTTAATTTTTTCAACTTTCAGCCAGATCATGTCCACAAGGAAACACATCAATCAGATAGTAAAACAAAAAAAAAAGAAAACGAGGAAACGAGTAGATGAGTTGATATAATAAAAAGGAGAGTCATGGAAATATTTTTAAGAGTGACTTCCCATATAGAATTTTTAGAAAAAACATTGTGATATGTATGAATCATTTGATATGAATATTTTAATATACTATTTGCCTTACAAGTAACAAGTTATATAATATGTAATTTTTTTATTTATATAGGGGCCTCGAATTTTAGATTCGCCACGGGCCCCCAAAATCTCTGGACCGGCCCTGCCAGTGTCTTGTCCTCCACCACGCAGAGTCGATGATGAGCATCAGGAGCTCACTACTCCTCTACCATGCGCTATGTCTCGCCGTCGTGCACTGCCGCATAAACCCCACTCTTGCCGACGCATGGCCACGATCGGGCGCCACCATACACGGGACCACCTCCTATCTCTCCTTTGCCGCTGTCTTGCGCCATGGTAGCATTGGCATTACACACGTACCCACTGTGCACAGGAACGACCCTCGTTTGTCGTCCCGCTACTTCGTCATCACTAGGTCACCGAGGCTATAAATTTGGCATGTAAGTCATCTGTTCGGTTTGAGCCGAATTGAGGATAACAGCAGCGACGGCGGGTCATTCATTGTCTGCAAAAATTTGTCTGTGCTTGCCCTCGATCTTGGGTGGTTCCAACAATTAGTATCAAGAGCCAGTTCGACGTGGGATTCGTTCGTGCTGACGGCGGCCGCACCGGATGGCGATCAATGGCGGCGGCACACTGAGGCACCGGGCCGTGTGTTAGTCGCTGAGTGTGTGCCTCTAGCGGTGCGGGCCGTAGCCGTCGTCATGTGTTGTGTCAGCAGGCATTCTGCAAGATGTTTTAGCGCTTGTGTAGACCAATCAGGAGCAAGTTTAGAAGACTCTAGAAGCACGCTCCTGCTTTGGTTATCCTAGTGCCGAAGATCCTGCACCGAGAGACCTCCGTCATACCCTGACTCGTGAGCCCGGCACAAATATTGGCCCCACTGTCAGTGAGCTCTAACCACCTAAAAAATCCCCGAAAAGGCCTCACACCTTTTATGCCTCCCAAACCGTTCTATAAAGCCCACAGATATTTTGCTCCGTTTCCTTCTCCTCCCCTTACCTCTCGCCTGTTTCGCCACTCGACTCACGAGATCAGAACCAGGGGTCTGAAGAGGAGTGCTCAACCACACCACTTCTCCGGCAAGCGTTTCGACGGCGAGATGGCGGTGGTGGAGCTGTGGGAGACGCTGAAGGAGGCGATCGTGGCCTACACAGGGCTGTCCCCTGCGACCTTCTTCACGACCTTGGCCGCGGCGGCGGCGCTGTACCGCGTCGTGTCGGGATTCTTCGCGCCCCCGCAGCTGCAGCCGGAGCCGGAGCCGGAGCCGCTCCCGCCGCCCGTGCAGCTTGGGGAGGTCAGCGAAGAGGAGCTGAAACAGTACGACGGGTCCGACCCTGAGAAGCCCCTACTCATGGCCATCAAGGGGCAGATCTACGACGTCACCCAGAGCAGGTCTATTCCATACACCCAAAACCCTAGCTTATCCTCTTGTGTCAGTGTATCGATCAGTCGTTGCTTGGACGATTCGATTGTTTGGTAACTGCAGATTCTCCTGTAGTAGATCTTCAGATTCTCTATCAGGCCATTTATAAGGAGCGTACGTACTGCCACCCTAGTTGTTGCTGCATGAATTTTATATTTTTTTGGCTGTATGATTGCTTACTAACCTGCACGATCTGCTGATTTGGCTGTGTCCAGTATTTCATGGGTGGCGAAATGGATACCACATGCCGATCTTTCGGAGAGTTGGATTACGTAATCTATTCCTGATAGTTTGTTACTTTTCGTTTGTAACCACTTCGTGTGTCATTTTCGATGATGGGATCAATCCAGATGATGAATTTGCTTGAATTTATGTGAGGCCGACGATTTTCTTGTCGTAATCGGGTTTTAGAGATTGTCGTTTCCGACAAGGGGAGTAATCCAGGCAGTAAAATTATTGGAACTTTCTGTATGGCCACTGAATGATTTGTCATATTCGGAATTATCCAGGTGATAGAATATCTGTTGAACGTTTTGTCGTGTTCTGGGTTTTGGCTGCATGGCAGCATGATGAATGGAAAGAAGGATGGAAATAGCCATTGATCTGTACTTATGTTTGATGGTATACACTGATAAGGTGATTTTTTTAAGGGGTTGTTTTTGTAGTAATTGTTATTGCCCTTCATTTTACTTTGCTGAGGTCAAGGCGTTTAGGTTATATTGAATTTGTTGGGTTCCACTGAATGGTTTGATTGATTGGTAATTGAGTAATACGGGTATTCCTATATATAAAGTTGTTAGCAAGAGGAGAAATTCTTGCAGTGGGTGGAAAGTCATTGTCACAGTCACAGGCTTGCAGCCACCATTTGTGGTGTTAACGTTGACTTGCTTGCCTCTTGTTTGCAGTGGCTTCATTTTCTGCCTTTTATGTCTGTTTATATGTTGTATCATTTAAAAATAAATCCTGTTCAATATAATGATTTATGTACTTGAATAGAATAATTTTAGTTCCAGTGGACTGTATGCCAGCAGGGAGCCAGGGATGATATATAGCAGTAGATTTGCGAATTTGGTTAAAGAAAGTTGCCCGTAGTAGTATACTTGGACATTTGGTAATGATTGGCTATACAAGTTCGAATCTTATGCCAAGTGAAAATACTAGATTATGTTGCTAAAAAAGTTTTCATAAAATTAAATTGATGCATTCTCCTTTCGGCGTTAAAACTGTCTCTGAAAAAACATGCTCTCTGAAACAGAAATGTATTAGTGTTGTGGTGCTTCTTAAGTTGTTTGAATTCAATGGATCCTGCTCATGAAGGTGTAAAAGAAGCAACCACTCTGTTATTTTTTCATCCAAGCCGGAGTCTAGGAACTTCTTTTCTAGTATTTATTGTTGTTGGGTTTGACGATCTAATGAGATGCGTGGCTTCTCTTTTCCATCCCAAGGCATCTATGATGCGGTTGTTGGTGGATGATAATAGTGTTGCAGGAGTTGTTGTATCTGTTATAATTTCTGTAATGAACTGCTGCCTATCAAAATACTTGCAACGTTGAGCCATTTCAGTTGATGGTATAGTTTAATTTCCTTTTAGACATAATGCATGCTTAAATATGGAAAGCTGTGTCAGAAAAGCATGGTTTTCAAATCCTTTAGTTTAATTATTTAGTTCTTTTCTCATTTTATTCGCTGTATGCAGATTGTTCTATGGACCTGGTGGGCCTTATGCACTATTCGCTGGAAAAGATGCTAGCAGAGCGCTAGCCAAGATGTCTTTCGAGACACAGGACATGACTGGCGACATCTCCGGCCTTGGGCCTTTTGAGCGTGATGCCTTGCAGGACTGGGAATACAAGTTCATGAGCAAGTACGCAAGAGTCGGTACCATCAAGAAAAACGTGCCTGTTGAAGATGACAACACCGAAAGCACCTCTCCTGCAACCAATGAAGCCACTCCTGCAGCCAATGAAACCACTGTAGTGACAGAGGCTGAGAACGCACCAGCAACCGAAGGGGAGCCAAAGGCGGCAGTCGCAGAGGAGGTTAAAGAGAAGGAAGCCCCTGCTGACAAGGAAGCCGCAGCTGACGAAGGCGCCAAAGAGAGTCAGTACCTCATGATGAAATAATTCGACGTGATCCTAGTGGGTTCATGTCAGGGCCCTGCACTCCTCTCTCATCAGCAACTTAGCCTGTGTAGTTGAATATGTATTTTGCACCATCGCTATGGTCGTTGAGGTGCTGGTGCTTTATATTATGAGTCGTCATTGGGGATTTCGAGAATAGAGTTAAATGACACATGGGATATTATGCGTTCCCTTCTGTTAAGCTTTCGCTGAATAGTTGGCCATTGAAAAAACAGGTGATGTTTAGAAAAGAGTTCTTGTTTAGTACTCCTACTCTCTTTCGAGTTTACAGTTTTGTATGGCCCTGCAATTACAGGTAAATGTTGCCGTAGTTGCAGACAATATATCAGCGCATGATGCTCCTCCTAATATTTGTAGACACTACGTTCTGAATGTTTACAGACTCAAACCCATTCACACGAATTCCGTGGGATTTTTCATGTTTGGGTGCTCAGTCTCCATGAGTTTCGGCTGTTGACAAACACCATTACGTTCTTAATATTTACTGTTGGCCCTATTCGTGTGCATCTGATGAAATGGTCTATCTGTGCATGCTGCGTTTACCCCTTTGCTTCACTATGCAAAATTTATTGCGTGACATTCAATTTTGGGCCAACATTCAAGCTACAACAATGTTCATATTATGATCTCCCTTGTGCAAGAAGTTTGTAGATTGTCCATAACCTTTTTTTTTTTTTTGCAATTTGAAAACTGATATTAAAAAAAGACGGTGGCATGTTGTTTATTAAATATAATAACAATAATACTCCCTTTGATATTTTTAATGAACGTCAAGAAAAAAAAGTTGTAGATAGGTAAAGTTGGAATATGTTGTACTCAACTTATAAGACAGACTAATAATAATGTTGGTTATAAAGATTACCAAACAAATAATTTCAACAGTTATAATGTACCAGACCAAACTCAAGTTACAATGCAACATTATAGCATAATGCAAATGTTTTGTCTGCTTTGGTGCATTCTGGAAACTCCAATGCTTAACTGAAATCATCAATTTTTGGTTCTTCTAACTGTACAACTTCTCTTCTGTAGCAAAAAAGCCATCGGGTTACGGCCTCCAAAAGATGCACGCCAGGTCCCTTAGCCACTAGCAGTCCAGCCTTGTCCGTCCACCTGCCAAAAAAAAAAAAAAAGAATCAGCATCTAGTGTTTCACAGAAGGAAACACTGCAGAAAAAACTTCTATCACTGATTAGACTTAGAGAGCCAATGGTTCTTAGGGTTGTCAAAAATGACTTGAAATGTGCATGACATGCATGGGCGTTGAGGTTACAAAATAGTCATATTGTTTAGGAATGCCTTTTATTTATAGCTGGACTGCTGGAGTAGTTCCTAGGCCAAGAGGCCAAACAAGATAGAACTAGAAAAAATGGTAGTAATATGCATAACTTGTTACTTTTGGTGCTATGCAGTGAGTTACTCCCTCCATTTGCAAATTGATGTCGTTAGGACAGGAAAATTAGTTCAATTTTGAACTAAACCTGCTGTCTGGACAACTTCATTTCGCGAACAGAGGGAGTAGTATTTACTGGAGTACATGTGGAAGACAGGCATCTCCAGAATTTCCTTTAGCCACGAGTTATAGCACTGCTTGTCAAGAGACATAAATAGCTCCCTTGCTTACTGAAGAAAGCGTTGGTTGTGGAGACTGGCGTATGTCAGCATTCAGCAAATATTTTCACTGGTTGCAGCTGTGATACTACTACTAGTACTATATGAATGCTGAAAAAGGACCTCCAGCAATCCAGCTCTAGGAGCAGGAAAAATGGCACTAGGTAGACATAGTGGCAGTATGGGCAGAAAAATTCTGCTGGTACGGAAGATCTAACTAGAAAGCACAGAACTGAGTATTGAATTCCAGCTTGGACAACTCCCAAATTCATTTTGGGTAGAAGCACTGTCCGGTTACTATAGCTGTTTAATACAATACAGAGGATGGATGAATTCAGAGTAACAAATCAATTTGTGGCAGGAAGAGTAAGATAAGAAAAAAAATTTAAACCCAACAGTATAATGAATATCTAACAGTATAATGAATATTGAAGAGAAAGCATATAATATATACCTTCAGCAAGTAGGGCCAAAGGACTAGATCGGTACACCATTATACCCGGATCCGCTTTCTGGTCTGACGTCTAGATCTACATTAAACAGTTACTAACCCACTTAGTAAGCTGGGACAGTCCACCGAGCCAAAAAAACAAGTGATCAAAATACAAAATCAATTGTCAGGTGTAAAACATTGTAAATTGATTAAAGCAATGTCAAGCGGTAAATAAACTGCCAATTTCAGCCATGGATATATTTGGATTATTTTGCAGGAAAATGATGTTCCTCTGTACATCACATATTTATGATTACATCTATAAGCAAGAGCACGTGGACTTCACATAGGGAAAAAAATGCATGTATGACTCTATGTAACCTTTATATCCTTCATCTGCAGGTACAACTAGAATGAAAATATATGAAACAAGCTGCATGATATTCTAAACACAATAGAACATCAAGTAGTGTGGTCGTATAGTACCCTAAAGGCAACAGTTAGAAAACTTGCAGCAAAAGATACAGGTGCAAACATTAGAGCTGAAAATCAAAACAGCAATCACTTAAAACATGTCACGCCCCTATTGGTCATGACCATATGTATTAATGAATAAACACCTGAACTTCCCTGAGTCAAAAATAATTTTAATGACATGAACATCTTACATCCCACTTCATTATCACATATGAAATGTTGTGTCCCCTGGGTAACATGCACCACAGTTGGACAGCTGGCACTGAAGAAGTTAGTTCAAAGCTAACATTCACTTCTCAAGTTTTGTTAAGAAATTGGTGTTGCTAGGGAGATGGTGATATGTCTAGCACAGGTCAAGTCACAGCTAAAATGGAATTTGTCAGCAGTGGAGAAGTAGTTTGGTTTGTAAAAGAAGTAGGTTTAGCTGCAGCACGTGGAACATTTTAGTACATATTGTTGACATGTTATCTGTTATAAAGCTAGCCTATGAGTGACTACCATGTGTAGGTACTTCCAACCCTATCTTCCACTGACCAATATGGAAGTCTGTTGTTCCTACCAAGCACGCCTCTTTACTTGAGCTAATCCTGAATGCCTATTCCTTGTACTTTGATAACTCCCTATTCTATATTCCTCTGAACCAAGGATGATACACTCCTACATCCCTAATTTGAGGACATGACAGCAGAAACAATCTTCCAAGCAAAGGTTCAGTATAGTCTAGAACCAAGTTTCTCACAAAAAAAAAAGGGTTCAAAGAAAATATTGTTTGGATGATTAAATCTGGTGAAAAAATCAGCATCAGATATTTCCCAAATCTTTCTCTTGAACACACTAACTCATATTGCAACAAACCAGTTGATATTTGAACATCGACGGCATTATAAATGCAGCATTTTATTGGAAGAAACCTTTTTGAGATAACATATGTATGGACATTTATTAAGGTGTTACCTTTATAAGATCCATGCTTAGATTCAGACCCTGTTTAGATCCATGGACTAAAGTTTAGCTAACCAAAGTTTAGTCCATTTAATCCAAACAAGTGAACAAAAGTGGGAACCAATTAAATTTAGCCGAGATCTCAACTACCCAAAAGTTCACTAGTCCCTCTAGCTAAAGTGGACTAATGTCAGGATAAAAGATGTCTAAAGATCAAATTAGCCCTACCTTTTTCACTTTTATAGTTGGTTCCAGAAAGCCTAGGGACAAAATTGGCTTTGCTAGTTTTAGTTGCTAAACTTTAGCTCCAGATCCAAAGAGGGATGGACTTTAGTCCATCGAAACTTTAGTCCAACTAAACTTTAGGCCTAGAGGATATAAACAGGGCCTCAACATGTACTCATGACAGCACCACATGAAAAATGAGCTGTTCTAGCATAACTGCATAATGTACAGCAGAATAAATACAGAGATTTTCCGTCGATTTATTTTGGTGAAACACATGCATTAAAGTGGAAAACATACATTCTTTCGAAAAGATAAAGAAACATTCCAAAAATACTTTACCTTTTGGCTATATGTTCTTCTATTACTTTCTCTTCATCTTCGGTAAACTTGAACCACTTGTCTTTGTTTCCCGTTAACTCAGCATCACCATACTCTGATATGGAAGTGATATTACAAGTAATTGATCATAATGTTGCCAATGCAAGAACAGTAAAATGAAACACCATTGCATAATAATAACTAATAACAGAATGAAACCTTGCAGCAATATAGATGTATTATCATGGTAGCCTTTTAGCTTCCAATATGCTAGCCCTTTCTCAACCATCAGAGGCTTGTTCCAAAGGACATCTCCCTTGTTGTCTATTGTCGCCATATCTGTGAAGCAGAAGATCAAAATTATTACTAAGCAAATAGCTGAATTTCCTTTACACACTACAGAATAAGATAAAAAAGCATGATGGAAAAAATGACATACTGTGAAAATGTATGAAACAAAAAAAATTATCAAAAAAGTAAAAAACTGAGAAAATGCACAAACTTAAGCAAATTTAATGTGTAAACTTCTGGATATATCCAGTCACATAGTTCATACCATTTAGGGCTGCACGCTTGACTTCATATGCCTCTTTTATTTGTGATATAAGATCCTTGTATTCTTCAGTGTCAAGGGTTGCTGCTTCGTTTGGCACAAGCGTTGTTTTATCCATGCTATTCTTTAGCCTTTGCTTTAGCCCCTTCTCCTATGGAAAAAATAAAAGTGTTATAGATCGATTGCTTTAAGATCACAGTTCTAAAAAAAAAAAAGGCTTGCCAACCACAATACCTTTTCTTTGGCAGCACGGACTTTTTCTCTGGCAGCATTTATAGGTTCAGAAGCTACTTCAATATATGTGTTGATCCAGTTCCTCAATTTGCTAGAAATATTAAGCAGCAATTAATATAAAAAAAGGTAAAGCAGAAAATATAGAGGCTGCCAAATGAATTAATTTCAACAAGTGTTCTTAACAACACTCACACAGTAGAGAGGGTCTCATCACACAGAAAATTCAGGATACGCAGTTTAGAAGATGGGCTCAAGTTTTTATATCCCGACACTCCCTGATTTAAACAGTTGGGAGTCAATTCTTTTGCAATGAACGTTGATTCACTGATATATTTGCCAACATCAATTATCCATGCATCTCCATCTCTTGTATAAGCTGGAGGCCTGGGGACAAACAATATTTATTTAGTTCATCAAAATGAAATTGTCAGGAATTCAAAATTGAAATGCACTTACTTCGTCCCCATTCCTTCTTGAATGGCGCATAATAATTTTATGTGAAACTCAGCAACATGTGAGGACACCAAGCGAAGTTCATGGCCTCCGACTATATCTTGAAGTATTTTTTCTGGCTGCCCTTTCCTTATTTGAAAAAACTGTGTAAAACAACATTTGAGATGTCATTACATTCTTAATCCGGAAAAATAATTTAAGACAGTCATGCTAGAGTAAGTTGAAAGCATTCATGCTAGAGTAAGTTGAAACATAATATGGAAAAACATGATGCAGACTGAGCAAGGAACTCAGTCGGCTAGCTGCTTTGGATGGGAGCGTGGCCACCCAGGTTCGATCCCTGGGATCAAACTTTGGGTCACAATTGCCTCCACGTGAAGGAAGGAGTTAATAAAGGCCCTATTTCTAAAGTTCAAATGTTAAAACGGTAGACAATATGTGGATAAAACATTAAAAAAGTCCTGATGCAATTTTAATCATGAAATGTTTGAACCAAATTATGATTTCTTTGTGCATTTATTCATACCACAACGACTAACGTTGACATTGCAGGTTATACTACACAGTAAAAATGACTAACCAAATATGTTACTCTTCAAGTCTTGACATAAACAGTATCCTCATAAATAAATGCTTTCAGAAAGGTATTGTCATGGTGCATATTTCCACTATGCAAAAAACTATTTTATGTGATAGCAGGTCACAATTACCGGAGCACTTAGTATTATGTTTGTTCTAGTATATGGGTACTCTGGCAGACTGCTTTAACAGAGGGTCTATTAAACCTATGATATTAATCTGCCCTGCGGTCTCACGGTTCATGGCCTCAACCTGAATTTGCAAAGGTGGCTCGAACAAACCAAAACCAGAGAACTACTGGGAAGGATGGCTGCCCAGGCATATTCAAATGTCCTTTTGCACTGACAGTGATTTTTTTATAGAGATAATAATAAAGGTGGCCATGTTGAAAAATGAATAGAACTGCCAAGTGCTCATTTCTGGCACTGCAGGCTCAGGTAACAGCACTTCGGCGAGCTAAGCGTGAGTTACTCCGCACCAAAAGATTAATGCAACATTTATTGATGGCTAATGGAGCAGCATGAGAACCTCTCTATTGTCGTATAGGATCAACAGTAGGTGCAGTTCAGATATTGCATGCTCTAATGCTCTCATATCTTGCCTTATAACGCATATAACATCCATTCCCACCTCGAACATCCTTTTATATCGATGGTTTGCAGCCTCAAAACCTCCATGGCATATTGTTCTGCTTACCTCGATGCATCGCCCTAAAGTATCTCACCTTGCCTGGATGGGGCTTCCAACATAGCAAACTATAACAGTAACTACGACTGCGCTTAGCAATAAAATGTAAATTTGTGATAGCACTAGAAGAGTTCATGAGATGACATACAGGGTTAGTCCGCTTATTAGATATCTAAATACAAGCCAGACCATATAATTAATGTTTCAAAGATGCCATGTATTATCTGTTATGAAAACAAGGCATGCATCATATAGTAAAATAAATAAGTTGATTTTTTTTCTTTTCAGCTACCTCTGCAAATGCATGGCAGAACTCATTAAGCTGCATTGCAGATCCAACAACTTCTTCATCATGCTCTACACCGGCAATATTATTGAGCGCAGTACCCCTTGGCAGCACAATGTTATTAGCAGCGGCAGCATCAGCATCAGGGATCTCATGCCTCGGTAGCGGTTCACCATTGTCTCCACCATCAGCAGGATTCTCGTCCCGTTCTACCACCGCCTCATCAACAGCAGTATCAGTTTCTCGGGTCCTCTTTGTGCCCTGCTTCTGTTTTGTATAGCAACAGGGTCGGAATAGCAACAGCGTACAACAAAGAACTGTTTGGCAAAAACAATATTACCTTATCACTGGCATTCGCCTTCCGCATTTTCTGTGCTGCAGCCACCGCGTCTGGCCCCTTTATAAGGAGATCATGGACAGAGCTACAGCCCGAAGCCTTGGCGATGGGGGCCATTATTCCAGTTGGCGCCTCACCCCTCTTCTTCCTGATCAAACAACAGATCAGAATGATTGATCTACCAAAGACAGATCCCAGATCCCTAGCTACCACACTGGTAATCGAATTAAGAACCATGCATCATCCAGCACAGAAAACGAACATGCAGAAGCTGCAGTTGCATATGCCCCTGCACTTGGGGCAGATCCACTGCTCGTTCTTCTCCGCCTCCGCATCCTCGGCCTTCTCGCCGTACCTAACGACACAAGACCGACAAGCCTAAACCCGTGGACTAGATTGCAAACCACGTAGAAAAAAAAAACTTGGAGAATCCATACCTGTTCAGGAGGCATTTCTTGCAGAACTTGATCGTGCAGAGGCCCCTCTTCTTGGCCTGCTTGCACACAGCCGAGAAGTCCGTCCTCTTCTGGCGGCACTGCAGGGGAGGAAATTAAGGAACAGAAAAGCAGAAACGATCGAGTCAAATCCACGCGCCTCGCGAGCAGAAGGAACGGAGGACGGACGGCGGTCGGAGAAGCTCACCTGGTGGCAAGTCTTAGCCTTGGCCTCCGGCGGCGCTATCACCTCCAGCGGCTGCGGCTCCAGCGCCGCGTCCAGGCCGCTCCTGTCCGGCGACGCAGCCATCCCAAGGAAGGCCGCCGCGCGCCGAGCTCGGGAGAGGACAGGATCGATGCAAGACCTAGCCGCCGCTCTCAGATTCGAGGCGAAATGGCCGGGGAGCGGAGCATTGCTCTGGAAAACCTAGCCGTCGGCTGTTTACTGTGAGGAATTTTGGCAGCGCGAGCGGGAGCGGGGTGGACCTCGTGAGCCGCGCCGAAAACGGACGCCGGCGCCACCGAATTCTAATTTGCACCCCCCCAACCCTCCTGTGTCGTCAGCAAATACGGGTTCACGAGTCTGGGAGTCTGGGACGTTCATGAGTTCCTGACTTCTTTCTCTGCGTCAACTTATCTTTCTATTTTTCTTCTTCCTTTCTTTCATGATGTGCTGCTCCTCTTTTTTTTTTTCTCTTTTACACATCATATATTTTTCTGATTCCCAATTGATTGCAAGTGATATTTCTATTTCTATTTGTCCTTTTCATTTACTCGACATACTGTAAAAGGCAATGCACATGTTGGTGATACATTTTATTATTCCTTTTTTTTTCTTTCATGGCCTTGTGCCTATATTTTTAAATTCTTCTGTTGTGTGTTTATGTTACCCTAAAAAGACGATGAAACGCGGGTCATAAACTAGTAGAACATTATTCGTGAGCTAACGGAACATTTGTTGTAATCTTGTAAAACACTAGTCATCAACTAGTAGAACATTATTCGTGAGCAACAGAACATTTTGTGGTAAACTAGTGGAACATTAGTCATAACCAGCAGAACATTTTTCATGAGCTAATGGAATAATTTGTGGTAAACTACAGGAACACTAGTCATAAACAAGCGGAACATGTTTTGTGCCCCCCAAAATTTTGCTTCTTCCCCCTTGGCTCCCAATTTTCCCACGCCGCTTCCCCTTTCTCAGCCTTGGTGCCCGTCCCTCTTTTAGACTATCTCCAACCGAGGGAGATAGCCAAAACACTAAATAGGTGTTCCAAAGCTAGAAGGGTCTGGACCAAAAAAACCTCGATCTCCAACCGACTACCATTTCTTTGTCTCGCGCCGCCGCAGCAGCCTCGCCTGGCGTGCCCAAATCCACCCGCCGCCGCTCCACCAGCGCCTCCCCTCCCCTCCCCTCCCTCTCTTTCTCCCTCTGCCGCCGCTCCACCTGCCGCCTCCCCTCCCCTCCCTCTCTTTCCCACCACCACCAGCTGCAACGGGGACGACGAGTGGCGGCCATGGCTGGTCATGGAGAGCTCGATTGGGAGAGGGTGGTGGAGATTGAGTGAGCTGTGGAGGTGGAGTGGAGCACGGCGAAGCTCCAAGGTAGCTCAGCCGGGGAGGAGCAGCGCTAGAGGGGGAGATCGTGGGGGCCGGTGGCGCATCATCGGGCGGTGGAACACAGAGGAAGGAAGGGGCCGCGTCAAGGCAGCGGCGTCCACCCTGGCTGGCCCGCGCCGCTGCGGCTCGCCTCCACCCTCGCTGGCCCGTGCCGCCGCAGCAAGCCGTCGCAGCTCGTCGCCTCCAGTGCCGTCGCCTGTGGCGCTGTGGCTGGCTGCCTACCACGCCACGTCGTCCGCAGAGGAGGAGGAAGGGCCGTGACAGCGAGGAAGAAGAGGAGGGGAGATGCGGCCGTCGAGGGGAGGGGCCGCGCCAGGGCAACACGGCTGCAGGGAGCGCGGAGGACGAGGTGGCGGCGGCGGGGGAGGGACGGGACGAGCGGGTGCTCCGCAGCGCTTGGTCGCGGGGCAACCTGCTCCATTTGTGCGTCGCGCGCCGCGCGCGCTGGGAAATGGGGGAGGCATTTGGGCAGTCAGTTGGAGCCTGTTTTTGGAGGTTTTAAGACCCATTTGGTGCATGGGTCATCATATGGGTGACCCAAACGGGAACAGCGCAGAGGCACACAGCACGGGAACCTTTTCGTTTTCACCTATGCTTTTTTTCTTACATTGGTTATTTCAAATAAGGGGAAAAGGAACGAACGGAGCAAATGCTAGATGGCAGCAAAATGATATACTAGAATATTGAGATCATACTAGCTAGCTAGCCAGGCTAGAACAAAATGATATGCTACATCCTCTTCTTCTATGGAGACTGACGGCAGCAGCATTCTCATCCTCGCTGTGACGTCTGTACATGATGGGGAACATGACAGCACTACGGAAACCCCTCGCGTTCTGCACTCGGCAACCTCAAAACACTCGGCACATAGTCCTGGCACTCGGCAAAAAATGACACTCGGCAAAGATTTAAAACTTTGCCGAGCGTCCCACCCCGACACTCGACAAATGGCCCTCTTTGCCGAGTGCTTTGGTTTACACTCGGCAAAGTACACCCTTTGCCGAGTGTTTTTCCCTTTACACTATGCAAATAAAACTTCAATTGATTTTTTATGCATTAAATTAGTTCAAATCAAGTTTTGAACTACAAAGTTGTATAACTTGTCAAGATCTACAACTGTTATTTGGAGCACATCTTGATTCAATAAAGTCATAGTAAAATTATTCACAAAATCTACATCTCCCATACAGCGAACAATGTTACTGCACTATGTTGGATGAATAAATGACCAAAATAAAAGTTGTAAATCCTCAGAAGTTAAATATTTTAGTTCAACACTTTTTAATATGAATTAATTTTGCTAACGAAATAGAGGTTTGAATTATCTCAAATTTGAAATTTGAATTTTATAAATGACTTCAGATGGAGAAACGACCAAAATAAAAAGTTGTAGATGTCGAAAAGTCATGAAACTTTGTAGTTGACAACGTTTTTATTTGAAATCATCTTGCCAATGAAAACAAATTTTGAAAGAGTTCAAATTTGAAATTCAAATTTTTGTAAACGACCTCAGTTGGAGAAGCTACCAAAACGAAAGTTGTAGATCTTGAAAAGTTATGAAACTTTGTAGCTGACAACGTTTTTATTTGAAATCATCTTGTTAACAAATATTATGTTTGTAAGAGTTCATATTTGAAATTCAAATTTCGTAAAAGACCTCAGATGGAGAAGCGACTGAAATGAAAGTTGTAGATCTCAAAAAGTTATGAAAATTTGTAGTTGACAACCTTTTGATTCGAATTCGTTTAGGGCCTGAAACAAGCATTGACACTTGGTTTAGTCTAATATGCGGGGAATCAAAACGGGATATAGGCACATGTGATGGTGTAGTGGTAGTAGGGGTTTCGCGCGAGGGAGAGGTCGCGAGTTCGAATCTCGCCGGCTGCGTAGCGCGCGAAAAATGCCACCACTTTCGACGGGTGGCTGGCCGGTGGGGGCCTTCCCATAGGCCTGGGCACAAAACCCGAGCCCGAAGCCCAAATTCAAGAAAACCCGATCCCGATCCAGAACAAACCGAAACCCAAAAAATCGGGTGCAATCTCAGGTGCCAAATCTGAAAACCCGAATTTAGTTCGGGTGTATCGGGTCTTCAGTCGTTGACTCACAGAACCCGGATTGCCTGATCTACCACATCAACACTCTCCTTGTGCTCACGGCTAGCGTCGATTGTTCGCCGCTGCGGTGGCGGCCGTGCACCCCTCATCACGTGCGACCTTCACCAACGCTAATCTCCACCTCCGCGTCCATGCCTAGAATTGGCGATTGCTTCATCGGGTAACTCGGGATTTCCCGAACCCGAAGTTTCAGGTCCCCAAATCGTCGGGTTTTTACTTTCTTCGGGCAAACGTCGGATCTGATTTCTTGAAACCCGAAATTGTCAATACCCGATTCGGGTAAGCCCGAACGCCCAGACCTACTTCCACATAAAAAAATTTCTCTATTTTTTTTTTTTACATTTTGCCGAGTGCTAACCTTTGCGGAGTGTTTTTGACACTTGGCAAACTCTTTGCGGAGTGTCCGACGAAAAACACTCGGCAAACAGCTCTTTGCCGACAACTGGTAAGTCGTGTGCTGTTTGCCGGTGGGGGCTTCCCCCATAATTTTTTTCTATTTTTTTTGTTTACATTTTGCTGAGTGCTAACCTTTGCCGAGTGGTTTTGACACTCGGCAAACTCTTTGCTGCGTGTCTGGTGACACAGCCATCCGAAGCCACCGCCGAGATCGATCGGGAGAGGACAGGAGGGAAAACCTAGCCGCCGCCGCTCTCAGATTCGAGGCGAAATGGGGAGCGGAATTGCTCTGATGTCAACAGGGGGCCACTACACCACAACAGAGAATTACCGACCGTAGTTGGTCGGTAAAGATATACTATCAGCGATGCACCATGGGTTGGTAAAACTGAGTGACGGATGGTGGGTCGGTGATTCCCTAATTACCAATGAACGGTGGGTCGGCAAATGTCTTGTGGTTTACCGATTCACCATGGGTCGGTAAATATGGCTGTTTCCTTCGGAGGGAGGGTCGGGAAATTGAGTGAGCAGGCAAAATGAAAAATTGTACGGGCTGCAAAAATAATGCGACGCCATCCCACCCTGTTTTCCCGCAACTCCTTGTTCTTGTCCCCCAGTTCGCACTCCAAAATATGTTTAATTTTACATTATTTCTCCCATGTGTAAAAATCCATGTCAGAAATATTTTAGCACCAGTTACTAAATCTCGATGGTAAATATCCATGTGAGCAGTGGCGGAGCCAGAGGGGGGGCGGGCAGGGGCCTGGCCCCCCCTAACGAACCAATTTTTCCTTAATCTCCCTGCTAATTGCATGCTTAAGATACTACGGCCCCCCACATGACCTTGAGTCCATTACG
Source organism: Eragrostis nindensis (assembly GCA_012490785.1). Classification (NCBI taxonomy): domain Eukaryota; kingdom Viridiplantae; phylum Streptophyta; class Magnoliopsida; order Poales; family Poaceae; genus Eragrostis; species Eragrostis nindensis. The sequence continues at coordinate 322,178 of JAAXCT010000455.1, forward strand.
TCCTGCGCCTCGAAGCCCAATTAGCCCAGAACAAAAAAGGCCTCTGCCCATCACTGCATCGCATGGAAGCCAGGAAAGAATCCATCGCATCCAATCCAACCAATTCTTCCTCTGCATCGCATCGTCCAGCCAGGCGGTTCTTCCTCTTGACAGTTCACGTCGCCGCCGGCCGCCAGCAATAGAACGCCTGTGATACATCCTCCAAGAGCTCCGCTCCCCACTGGCTTCTGCCTGCGTACTAGGGATTCCAAGCCGCAAACTCCAGAAAGGTATGGGTCTTGTTCTTGATCCTAAACTCCAATTGTAATTAGCCGAATGTTAATCCAGTAGGTGAGTGCAAATTATATGATCCATTGATGATGCCATTGCAAATGCCTAGTTGCTATTTGCCTCGACATGCTCCAGATAAAATATTAGATGCTATGAATAGGTTTTAAGATCTATTTTCCTTTTTTTTCTTAATTTTAAGATTCTTGCCTCCTTATTTTTTTTAATTGTTAGGCACTCCTTTCTTGAGGGAAACATTAAGGCAACCAGACACCCACGAAAAAAAATTAAGCCAACTAGATAGCCTAACAACCACCATTGGCAACTTGGCCCCCCTATGGTCAAATCCTGGCTCCGCCCCTGCATGTGAGAAATCATTGACCGTATGTAACAAAGTATTTGCAACGGTTGGGCAGCACCTATGAAGATAGACAACTACCAAACAGACACCTTTTTGTCTCACAGATGCTTACGCTTACGCACCACGGGAGTAAACTTTTAAACAATGGTATCCTGCAAATATTTGACAGTGTTTTTCTGGTTTCGACTGCTAGTGCTAGGATTTCTTTATAATCCATAACTTCAATCTTAGGGCTTTATGAAACATATCGTTTTCAATATGTTACGATGGAAACTACGAGGGAAACATATTCTCTTCAATATGTTACGAGGAAAGCTCCATCTAGCTACATCTTGTCTTTTTGTCTCTTGTCTAGTTGTGTCTGGAAGGAATGTGAGAGGGAGGGGATTTGACCGCTGATAACGTGATTCAACATGCTATCAGCACGCTCTACCAGACTATGCTATCGATAAGGAAAAACATGCCAACCTTCACATGCATTCTCTCCAATAGATAGTTGTTGGCGATCGGATACCTCTACCCTACGACCTGATCATCCACACAACATCGAGCTCGTCCTGCATCACGTGATTGTGCCTACAACAACCCATATGAGTTTCTACCCTTAATTTGTTTGTCATCACAAACTCTACTGCAGATACACACTGGTGGGGCTTGCACATGGCCGCCGCTGGTAGGCCGCTAATGCACATCATGCATCTCACATAAAAAGAAGAAAAAAAGAATTTTTTTAAAAAATTATAAATTGTAACCGTAACCCTAACTCGACCACAACTCCAAAGTCAACGACCCTAACCCCACGGATCCAGCAAGATCCCATCGGGACCCGCGAGAGCCACCTTGGTTGGGCTCGCTAGCCACACACCCGTCTTGCGCGCGATACATGCTGCACCATCTCCACGTGTGCTGGTGCTGCATGCAACCAGGCGGGCTCAGATCTACTGGGCAACGGTCGGATCCACAACACTTCCGCCAGATGGGGGTCCCTAGGGACTTGTCCTCCTCCACCACGCAGAGGCGATAACGAGCATGGAGCTCGAGCTGTGGCTCCCCTCCCGTTGCCGGCATCAAGAGTTCATGTAACACCCTACGTTCAAAATCCGCTTACCGCCCAGCCCCCACGCGGGGCGGGCACGCGCATGCACATAGCACCCCTCTTACACTTTCGTCCTCGCTTCGAGTAAAAGGGTTAACCCAGAGGTGCTATGTTTGGAACCAACAAGGGTTATATACTGACCCTCACCCACCTAAACAAGCCATGTAGGACTATTCCCACAGCCACTTCACTTCTGGGCCTCTTGGGCCGAAACCACAACTATTAGGCTACAAACGGGCTGGGTGTTACAGTCACCCCCCCCCCCCCGCCCCCCCCCCCCCCCTTAAGGGCTGACGCCCTCGGCAGCACACCGCTTACACGGCAAGCGGATACCCAAGATCTTCCCTCGGTGCACGGCCATGCCATGTCCCCTCCACGGGCACGACACGCATGCATGTACAGCAAAAGTCGGCTCTGAATACCAAATGTAACACCCTGCGTCCAAAATCCGCTTACCGCCTAGCCCCCACGCGGGGCGGGCACGCGCATGCACATAGCACCCCTCTTACACTTTCGTCCTTGCTTCGAGTAAAAGGGTTAACCCAGAGGTGCTATGCTTGGAACCAACAAGGGTTATATGCTGACCCTCACCCACCTAAACAAGCCATGTGGGACTATTCCCACAGCCACTTCACTTCTGGGCATTTTGGGCCGAAACCACAACTACTAGACTACAAACGAGCTGGGGTGTTACAGTTCACTTCTCCTCTACCATGCCCTTTGTCTCACCGCTGTGCACCGCCACCTAAACCCCACTCTTGCCAACGCATGGCCACGATTGGACTCCACCATACACGGAACCACGGGGCCACCTTCTCTCTCTCTTTCTTGCAGCTGCCTTGCGCCATGGTAGCACTGGCATTACACACGTACCTACTGTGCGCCGGAATGACCCTCTTTCGTCGTCCCGTTACTTCGGCATCACTGAGCCAACGAGGCTATAAATTTGGCATGTAAGTAGGATCACAGCAGCAACGGCGGGGCGTTTGGCGCCCTCTGGCGGGCTTTTGGCGCCCACCAAACCCTCGGGCAGTTCCATCAATTAGTATTAATGGTCAGTTCGTCATGGGATTGTTTCGTGCTGGTGGCGGCCGGCACAAGATGGCGATCAAGGGCGGTAGCACGCAGATGCACCGGGCCGTGTATCGATCTCCTAGTGTGTGCCTCTGGCAGTGCGGGCCGTAGCGGTCGTCATCTGTTGTCTCAGCATGCATTCTACAAGACGTTTTAGCGCTCGTGCAGACCAACCAGGAGCACATCTATTATCTTAGTATTTGAAGAGAAAAAGAAGCCACCACGTTCGCTCTCAAGGCCAAAAATTACCACGTTAATCAGAAAAAAGAAAAGCTATTAGCCGTTAGATTTTATGAATATCTAACGGTCCAGATTAACAGTATACTCATATCAAAATAATCCATAATGGAAATAATTTGGAATTAAAAACTATAGAAAAATAGTAGTTTGATTTGGATACAAATTTGATAGATTACAACTAAAAGAATCCGGTCCATGTAAAAGTAGTAGGAACCCAGCCGAAAGTAACGTCCTTCTGTTCCTTCCATGTAAGCTGTCCATGATTTGGTGGTTAGTAATCACGTTCAATTCGAGTAATGTACACAGGTCACACAACCACGTTGGCCTCTATCCTAACGTCCGCTTAAAATTGGACTCATGAGTCCCAAGCTTTGGAATTTTTTTTTTTAATGTACAAGTAGCACAGGATTCATCTTTACGTGATTATACATAGAAAGTCATCGGGAAAAATGACTACATAAAAGGAAAAATACGACGGTAGAGTTTATATAACTAATTGAAAATCAAAATGTCACACATACATTATCCCATCGACTAGACCAGCGGTAATCAATCTACATCCCCAAGGTTCCCATCTACGTGCCAACTTATGCTCGCCGGAGTGAGGCGATGAGAGCGGCGGCCCGGGCAACACCAAGCTCAAACCGTCACGAAGATCATGAACAACAAGTACTCGACTACGCGCGGTGGCTTGGCCAAGGACCGGCAAAATTGTGCGAGCGGCAGAGCGATCGACAAGCCTGCTGGATCGTCAACGAGTCAAACATGCTCGATCTTCTGGTGCCCCAACCGTCGTTAATATGTCCCCACAGAAGTGCAGTCCGCCCGTCGACAACGCCAACATGCTTCATGAGTAGCCCAGTCATCCGTCAACTAGACCAAACGGTAGATCGACGGGATACTAGCACCACAACCATCAACAAGTTTGAGAGGAAAGACTAAAGTGATAACCTTAGATGTAGGAGATAATTGGCGCCTCGCCTGGCAGCTGCTGAATATCGATGACATGGTGGCTGATCTAGATACCGGACGCGAGAGGACTTCACACGACCAAATCCATTGCAAGCAGAACCAATTTTTCTTTTTCTTTTGGAAAGACCATGGCAAACACAACTGGGTTCATACGAAGACATGTTGTCTATAAGAACATGCACAACAGACTATGCGGTCGTTTGTTTTCATAAAAACAAAAAAGACAATCATTGAGTACACATTTTTTGCTTGGCCTTACTCAAGATAAAAGAAGCAGGCTTGGTGTACTACTGCACAATGTAGCCCAAGTGACATGAAGCAATGTACTCCAACAACGGAAGTTTAAAGTCAAAAACAATATCATATGCCTCTGTTGAGCTATCCAACTTCTCTCGGGTGGTGACTTGGTGCATCAATAAAGCTTATTAAAGTTTAATACATTCATGCTTAAATTAATCAATTTTGTATATTGTTTTGTGTAAGGTTGAAACAAAAATATTGATAATGATGTAACAAGCATGAAAAAGAAGGTGATATACACCATGTAAAAGTGTTTTCGGGAAAATTTCTATTTTTTATTCAAAAGGTTCTAAGTATGTGCAGAATGAAGTTTTAGTAATAAGCTGGCAACTCCATTATCCTTACCAATAAGGTAATTCTTAGGTTAAAAAAATAATTCTTAGAGCGACGACATGATCACACTTTGCCCTTTGTAGTCGGAATAATTATTAGGAAAAAAGTCCATTCCACCTCCCTCAACTTATGCATGAGTCCAATTTTCTGCCCTCTTTTACAAAACAGGGTAACTATGGTCCTTGAACTGTGAATACTGCATTTGTTTCCTCCCTCAGCAGTAGTAGATGGCGATTTTGTTGATGGGAGAGAGGATGTCGGCGGCCATGGCGAGTGGTGGCACATCTAGGTAGAGAAAGTTAGCAGCGAAAGAGAGAGAAAAGGAGAAGCAGGTGATAAGGTGGCACATGACATTTTTGCCTATTGCTGAAGTGGCATATGACATGTGGGGCCCACTGCTACAGTGTACAAAACCACTAGGCAAAACATCCGAGGGACGCAAAAAATCCGTTGTCACGAGATGAGCAAGTCAAGTTACCCTGTTTTCTAAAAATATATTGGAAAAAAAGAAAGTTGAATTGAGAAGTGAAGATGAAAACTAAAGAAAGCTAAGGTGATAAAGAAAACAGGACAAAGGGAGTAACATTTTGCGAAGTACTTTTAGCTAAACATCAAAATTAGTTGAAAGTAACAGAATAGTAAATCTAGCCGTGCAATTTTGCGCGGGACACCTTGCTAGATTTATGTAAAAAATCAATGTTATATAATAAGTATAAATTTGAGCTATAAAATCTCTTTGCATGGAAAGGGAAACCAAAATTCCAAATCTCACGGGATATTACAGCTAGAGTCCGAATCCAATTAAACCTCTAATTTTTTCTTTGTTGTCTCCAACGTATAGGTGTGTAGTATGCAACCTTCAAGGTTTTCATGTGTGACTATAAGGCACCAGAAAAGGGCATCTAGCTGGTGCAGCCTCGGTAACATGGTAGGGGAATTAGTGGCGTTCCTAGCATTGGTTCATCATGTCAACCAGCCAAGCTTTGGGTTTCCTCTGTGGTTGCGAATTTGGGAGAAACTAATGCAGGAGGGCACCATGCATGCAGGACGGGTGCTAAATCTGTAGGCATAATGTCACCCGATTTTCAGGTTGATCATTTTTCGTGGTGGGTGGCAGATTGAGCGTGGAAAATACGAAGAAACCATATCGAATATAAATTGGGGATGGTCAGTATTTTATTTTATGGGGCACACATCGAGCTGAGGACTTGATGATGGACACGCAAGTCGCATATCGAAGCCTTGGGTATACAGACTATGTCGTATGCACGCAGGAGGATGACTGGTGCCGGCGATGGGCTAGGAAAAACAACATCGTGGTGACAAGCGTGTCCTACGTACGAGAGCATTGTGTTTTGTGGTGTACATCGTCAAGCTTTCTCTAAATGCATACATGCATCTCTACTTCGAGCCTCCGACTCCTTAGATGAGGGATGCATGCCGCTCCACCACAGTCTGGATCCAAAATTATTGAGAAAAAAGGAAGATAATTCTTGCAGAGCAGTGGCAAAGAGGAAAATTTGTTGTTGACGACATTAACGGGAAGTGGGGGAACATCGTGTGTTTCCAGGCTGGGAGTTCAGGTTTGCCGGTGGTGCAGGCAAGCCAGCAGTGGGTTCTTGGGCATGGGCGACAAGGCGAGGCAAATTGACAAGGGCCGGCAATCGAGCGCAAGCGCAAGCGACGGCTGGAAGAACGAGAGAAAAGCAAGAAAAGCATACATGTAGCTATTCAAATTATCGGCCAGCTCATATCCCAAGCTTTGATGATCAATTGAAAACATCGGTTTCCCTTAAAAAAAAATTGAAAACAGCGGTTGCTGGCAGCAAAGAAAGAGAGACGTAGCACACAAATAATACAATTGGCTCTCCGTGATGCTGATTTTACTATTATGTCGTGGCTCAATGAGGGAGTTAAGAAAAAGATGGCAAGTAACCAATTAAAATACCTTAGATCAAAATGAATGACGCATATTTCTTGCAAATAAAAGTACTAATTAAGCTTACCTGCTTCAATCCTTCGAGACATTAAGCTTTCGTTATCTACATACAATCAGGACAGTTTTTTCAAACAAGTTTTTGTAGATTCATCTGAGTATTAATCAATTGATTGATTTTCTGGTACTCAAAGTTCCTAATGAGCAAAGAAGTTGTATGGTTTCAACCAAACCGCGATAGCGAACACAAATTTACCATGACAAATTTATGGCCTTCGGATTTTGTCAAGTTTCTATGTGTTATACAAATGTTGATCCTAAAGGTTAGTATTTCACATTGATTACCATATTTGACTGATATTTGTTTTTCTCTATGAGAAATGGTTGTTTTCCTTTTGAATCCAATCAGTTCATGTTATATGAAAGACTCTTTTTTTTCACTTTGACATTTCCTCCTATAATGGAATTTGTGTTATGTCTTTATATTTTGATGATAACAATCCTTAGAATCCATGTTCTATTTTACGCCTTTTGATTTACACACATAACTTAATCTATTGTGTTTTTCAACTTAGATCATTACGGCATATTGGAAAAATATCATATATTTTTAGGATGTTGCCCTGCATCGCACAAATTCACGTTTGAACACATTAGAACTCATGTTAACCACCAATCATTATGTTATAATGACTCTAGCCGCGCTATCTGCGCGGGCCACCTTACTAGTTTAGAAGATATTGGAAGCACGATCCTGCTTTGCTTACACTGAGTCGTCCCTCCGGACATCAAAACTGGGTCAATAATCAAAGCAATATAAATCTCGAGTGCCAAACCTCCTGCACCGAGACCTCCGTCATACCCTGACTCGTGAGTCCGGCATAAATGTTGGCCCACTGTCAGTGAGCTCTAACCATGGACATCAGAATCCTCCAAAAGCACACAGATATTTTTTCTCAAAAAAATAAAAAAGCACACAGATATTTTGGTCCGTTTCCTCCTCCTCCTACATCTCTCCTCTCGACTCACGAGGTCAGAGCCAGTGGGACTGGAAGAGAAGTGCTCAACCACACCACTTTCACCACGCGTTTCGACGGCGAGATGGCGGGGCTGGAGCTGTGGGAGATGCTGAAGGAGGCGATCGTGGCCTACACTGGGCTGTCCCCTGCGGCCTTCTTCACGACCATGGCGGCGGCGGCGGCGGCGCTGTACCACGTCGTGTCGGGTCTCTTCACGCCCCCGCTGCCGGAGCCGGAGCCGGAGCCGGAGCAGCCTGTGCAGCTTGGGGAGGTCACAGAGGAGGAGCTCAAACAGTACGACGGGTCCGACCCTGAGAAGCCCCTGCTCATGGCCATCAAGGGGCAGATCTACGATGTCACCCAGAGCAGGTATATTCCTTACCCCCAAACCCTTGACTATCCTCTTGTTTCCGTGTATCAGATGTTGCTTGGATGATTTGATTAGTTTGGTAGCTGCCGATTCTCCTGTAGTGAACTCTGTGACGTTCAGATTGTCTATCAGGCCATTTATATATAAGAAGCATACGAGTATACGACCCTAGTTGTTGCTGTATGATTTTTTTTTGGCTGTATGATTGCGTATGACCCAAGCTAGCTGTTGCTATATAACTGCTTACTAGCCTGAATGATCTGCTGATTTGGATGTGTCAAGTGTCTCATGTGTGGCCAAATGGTTACCACATGCCGATCTTTCGGAGAGCTGGATTGCGTATTGATTTCTGATAGGTTGTTACTATTTTTTGTAACCGTGACGTGTGTCGTTTACGATGAGGGGATCAATCCAGATGATAAATTTCCTGAAATTTATGTGAGGCCATTGATTTTGTTGTCGTATTCGTGGTTTTAGAGCTTGTTGTTTCCGTCAAGGGGAGTAATCCAGGTAATAAATTTAATGGAACTTCTGTATGGCAACTGAATTGCCGATTCTCCTTTACTAATCTCTGTGATCTTTCGATTATCTATCTATCAGGCCATTTACAAGGAGCGTATGACCCTAGCTAGTTGTTGCTGTATGCATGATTGCTTTCTATCTGTCATATAATTATACTGATTTCTTCTCTTTTGGTGTTTAAATCATCTCTGAAAAAAGGTTCTCTCTGAAACATAAAAGTATTTATGTTGTGATGCATATTAAGTTGTTTGAATTCAGTGGATGCTCATGAAGGTGTAAAAGAAGCCACTACTTTCTCCTTTTTTCATCCACGCCAGAATCCAGGAACTTGTTTTTGTAGTATTTTACGTTGTTGGGTTCCACGATCTGATGAGATGTGTTTCATGGTGTCTCTTTTCTATCCCAAGGCATGTAAGATGCGGTTGCCGGTGGACCACGCATATGTTTTGGGTTGATGATAATAGTATTGCAAGAGTTCTTGGATCCGTTATAACATATTGACATTTTTCCCATTGTGCTTACAATGGTTATGATTTCTGTATTGAACTGCTGACTATGCAAAACACTTGCAAAGTTGAGACCTTTCAGTTTATGGTATAGTTTACTTTACATAAAGCATGCTTATTTACGGAAATCTGTGTCAGAAAAGCATCGAGATGCTCCCTTTCAAATCATCTAGTCTAACTATTTTATTTATTTTCTCATTTTAATGGCTATCTGCAGATTGTTCTATGGACCTGGTGGGCCTTATGCACTATTCGCTGGAAAAGATGCTGGCAGAGCGCTAGCCAAGATGTCTTTCGAGCCACAAGACTTGGTTGGCGACATCTCCGGCCTTGGTCCTTTTGAGCTTGATGCCTTGAAGGATTGGGAGTACAAGTTCATGAGCCAGTACGTGAAGGTTGGTACCATCAAGAAAACCGCAAACACCTCTCCTGCAACCAATGAAGCAACTTCTGCAGCAAATGAAGCCACTGTAGCGACAGAAGCTGAGAATGCGCCAGCAACCGAAGAGAAGCCAAAGGCGGCAGTCGCAGAGGAGGGCAAAGAGAAGGAAACCCCTGAAGACAAGGAAGCCGCTGCTGACAAAGGTGCCAACGAGAGTTAGTGTATCAGTACATCTTGCTTAAATAATTCGACGTGATCCTATTGGGTTCATGTCAGGGCCCTGTGCTCCTGTCTCATCAGCTACTTAGCCTGTGTAGTTGAATATGTATTTTGCTGCATTGCTATGGTCCTTGTGGTGCTGGTGCTATTGTCAGTGGTCATTGGGGAGTTGGAGAATACTTGGTCGTGGACAAAACAGGTGTTTTTTAGAGAAGAGTTCTGATTTAATTAGTACTCTACTCTCTTTCGTGTATACTGTTTTGTATGGCCCTGGACTTGCAGGTGATCATGCCGTATGTATGCAGACAATTAATATATCTGCGCATGATGCTACTCCTAATACCCAAATAAAAAGATGAAACCGTGTGATTTTTTATTATGCAGCACCTCTTGCCCAATGAACACTACGCCACAAACGCACTAGAGCGGCGGTCAAAAAGTACTATAGCGACGGGCTAGGTCACCTGCCGCTACGCTTCCGTCGCTACAAATCCCAACGCGACGGGTGACTAGACCCGCCGCTACAGATAATTTTTTAGCGGCGGACACTGCCATCGTCCGCCGCTACAAACAGCTATTTCCAGCGGCGGGTGCTGGCATCACCCGCCCCTACTACTGATTCTCAAAAACAAAAAATAAAATGGGTGGAGCAGCTCTCCAGCTCTGAATTTGTTCTGTTCTTGCACAACATGCAGTCACGGTTTCAAGAAATCATAGACAGATGCTTAACAAAGAGAACTTGTACAGATTGAGAAACTTGTTCTAGATTAAGTTGGGGAGCACTGGCAACACGATGAAGAAGTTGTCGAGGCACAGTGATGGGAGTCGGGTCAGGGAGCGCGGCAGGGCCACCGCGCCGAGCTGCAGATCTGCAGAAGGAGCCGCGCCAGTGAGAACCAAGCAGCCGAGGAGCTCGAGGATGAAGATGAGCCCCTCCGCTGGATCTTGGAGGGGAGGATGTGCCCAGGCACCACCCACAACGCTTTAGATCAGAGCCCGCGGCAGATCTGCAGCTCGGAGAAGGTGTGCCGGCGTCGATGCGCGCCGTGGTTGGATTCGTCGTCGTCGTCGTCGTCGAGGTGGTCACCGCGCCGCAGGACGCCGCGGTGCAGGTCGCCGTCGAGGTGGTCATCGCCACAGACGGCGTGCTGCAGATCCGCAGCTCGGAGAAAGTGGGCCACCACTGCGTGGATCTCCACCCGACGGGCAGCTCGGAGAAGACTGCCGCCTCGTGGATCTCGACCACCGCCACATCGTGGATCTCGTCGGAGAGGGAGTGGAGGGTGGGGAGAGAGCTGAGGACAATGACTCGTGGGAGGAAGAGGAGAAAGCCATCCCAAGCCGCGCTAGGTGTAGTCCTCGTCGTCTCCGTGCCCCGTTGCCGCCACCGCCGCCAAGCACCTCGCCCTCCTCTTCGTCGCGCGTCGCTCCGCCGCACGCCAAGGAGGGTCGGAAGATAAAAGACGTGGGGGCTTGCGGTTGGCTTAGGTTAGGTTGGAGGCGGGTGGCGTTGAAAGAAAATTAACTAGCAAAGGAAATTACATTATATTTCTTGTCTATTTTATACTTGTACAATACTACATATATGTTCTTCCATAGAAGTTTCAACATATTTTGAATTGATTTGCTAGTTTTTACAGTTTAAAAGAATTTTTGTGTGTTTATCATAAGTAAATCAAATTGAACTATATGTACATCGAAAACGATATTCATGCTCATATATCTCATTATAGGCCATGTCTAAAAATTGCATGAAAAATTAAATGGTTTGCTATGGATAATCCAATCTTCTATCTCAGAAATATCACAAAATCAATTGTAAAAAAATCTAATTTGGTCAGAAAATTCTACAAATTGACATAGCAACATATTTTGGGTGTATAAGCTCGCCATAAAAATTTCAAATGAATTGACTAAAGTGGGAATATACATTGTTCACAAACTGATACATTACTCTTATAGTTTCATACAAATTAAGTCAAAAATTTAAGTTTGCATCACTTGAAACACTTTTCGAACACATATGAGCCATAAATTTAGACTCAAGCTTATATTTACCTTAATACGAGAAAATATGATGTAACATTAGCAATTTTATGAAAAAGTCAAATGAAAATATTTATCTTTGTGATATAAATTTTAAAGAAAACAAGTCATGTGAAAACAATAGAAATATATAGCAGTAAACATATATCCTTAATTTAAAGAGCATGATTTTAGAAGAAAATCAAAAAAGAATCATCAAATTTGGAGTTCGTATGAGGGAGAAATACCAATAACAAATTTTAATTCCGGATTAAAAAAAAGAAAGATGAACTTGTTGATGTACTTCAGCACCTATTTTTAGCGACGGTCCATATTATGGTCCGTCGCTAGCGACGGTCCAAAACGTGACCCGCCGCTAAAAATCAAATTAGTGGCATCAGAAATCCGGTCCGCTGCTAAAAATGCTGTGACCGTTTTGGCGGCGTATTTTGTTTGACCTGTCGCTAATCTAAAATCCGGTCCGCCGCTGTAGTGCCTTATTGTTGTAGTGGAATGATTTTGATGTCTGTGGTGTCTGACGTATATTTCTGCAGGACGAAGGCACTAGCCAAAGACTCTTCATCGCAAAACATGGCGTAATGCAGTGATGGTCCACGTGCAAAGCATAAGTAGCCCATCGCGCTTCTCAAGTTCGGACAGGGGACTCTCAGAGGGTAGGTCAGAACGCATGTAGCAGTGCTTCCCTACGCTCGCCGACTTCTCTCATCCACGATGGCGCATGCCAGCTCACTTGCTGCGGGATCCCAAAAATCATCTGTGACCGGGGGCATTGCTTGTTAGTAGTACTAACTTAGTACTACTTTTCCGAAACTGGATGATAACTAGTCGCCGTGCCTCATGGTCCATATTATTATTGAACTACTAATTAAATTGAAATAAAAGACATAAGTTACACAGTTATATATTGGTGCATAATACGATATAACACGGTTGTACTATATGGTAATAGCGAGAGAACCTTCAAAATAACATATTTCAATTAGTACATGGTCACAAATGTTACGAGTATGATGTGTTTGTTATTGAGGTTGATCAACTTAGCATTTCTTTAAAAGTTATTATATGACTAAAGAAAATTTCTGATTAATAATTTTAGAAAATGATAGGAAAGTCACCTAATGAGACAGATACTTGTACTGTCACGAGGGAAGCGAATAATAGCTGAATGTGTAGAAAGTTATGGAAAAATAGATTTTCGTGTCTAGTTGAGCATCTAGTGTCACACCTGGTTTCAAGAAGACAACCGAATGCACACTACATGTATTCCAAGATTAGCTAAATCATACATGCAGCGACAAATAGTGAAATACCATTATTATTTTACTAGGTTAACGGTAAACATTTATTACATAAGGACTCATGGTCTAAAAACAGAAATATCAGAGTAACGAATATTAATAAACTGGCAGCTATGTCTCGCCGCCGCCTAAACCCCAGTCTTGCCAACGCATGGCCACGATTGGGCGCCACCGTTCTCGTTTCTGCCTCCATATCTCCATATTGTCATCGCCGACTGCTTCCCCATCGCTGAGATGCTTTTTCCAGAGCCGGGAGACTAGGCGATACACATGGCCCGAGACCTCCTGTTCGATGCTCGACCGCCGACGAGGGCAAGCACAAAGAGGGCAGGCGCCGCGGCGGCGGCGGCTGGTGCGGGCTCGTCGCCGACTCCTCCAACTGATCCTGCGACGTCGACTTCTCTGGGAACATCATCGACTCCTCCGACCTTGACGTCCATTCATCTGGGCAGTGATGCTTTGAAGTCGGACGACAGGCACGGAGTGGACGGCAACCGGCACTTCGAACAAGACTGCTGGAACATACAGTACCCGCACATGTAAGGGGCGTAAAAGGGGAAGGAATTGAATGACGTGATTTTTTTGTTTTGAGAAACACATGATTTTTTTTGGGAACGATGAATTCATGCTATTTAGCTCTATTACGTTAAAAAAAAAGAGACTGTTTGGCTCTATTACCTCAGAAAAAAAAAGGAGTCGTCCGCTGCCCAAAAGTAGCGCAACGACGAGCACAAAAGTCGCCGCCGTCAGCATGACACGGACCGTCGGATGACCCCTGCCCAAACAAGATCGAGCGCATCCGTCTCTTTCACTACTGGTACTGGCTCTCTCTCTCTCTGGCACACCCCACCACTCGCGCCGCATTCCTCCTCCTCGCACAGATGGAGGCCGAAACCCTAACTCCGGCCGCCGGGGAGCTCGTCTGGGCCAAGCCCAAGGGTCGCCGCCGTTTCTGGTGGCCGGCGCGCCTACTCGCCGCCGGCGTCTCCTACTTCGGCGACCCCGGCGCGCCTCCGGGCCCGGCGGCCCAGGTCCGGCGCTTCGCGGACCCCGACGCCGACGGCATGGCCCGGGGCAGCACCGCGCGCGCCTTCGTCGCCGGCGTCCAGGAGGCCCACGCGAGCGCCGTCGCAGCGCTGCGGGCCTCCCTCACCTGCGGCTGCGTCCCGCCGCCGCCGTCGTCTGAGGCCGGCGTCGTCGTCGCTGGGGTGGGCAACCTCTCGCCGGCGGAGTTCCTCGCGGAGCTCCGCGACGCCGCGCTGGACGGCTGCCCCGTCGGTCTGGTGGACAGAGCCAGGCTCAAGAGTTGGGTCCGTGCGTTCGGGGAAGGCTGGGGTCCAGCTGGCGCGGGGCACTACCCGCGGCGCACGGTGGAGGAGCTTGTGGACAAGATTGATCTTAATCTTCCTCCTGCTGGCCAAGACAGAGAAGATGATGAGTGGCTCGCTGAACAAGAGGCATGGGAGTTACCAGAAAAGAAGCCTGCGCAGAAGAAACGCAGGGCTGAGGTGGATGAAGGGGAGGATGAGAAAAACAAGAATGACAGTGCCACAGGGGCCGGAACATCCGGGAAACGAGAGCGAAAGAGGAGCAAATACTTGTCACCGCCATACACCAATCTGGATGTGATTGAGCTACCTCGCAAGGCAGCTGATTTGCCAAAAGTGTTGGCTGCAGAATATGGCAGTGAGGTATGGCCTGCTGGTGGCATAGTTGTGGAAGAGGTCTTGTCGTTGGTCCTGGGCATAGGGAAGGATGTCCACCTTGGGAGCCGTTTTCCAAATGCGGCAGAGTCATTTCTTCTTTCGTTTAGAAGCGCAGAATTCAAATGTCCTGACACCGAATCCTATGAGGGTGTGATTTCTGATTCGCCAACCGTTCTGAATCTAGGTAATTGTTCATCAAAGAGGGGCAGGGAAAAAGATGGCGATGGGAGTGCCAGTGCAAGTGATGTGCCTGTGCACAGCGTCGGTGCAGATGTGCATGTGCAAAGCGTTGGTGATCAACAGTCTCTTATGAGTGCGCCTTCACCTTCACATTCTCTTGCTTCACGACCTCCTCTTACGGATGTCAGGAAGAACCTCCAGAAAATGATTTTGGCTCTTGATTCGTCTCTGAAGAATGCAACCTCGGCGGATGGACTGAAGCCTGTTAAAGAGAAACTTCTTGCGGATATGCAGGTCCTTTTGGCGCAAGTTGAGAACATGCTTGGCGGGCCTTCTACTAGTACTCCTCCATAACGCTAATGTAAGAATTTATGGCTCAAACGTGACGTCTTGACTATTAGTGCGTTATTGTCACTGTGTAGAACTCCTGTGAACGCATGGTAGGGCGTTATTGTCACTGTTTTGTGTATTATATGGTAATAACGTCGCAAGTTATTTCATGCCTCTGTGGTCTTTTTTTTTTTTTTTGAGGGCTGCCTCTGTGGTCTTTTAAGAGAATGCCTTGTGGTCAACATTTGGTTAAGACTTCCTAGGGGTAGACACCGAAATTGTAGAATCTTCAAAACTGAGCCGAGAGCCTTATGACATCCATTCGAACATTACCCTTTTCGTCAGTACTTGTGTGTATAAGTGAAACTATTCAGTAACAATTCAATACTCCCTCTGTTTTTTTAGTTTTTGTTTTTTTTTCTCGCTTAGACAATAAGCTAGCTCAATTTGAACTAGCAAAGGCTGTCCTAACAACAACATATCAAAAACGGTTGGAGTACTCTTTAATTGTTTCCACTCCAAGATTTTTTTTCTTTCTGGGAAGGCTCCTGTCAGTCTTTGCTGCCCTTAGATTTTTTCAGATATAATAGATAGAACAAAAACTGAACTGTGCTCTCCAGGCGTAGGTGTTGAAAAGTAAAATGACCCATTTGGCTAAAACTTTACCTGATTAGTTCGTTAGCATGGATGCAGTAAGGGTATGTTTGGCATGAGTCTACTTTACAGTGGAGCAGCTCCACTCCAAGACTACAGATGAGTTTGGCTGAAAGCCTTCCCTTTTGATTATGCTGCTAGGTTATGGAGTTGGAATTGTCTATAGACGAGTTCGGCTGCAGGCCTTCCATTTTGATTATGCTGACTGTATGTTATCGAGAATATTGAAATAAGCATAACTAATTTTTGCCATATAATGCCATATGAACTAGATTTTTTTCAAAGAAAATATAAATATTCGACAATATTCTAATGATGAAGTGCTATCATATTACATGGCTACAGTCTATGTCTAAATGAGATGAGTCCAATATCCATGATTATTACAGCAACATTTTCAGTAATTAATTCACTGCAAAGGGAGAGAGATGTTTCCGTGCTATCACGAAATGCATCCAATGTAATAAAACCTGCTTCGGAAGTTGAAATCTCAATTTCAAAAGCATATTGTGATGCTGCATATTTGTTGAATCTATCCAGGTAGTGTTCTCCTAGATATTGTTTTAAGTGACATATTTCCTGGTGCATTTCAATAGTGTCAGATGAATCAATCGTGGGCTTAGGCTCATGTTGGCTCAGGTTATACTCGTCGAACAAGCCAATATACCAAGAGTCCCAACTTTGCATCTATGTGATCAACCATTGCAGTTCTAAAATTTGATTGGAACGCATTAAACAATGCTTTGAATGATCAATGGAAGGAACATGATCGACAAACTAAGAAAGAAATTCAAGGAAATGCTAGCTTGGGGGCCATTGTTTTGTATCAGTTCCTGATGATGAAGTGCCAATGTGTAAGGCATGGGTTCGTTGTATTCTCGAGAAGAAAAGGTAAACGGTTTCACATGAACATTACACCTGGATCTTGCTGGGTCACATTTCTCCTGGAAAAAACCTCATCATGTACTACAAACGGTACTTAGTTGTTGACCGAATAGTCGGTGGCGGAGCCAGCCACGAAACCAAAGGAGGGGCCAGTTTAGCGATAATGCCGTTCACAACGAGCAGAATTTAACTTGATTAACCCATGCAACTAACAAAAGAAGGACAAGGTACTTGCGATGTTGGTTCAAAAAGACAAGGCACATGTTACTTAAAAAAAAATTAAGATAAGGCACATGCATTATATTACAGAATCACACACAACATATGCTCAGTGCTGAGAATTGATACGAGTTTGTGATGCAACAATCACAGACAGACAATATAAAAACGTCTTTACTGTTAGGTTCAGTTTTCACATACGGTTATTAAGTTCTATGTACGTCATCGCAGGTGCTCCCTGAGCTCACCCGCGCCTCCCTTCGTTTCCGCATCCCTTATCCGTGCTCCAGCTCCATGACAGCAAGGTGGCATGGGGCTCCCCATATCGACGACGACGATGGCGAGGAGGCGCAGGGATCCCCACCTTGACGACGACGATGGCGAGGCACCCGGAGCTCCCAACATTAACAATGACGACGAGGCGGCGCGGCGATCCCCCACCTCGATGACGGTGAAGCAGCACATGACTCCCCCAAATCGACGATGACGGCGAGGCAATGCGGGGATCCGGGATCCCCCACCACGAAAATGCTGATGGCAAGGCAGCATGGGCCGGGGCTCCCACATCGACGACGACGACAAACCCACGTTGTAGTCTGCTGGAACTATGCGGGCTCCCCCACCTCAACAACGACGATAGCAAGGCGACACGACCCCTCCTCTGTTCTTCATCCAGAATCAGAGCCCACAACGACGATAGCGAGGCGGCATGACCCCTCCTCTGTTCTCATCTAGATTCAGAGCCCACAATAACGGTGGCTCCTCAGATCCACGGCCTCCTTCCACAACAGCGGCGGTCCACGGCAACGGTGACTACGCTGGATTTCGTTGGGGACTACGTCCACGTTGCAGCCGAGGCGTGGCAGGACCCAGTGTCGGTCGGCTGCCAGCCCCTTCTTTTTAATATCTTCGTTGATTTGCAGCCGCGAGCATCCTTACCACCCGACGCTACAAAAGCCTCATTTTTAGCCTCAGAAGGGAAAGGTGGGTGGGCTTCCCCGCGCCTAACAGTTGCTTTTCGTCTGTCGCGATAGTGGTCCTTTGTTGTAGTGATTAACAACAGCGCTATCTAAACGATGAACGGAGTGAGTATCCGTTAACCTTCAATGCTGGAAAGTAAGTTTTCAATGCGATAGTAACTAATCACGTAAGTTGCATCCTGTTGCACATCTGACAGTAGTGAAGAAAATCTCAACTGAGCTGGGGCCAGGGCTGCTGCGACCTCCCCCTTCTGCAGTCCGGCTCCGAGTGAGCAAGAGCAGTTAGCCCATGTCATCTGTTGCGTCAGCAGGCATCCACAAAAACACACCTTTACGCCTCTCTTCCTTTTTATTTACGCCTTCCTCCCCTGATAAACTAAAGCCGCCCAAAGATATTTTGTTCCGTTTCCTTCTCCTCAGGTTCTCCTCCTCGCTCCTTTCTGTCGCCTGTTTCACTTTAAAAGTCGGAACTGCCCCTCAACGACTCACGAGGTCAGAGCCAGGGGGCCTGGAAGAGAAGTGCTCAACCACACCACTTCGATCTCCGGCAAGCGTTTCGACGGCGAAGGCGGTGATGGAGTTGTGGGAGATGCTGAAGGAGGCGATCATGGCCTACCCTGCTGTCTTCTTCACGCCCATGGAAGTGGGGGTCGCTCTGTACCACGTCGTGTCGGGGGTCTTGGCGCCCCCACCTCCGCCCCCGCTACGCTCGCCGGAGCTGGAGCCGGAGCCGCTCCCACCGTCTGTGCAGCTGGGGGAGGTCAGCGAGGAGGAGCTCAAGCAGTACGATGGGTCCGACCCTAAGAAGCCCCTGCTCATGGCCATCAAGGGGCAGATCTACGACGTCACCCAGAGCAGGTAGATTCCTTACCCCCAAAACCCTAGTTTATCCACTTGTTTGTGTGTATTAGTCGTTGCTTGGATGATTCGATTAGTTTGGTAAGTGCAGATTCGATTCTGATCCTGTAGTGAACTCTGTGATCTTCAGATTGATGTCTATCAGGCCATTTATACGGAGCGATGTACGTATGACCCTAGTTTCTGCTGTATGCATGATCGTTTTGTTTTCTTGTAGCTGTATGATTGCTTGGTAGCCTGCATGATCTGCTGATTTGGTTGTGTCCAGTGTTTCATGGGTGGCCAAATACATACCACATGCTGATCTTTCGGAGAGTTGGATTGGTAATCGACGTGTGCCATTTCCGATGATGGGATCAATCCAGATGATGAATTTTCTGGAATTTATGCGAGGCCGTTCATTTTATTGTGGTGTTCGGGGTTTTAGAGCTTGTCGTTACCGATGAGGAGAGTAATCAAGGTGATAAATTTACTGGAACTTTCGTGTGGTCACTGAATCATTTGTCGTATTCTGAGCTGTGGAGGTTATTGTTCCACATTATTGGAATAATCAGGTCATATAATTTTGTGGAATTTCTGCAAGTCCATTGAACGTTTTATCGTGTTCTTGGTTTTGGCCGCATGGCAGCATGATTAATGGAAAAATAGCCATTGATGCGTACTTATCTTTGATGGTATACACTGATGATGTGCTGTTTCGAGGGGTCGATTTGTACGTAGTAATTGTCACTGCCCTTTATTTTAGTTTGCTGAGGTCACGGCATTGAGGTTTTATTGAATTTCTTGGGTTCTGTGGAATGATTTGGTTGATTGGCAGTCGTGTAATATGGCTACTGCTATATAGATATAGTTGCTAGCAAGAGAAGGATAAATTCTTGCAGTGGATGGAAACTCATGGTACAAGTCACAGGCTTGCAGCCACCATTTGTGCTGTTAACACTGACTTGCCTGATGTTTGCTGTGGCTTCATTTGCTGCCTTTTATGTCTGTTTAAAATTGAAAAAGCCTGTTCAATGTAATAATTTATGTACTTGGTTAGAATATTTTTAGTTCCAGTTGACTGTATGCCATCAGAGATGATGGCAATATATTTGCTAAGTTAGCGAAAGAAAGTAGCAGGTAGTAGTATATTTGGACATTTGGTATTGATTGGTTATAAAAGTTCAATGCTTATGATAAGGAAAGTGAAAGGTACCAGACAATGTTATTGAAAAAAGTTGTCATAGAATTAGATTGATGTCTTCTCCTTTTGGTGTTAAATCTTCTCTGGAAAACAGGCTCTCTGAAACATAAAAGTATTAGGGTTGATGCTTGTTAAGTTGTTTGAATTCAATGGATGCCCATGAAGGTGTAAATGAAGCCACTAGCTACTTTGTTCTTTTGTCATCCAGGAACGAGTCCAGGAACTTGTTTTTGTAGTACTTTTGGTTGTTGGGTTCGACGATCTGATGAGATGCGCGGCTTCTCTTTTTTATCCCAAGGAATGTAAGATGCGGTTGCTGGTGGACCACACGTATGTTGTGGATGAGTGATAACAGTATTGCAAGAGTTCTTGGATCTGTTATATGATATTGCCATTTTTCTTCCATGTGCTTATTGTAAATTCGCAATGATTATTATTTCTGTACTGAACTGCATGCTGCCTACGCAAAACACTTACAAAGTTCATACCTTTCAGTTGATGGTATAATTTAATTAACATAATGCACGCTTATTTATGTTAAGCTGTGTCAGAAAAGCATCGCTCCCTTTCAAATCTTGGTGAGACCTTTTAGATTTTTTTCTTTCTCATTTTATTTGCAATCTGCAGATTGTTCTATGGACCTGGTGGGCCTTATGCACTATTCACAGGAAAAGATGCTAGCAGAGCGCTAGCCAAGATGTCCTTCGAGCCACAGGACTTGACTGGCGACATCTCCGGCGTTGGTCCTTTTGAGCTTGATGCCTTGCAGGACTGAGAATTCAAGTTCATGAGCAAGTATGCGAAGGTTTGCACCATCAAGAAAACCGTGCCTGTTGAAGACGACAACACCGCAAACACCTCTCCTGCAGCAAATGAAGCCACTGTAGTGACAGAGGCTGAGAATGCGCCATCAAGTGAAGAGAAGCCAAAGGCGGCAGTCGCAGAGGAGGTCAAAGAGAAGGAAGCCCCTGCTGACAATGAAGCCGTTGCTGATGAAGGCGCCAAAGAGAGTTAATTAGAGCTTATCAGTACCTCTTGCTGAAATAATTTAACGTGATCCTATTGGGTACATGTCAGGGCCCTGCACTGGTCTCTCATCAGCAACTTAGCATGTGTAGTTGAATATGTATTTTGCATATCCTTGAGGTGCTGGTGCTTTATAGTGTCAGTCTCATTGGGGACTTGGAGAATAGAGTTAAAAGACACCTGGATTATGCATTCCCTTCGTTAAGCTTCTGCTAAATACTTGGTCGTGGACAAAAGAGGTGCTGTTTAGAGAAGAGTTCTCATTTAGTACTCCTATTCTGTTCGCGTTTAAAGATTTGTATGGCCCTGCAATTGCAGGTAAATCATGCCGTGTGTGCAGACAATATATCAGAGCACGATGCTCCTCCTAATAACCTAACAAACAGACTAAACAGTGTGATTTTTTACTATGCAGCTCCTAATTGTGGTCGCGATGTACATGTGCCTTGCAAATTTTAACACACACGTGGGATCTTTGTGTGAAAATATCATGGAAAATAATGCTCAGTACAGCCATGTGTTCAAGGACTTTCAATGCATGTCATGGGAAATCTGGAGTCAGCATGCTGCCTGTGTCAATTTGGACGTACAACAGTGCAAGGGAGTGCCCTCATTAGTTGATAATGACATGGGCCTTCCTTCTATCCTAGTGCTTCATTCCGGTTTTCTATGGCTAGATGTTTTAATTTTTTGTGAGAATTTCTTTGAATTTCCTAGGATTAATGTGGTGGCTCCAAAAGTAACCTCCGATAGTGAATATAACATTGCAAATGCATATTGATCACATGCAGACTTTGTACAAAAGGTAAGTTCACAGTAATTTAAACCTTTGAAACTAGCATAAAAATACTGAGATAGAACAAAAAAACATATATGCAGTTCAGACATTTGTTTTATCTTCTCCGAGTGTATCATTTTTTGTATTAATAAATAATCACTTAGATAGGAAAAGAATGACTCAAACAACTGCTCAAAGTCTATTAAAGGTTTCTTTATGACAGGATAATTGTAATTTTATAAATACAAGAAGTTTAACAGCTGCAAGAACCGGCCCATTGGAACGTGTATTGACTAAAAGGGGAAAATGTTGATACACATTGGAAAAGATATCACAGTAGTAGCCGCGCAATTGAGCGCTATCATGCTAGTTTGTATATAGAACAGAAAATTCAGTTATTTACAGCTCTACTAGTTGGATGCCCGTGCGCTGCCACGGAACACCCAAAAGTTCTGCCACCTGACATATTAATTTTTTACATGTCACCCACCATTATTGTTTTATGAAAAATAATTTAATTACCCCAACATTGTAGTTCTGGTAGTTTGGGTGCCGTGGCATCTTATTTCAAAGCACCTTGACGTTCTTTCTTGCAGATAAATTAATTGCAAACAAAAGGGTTGAAGCAAGCTAGACTACTGTAATGATTTCCTGTTAGTTACAAACTTTTCTTCCCAGTTAGTCCTTACATTGCTGTTAAGTGTAAATAAATTATTCCATTGTCTAGGATACCAAAATGGCATCAACCATACAGAGACATTAGAATGAATCACATGTACACTAAAAAAAGGTTCAATTCCACAGATTGTCTTCTTCTAATCATGCCATCAAATTACTTGTCACAAGCTAAGAAATCCGAGGATAATCAATTAGACCTCAGATTGTCTTCTTCTAACCATGCCATCAAATTACTTGTAAATGCTATTGTCAGTGTTGGTCCACATAACACCGATTGCGCACATGCATTTATTTTTACAGGTCACATAGTCACAAGTTACAACTGACAATGAAAATTTCAACATCAGGGGTTCATTGCAGCTTTAGGTCAACAATTGCTCTCTGTACCTCACAATAAAATTTCTTCAGGGTAGAAGGCCGTATTTTTCCTTCTAAGAAGAGAAGTGTATTCACTTAAACCTGAAAAAGAATGGACTGTCTTCAGCAAAATACTGCAACCAAGTTACTGGATTATGAGAGAATGAACGGCATTAGTATGTTGACAAATTTGAACTGATAAGTTATATAGAGTAATACATTGATCATCATCAGGTCAACAACATTGATAAATAAATGCTAAGCATAAAACACGAATACACTGTAGGGATGGTCACAGAACTGACCATGCTTGAATTATCATGTACTACCTCCATACCAATTTAGTTGACGTTTTAGAGGGATGCACTTTTGCCGATTTACTTGACGTTTTGGCTTCCCAAAGCAACTGCTCCCTCGTAACTTCCCCCAGCTGGGATCTTTTGCAGCGAGGCTACTGGCCAAGAAAAAGATTGGAAGAGGAAACAGCTGCTCAAGCTCTTTGGTGGGAGCATGTGATCCGGAGACAGGAGAGTCTGACGCAGAATTGAATGATTTTACCACTGCCTTGGTTTTCCCCCTCCATGCCAAACGTCAACTAAATTGATATGGAGGGAGTATCTAAGAAGGTCTAGCAATTAACACAGATGCTTCCTAACTTAGTGGAAAAGAGAATACAAATCCAAAACATGTAAATTTGCTTAGGAGTAATCTTCACAAATTCTCTTGTAACAGGTAGATCTTTTTGAAAAAAGGCACTAATTAAGATGACTACTGAACTGATTTATATTGGCCAAATGCCTGACAAACATATCACTTGCACTATCAGGTCACAACACTAAAAACTAAACCAATAATATTGTGCTTTAAATATAGCAGTTTCTACAAATTACTTGAAACAGTTAATCAAATTGCAACGGGTCCATTGCTTACTGCAAAATATGTCATGTACTGCTACTTACATGTCATATATGGAATCGATAATTTGCTGCTACCTGGATCATCCCGTTCCAGTATGCAAATCTGGGGGAAAGAAATTATACTTTGAGCACAACCAACCACCGTACCTTGGATTGAATCGGCTAATGCCCAGCTTCTTGCGAGACCAAGTCCTGGGGGTCATGAGTAGCATGAGTGAGTTCATTCTGAAAGGCCATAATTTATAGCGCAGCAAGGCAGTTTCCAGAAGGTACGGCCAGGGCGCGCCCGATTTGAAATTTGGGGCCCCAGAATTTCAACTCCAGGAGCTGGAAGGCACCAGCCTGGAACGAGGTCGGGACCGCGGATCTGGACATCAGTGTCGAAAAGGCCCTGCCATTGTTGGTGCCGGGCCATGCGTCTGGTCGTTGGGTGCCCCCCTGCCTGCGCAGGCTATACCAGGGAGGCCAGCGGCAGCATGACACGCCGACATGGTCTGCCGCCCTCGCCTTGGCACAACGCGGCCGAACAGGTGAACAGCGCTGACAAAAGGTAAGTTCACAGTGACCGGGAAGAGAGAGGCGTAGCCGCACGCGGCAGAGCAGGCTGGGAGATCATGGTTCTCTCCATAGTCTGGGAGGCCGCTTGGATCTAGAAGGGAGATCGGGAGGGATGATTTTTTTCTTTTTCCTCAGATGCGGACAATGGTGAAGCTAGAGTTAAGTAGGAGGGGGGGGGGGGGGGGGGGGGGGGGAGGGGGTGCTTCACTTTGAGAAAATATATGTATGACTAAATACATGGTGAAATTCTGACGCTTATAAGTGAAAATTCAGTTCAGCCTGGGTGCATGTCCATCCAGTAGAAAACGGGGAAACCGGGAGACGAACGAGTGCAAAGAGCGAGGGCGGGAGCGGACTCGTGGACCCCACATGTCGGCACGCAATGGAGGCAGGGCGACGGACCACGATGACGACCGCATCACCAACTCGCATTGTGACATCCTGGCCTAAAGGCTTAATAAGATTGATAGAATACTCATACTAACAAGTTACAACATCTTTTCTGGAAGCATGTTTGGCCTGAAGCAATTTTGGGTTAGGTGACCGACTAGGAAGTTCTTCCCGGGTGAGCACGAGTGAGGACAAAGTGCATAGAAAAGACTTGTGTTGGTCTGTGAGGGCAAACTTGATATCCTAGAGAGCTGCCAGGTGTAAGCGGGCCCGATTTGGGGAGCGGGACGTTACACGCGTTTTTAAGATACTAAAGATATATGTTCGAATGGATCTGTTCCATCGCCCAAAGGAAAACATATATAATCATATCGGGGTAATTGAGGTTTGTATTCTACTCATGAGCATATGTGTGCTATAGTGAAGCAATGTCAGGAATCATTGTATTTAGCTGGCATAGAACAACACATATGTGTCACACAAGGGATTATGTTCCCAGAACTTCTCCATGCGTTTGTACATGTTGAGGAAAATGAGTACGTATAGTTCAACAAAAGATACGAACTTTAATCATCTAAAAAATTGTTCAAATCAAAGGTTATTGTAGCCATGAACATTTAACATGTCACAATGTGACTGCAATATATCGATTCCAAGCTAAGATCATTTCAATCTGCCATATTAAAAAAGCAAAAGGAAGAAACTCGGATAAACAGACTAAACAGTGTGATTTTTTATTATGCAGCACCTAATTGTGGTCGCTATACATGTGCCTTGCGAGTTTCAACACACGGGATCTTTGTGTGAAAATAACATAGAGAATAATGCATCAAAAAAATTTTATTGTCAGCTAGACTAATTCTCAGTAAAGCCATGCATGCATTCAAGGACTTTGAATGACATGGGAAATCTCAAGTCAGCATGCTTCGTTCGGGTTTTCTATGGCTAGATGTTTTTCTTTATTGTGATTTTTTTTATTTTCTTAGGATTAATATGGAGGCTCCAAAAAGGAACCGCTAATTAGTAAATATAAGATTGCAATGCATATTGCTCACCTGCAGGCTTTGTGCAAAAGGTAAGTTCACGGTACTAAAAAAGGATGTTAAACCTGTGAAACTAACCATAAAAATACTGAGACAAAACAAAAGAGAACATATAAAATGATGCAGATATTTGTTTATCTACTCTGCGTGTCTCCTTTCGTATTAAGAAATAATCTCTTCATTAGAAAAAGAATGACTCGTAAAAATGCCCAAATTCTATTTAAGGTTTCCATATGACAGGATAATTTTAAGGTTTCTTTATGACAGGACAATTGTAATTCAATAAATACAAGAAAGAAGTTTAACAGATGCAAGAACAGGCCTACGTGAACGTGTATTGCATCAAAAAGAAAATGTTGATACACGTTAGAAAAGATATCACATTACTAGCCACGCAGTTGCCATGGGCTATGATGCTAGTTTGTATATAGATTAGAAAACTCAGTTATTTTATAGCTTTATATATGTTCCGATGGACCTGTTTCATCGCCCAAAGGAAACCATATATAATCATATCGGGGTAACTGAGGTTTGTATTCTTCTTATGAGCATATGTGTGCTATAGTGAAGCAATATCAGAAATCGTCGCGGTGGTATTTAGCTAGCATCCAACAAGACACATGTCACACAAGGGATGATGTTACCAGAACTTCTCCATGCGTTTGTACAAGTTGAGAAAAATGATTACGTATAGTTCGATAAAAAATAAGAACCTTAATCGTCTGAAAAATTGTTCAAATCAAAGCTTACATCTCACAATGTAACTGCTTATATCGATCTCAAAGACCATTTCAATCTGGCTTATTAAAAATGAAATGCAAGAAACTCGGACAGATGAAGTCTTCATTGTCCTGATACGTTGGTAGATAGCTCCATGAACGACCAAGGGGAATTTATCAGCGCGGAGTCTGACCGAGGGCAGAAAAATATAGCATGGTTGCCGATCACACCGAGTGGTGTAAACCTAGGAAAAATGTTTTGGAAATAAAAAATTTTGGAGGTCACTGATAAACATGATATTTCTGGAATTTCAGAAATTTTGACGAACGAAATTTCAATCATTTTAAAAAATGTTCACATGATTTTAGAAGAAATTGTGTCAAATTTATAAAACATATGGATTCATACATAAACAAGAATTTTGTTGGTACTGATAATTTTGATCTAATTTTGGACCTACTAAAATATATGAAATATCAGATATTCTGATGAAATTTCGCTGAAATATTTTTCCTAGGCTTAAACCTCCCGCTGCCAGAGACATATATTTCGCTTGCGGCGTCATCAAGGTACGCACCAATAGCAGTAGGATTACCACATGTACAGTCAGCAGAGCCAGCAGGTGTGGCCGCGCTGCGAGCTCGACCTTGAGGCCACCGTCGAATGGCCGCGTGTTTTGATCGTCGAGAAGGACACCGACGTCGTTCCCAAGCGTCTGTCACCAGGCTTGGTGTACAGGATCGCCACGCAGGGATGGCGAGTAGGACAGTGGGACGCTCTGGCAAGTTGCCGTCATGAAACCAACAAGCCAGCAGAAAGAGTACCACGAAACTACTGATTGAAAACATAACAGAAATGCCAAGAAGGTAAAATGCGTAATACACATTAATAATTAATTTCCTTAGATGCATGCTTGCATGGCATGAAGGTTGCAGAACGCAAACCCACCCGTAGACAGTTCAGAAGGCACATGCTCTGTGATGACGACGACCTTCCTCTAATGGAATCTGGATGATGACGGATCGCTTGCTGGCGTGTCGGCTGGTGGCTTGGAGGGGGTGATGCTGGTCCGGATGGTGCCATCTTCTGCTTTAGCAGACCCTGATCCGCTGTCCCGACACCGCTTGGTGCGGTGCGGGACAAATCCATTCATCAGATTCAGTGTCATCTTTTGATGACTCGGTGTCGACCTTTGGCACAGCCAATGATAGGCTAAGTCTCCATCCATGCATACAAGCTAAGAACAAACAAAGCAAGATCAGAGGCATATATTGTTAGAAATTATATGGCGAACAAGCAAATATATGAGAATCCCAAATTTGTATAGTGTTTCACAACTGTCTTCCTATTTAGATATATGTGAAACAATGAATGTATTAAAAAAGTTTTTTAATGTTTAATGAAAAGAAACAGGATTAGCAAACTAGAAAATAAATTCTAGGAAATGCTCGATTAAGGGCCGTTGTTTGCTAGAGTTCCGGGTAATAAAGTGCCAATGTGTAGGGCCGGGGTTCGTTGTATTCTCCAGAAAATAAATATACGGTTTCACAGATGAACATTACACCAAGATGTTGCTAGGTCAGACACTTCTACTGGCAAAAAACCTCATCGTGTACTTCAAGCTTTCAAACACACTTCTCTATTGAAGTTTGGGAATGGCTAGCGCTTCAGGCTCTGAGACAATCGCAGACAAGCTTTCGGATGGCGGGATCGTTGTGGTATAGGGGGAGGATGTCAAGGTATTAAGGGATGGGTGAGGGATGAGGTTGTGGAGCAGATCTACGACGGAGCTCAGAATCTAACAAGAAGATGCTCAGAACTGCACAAGTAATAAATTAAAAGTAGGAGTTTACAAATATTTTCAAAAAATATTGGCGAAATAATACCATCCATGCGAAAATGGTTTAACAGAAGTTATACCATTTTCTGCAAAAACTTTCTAAAATAAAAGATTTTCTCAAAATGATAGCCTTGAGAATTGAGGCGGCACCATGCAGGACACGCTATAGGTGGTCCAGGTCCTTTGGCAACCCTCTGATATCTTATATGGTACTTACAATCTTCAGTAGCCCAAATTTGTGGCAGCCCCCGAGGACAAACTAACATCGTATTACTCGGTAACGGATTACGAGCCATGTCCTACAAAATGCATGTAACGGTTTGGATTACCCTTCGCAATCTGAATATGATACATAACGCCTAACCAAACAGCACCTAATGTAGAGTGGGGAGCACTTTTGATGCCGACTCAACTGATGGATCATAGAAAATTCGAAGGCGAATTTAAAGACTGGGCAACCCATTATAAAAAATCCTCAAGCTAGCTAGATTTATCAGAACTGACAAAACGTGGAAAACAATACCATCGCAGGAAACCGCATTCGGTTGAAATCCGGAGATTTTCTTATCCGATGGAGAATGAAAAAAAAAATGGTAGTTTGTTACGGCCACAAGATACACTCACTACGGGAAAACCGCCCGTTTGGGCACACGGCAAACGACCAAAAGCACACGGCAAAGGGTTTGCCGTGTGCAACACTCGGCAAACGGCACACGGCAAACCAGTACCGGCAAACAGTACTTTGCCGAGTGCCGTTTGTCGGGCACACGGCAAACCCTTTGCCGTGTGCCCCACGTGGCGCTCGGCAAAAAAAAGGCGTTGACGTCCGTCAGGTGTCAACCCCCACTTTGACGAGTGCCGTGGGTCCAGGCACACGGCAAAGCATGGCCTCTTTGCCGAGTGCCGTGGGCCCCGGCACTCGGCAAAGCCTGGACTCTTTGCCGTGTGCCACGACAGGCACACGGCAAAGAATGGCTTCTTTGCCGAGTGTCTAGACCTGGCACTCGGCAAAGGTTCAAAACACTCGGCAAAAAATTGTTCCAGATTGCAATAAACATTTCAAATCGACTACAACCTGGACCACAATCACAAAAAAACATCATACATCACATATATGAGCCAAATCATCATCACATATCATATATTTGAGCCCACATCATCACAAACTCAACATATCACATAAATGAGCTCCACCATCATCACAAACTCAACATATCACATAAAAAGCTCCACCATCATCACAAACACATCACATAGAGGTCCACGATCAACCGTCATCACAAACACATCACATAGAGGTCCACGTCATCACAAACACATAGTCCACCAACCGTCATCACAAAGTCTCACACGATCACGACACATAGTTATAGAAGTTGAAATACAATTACAGGTTTATTGACGAGGCGGCCACGGCGACCAAGCATTCTGCGGAGAGGGATTGTTAGATCCCGCCGATTGATTCTGCAAGAGCAAAGCAATACAAGTATTTAAATTGTAGGTTAGAAGCATATAAGCTAAAATGTATAGGTTAGAAGCATATAAGCTAAAATGTGTAGGTTAGAAGCATATAAACTAAAATGTAATAGAAGTGACAAATTATTGGTTACAAGCTAGCATAGCTAACTCTTCAATTACTTCACTATATCATACTTCAAGGTAAGAAATTAAAGTACAAAAGATTTGAAGTGACTCGCCGGAGTGCCTGCAGAAGGAGTGCCAGGAGAAGTACCACCGAAAGTAGGAGGAACGCCGAAGGGAGGAGAAACGCCGAAGGGAGGAGGACCGCCGTAAGGAGGAGGTAGTGGTAGAAGAGGGAGTTGCCCTGGCTGTGGCACCGTACCATGAGTCTGCATGTAAAGGAACATCTGCGCCATCCGCTGGTCATTCCTCTGCCGCTCTGCCTCCAGCTTCGCATCCATCTCGGCCTGCATCCTCTGTCGCTCTTGCTCCAACTTCGCATCCATCTGGGCCTACAATATTTCATCGATCCCAATATTACTACAATGCAATGCAATACCATGTACAAATCAATGAACAACGAATTAAACCAAGATTACCTGCATTTGCTCAATCTGGATCTGTGTAGCGCTAGGCCGTGGGCGTATGGGCGGAGCTGAGCCCGTGCTCCTTGCTCGGATCTCGGAGAGGGTGGGAGTAGAGGCCGTGTCGATTGTGCTGTCGCCAATCCAGTACCGGCCATGCTTCTTACCTCCACCCACCCTCATCACGACCTCTCCATCAAGGGGCTCGGTGCTCGGATCCCACTCTGGCCCATGGACCTCTCTTGCCACCGAGGTGTACTCACTGAGGCGGCTATGGACGGTAGCGTTGCTGTACGCCTCGGGCGGGTCCTCGGGCTGTAGTCGATGTCGGCCGTCGCCTTGCCCTTGTGGGACAGAGCAAAGGCCTTCAACTGCCCGCAAGGCTGGCCACCATGTGCCGCCGACTGCAAGAAAAATAGAAAGATGATTAGAAGTTATGGAGAATATTAAGTGTTTAAATAAAGAAGTTGAGTTCACGTACCCATCTAGCCGCGTACTGGGAAAGAGTAAGGTTGCCTTGATGGTGTGGTGCCCCAGGCATCATCAAACGCCGCTCCCGGCAAGCGTTGTGTGTCTCATGCCACTGGGCTCGCACCATTTGTTGACAATATAGGACCAGGCCGTGAAATGGGAGGCGCACCACCACGGAGGCACCTGCACGTCATCAAGTATAGAAATATGAGAATATCAAATTAAGCGTACTTAATCTCATAAGAGTTCGGTATTCGTGTTTACCAGCATGTATTGCTCTCGGGTAAGCTCAATTGTTCGTGCCTCCTTTTTTTCCACCTTCATTTTTTGGACAGCAGCGTAGTAAGTTATGACGGCCTGGACGCGCGACTCGTAATGCATGTCTCTGACGAGTTTACGACATGCATTGTTCGTCACACGAACCGCCAACGCCTCCTTGCCAGGCTCGCATCTGTAGAAATCCTGCATCAAGACGCAATGTACACTGTCATTATTTGAATAATATCCAATGAATGCGATGTATTGACCAATGCAGTGCAACGAAGACTTACCCACAGCTCTTCCATCACCCTCTCCGCCTTGTGCTGAAAAACCCTGTTGTCACGATCTGGGAGATCGGCGGCGTTTCTGTAGTGGTCCCACGTCATGGCCGGCCCCTGCTTGCCGGCGTAGAGCACCATGCCAGGGAAGTGTAGCCTGCACAAAAGACCCAGGATGCCGTTGGGAATGCGCTTGTGATCACCTGCCTCGATCACGTCCCAACCCCTGCCCAAATGAATGAGACAAAATAATAGATGTTATTGTGATCTTGAACATATGAAATGAGAAGTTAGCGATAAAAATTAGAAAATTACGTACCTAGGCGGTATGGGTCGAATCATCGGCCGTCTGTTAGGAGGAATCGACCGAGTCGGGAGCTGTGAGGGACCGTGCAACTACACTCTGCAAGTCCTCGAAAGCGGAATCGGACCCCTCTGCCTCCCCCTCCTCGTCCTGATCCTCCTCCTCCTCAGAGCCGTGAGCAGAAGGTAACTCCTCCTCCTCCTCCTCCTCTCCCGGGTGCTCCTCCTCCTCCTCGGACTCCTCCTGGTGCTCCTCCTCGCGCGGAAGGTGTAGGCGACGGGTCCCTCCCGCCTCCTCGACCCCTGCCTACTCCTCCTCCTCCTCCTCCTCCTCCACCTCTGCCTCGCCCCTTCCCTCGTCCCTTCCCGGACCCCTCAGCTTCATCGGACCTCTTCCCCTTCCCAGTCGCTCTCTTGTAAAGCGACGACACCGACCTCAACACACCACCTCTGCCCATCATCTTCGATCAATCACCTGCAATTGAAAAGATGAAATCCATCAGTACTTCCAAATAGATGCAAAACAAATAAAACATATATAATTAGAAAGTAACATATATATATTATTGGAAATATGAAAATAATTTAAAAAGACCATACATGTATCAGAAATAATCATCATAATCGGGATTAGCTTCATCATATGCCTCATCATCACTATCAAGCATGTCGATATCATTTTGCACGTTTGCCGGAGGAGAAATGTCGCCTTCGTCCTCAATGTTTAAATGTAACCGCTCAAGTAATTTCAAATCGTTCACATTATGAACCTCATCTCCGGCATCGTCGTCAATAACCGTTTCATTCTCTACTTCCATTCCGATCTCTTCGGTTAAGTCTATCTGAAAACCCTCTTCTTGCCCATGTTCTTGAAAGAACTCTCCGTCGTCTGGATTTGGCACTATATTGTAATCTTCATTGTTTGGGACAGGTAGTTTGCCGTGTGGCGCTACCTTGTACACAACATCCCAACCCTTGATACGGTCGTCGGTTTGGCACGGGTATGAGCTATAATAAACTTGTGTGGCCTGTTGCGCCACAATGTATACATCGTCTCCTGGGTACACTGATGACTGTCGAATTTCGACTAGGCCAATATTAGGGGTCCGTCTAACAGCTTGAGGATCAAACCAATGGCATTTGAATATGACAGGAGTAAGAGGTTTGGACCCATGAAACTTGAGTTCGTATATTTCTTCAACTCTTCCGTAATACTCGACCCCATCGTCCCCCAGCGTAAAAACTCCGGTATTGGTGGTTCTTCGATTCGGCCGACTCTGCTCGTAGCTTGTTGTGTGAAAGCGGTACCCATTAACGTCATAGCTTCGAAATGACCTAACCCTATAGGCACAGCCATCGGCAACCTGTCTTAGATCGGCACTCATAGACGCATCAGTTTGGCTCTGCAAGTTCAAGCAGGATCGTTAGTTATATTATTCGCACGTACGAGCAACTTGTAAGCGATACGAAAAATGCTAAATACCTTTTGTTTGAACCAAGAAATGAAATCAGGCATTTCATTTCCCGCACCCTTTGAAATAAGGATATCAACTTCCTGTGCGGTCGGTTCTCTTGATCCACGCCAGAATTCAAGAATAAACTCCCTGTACCAACAAGGAACAAGTTGGTTGGACGCGGAATATTGAATACTAAGAAGAAGAAAAATTGGACAGTAACTTACTGTATGTACGGCAACACTTCGGAAAGGTTGGTCAAAACATATAGCATGATAGTGCGCCACTCTTCATGTTTCAAGGTCTTGTTGGTCCCTTCACTTTGCAGTTCCGTGTTGCCCTAGGAAAAGGCTGAGTTTTGATTCGTTTTCGCCAGCATTGTAACGAGGAGCTGGATAATGCACATTCGGAAGGTTGTCTGAATAGTATTTTGATGTGAATTGGACACCTCCTCCAAAACGTAAGCCTCTGCAATAGAAGCTTCAATTTTGCATTTATTCTTGCATTTTGTTCGAAGAACCTTTTGACACCTCTCAATTGAATAGCACCAACGGTTCTGCGCAGGCCCCCCCATTCGTGCCTCATACGGGAGGTGCAAAATCATATGAAACATCGGAGTGAACATGCCGGGTGGAAATATCTTCTCCAACTTACAGAGCAACACAGGCGCCATTTTTTCCATGTCTGCAATCACGGTCTTAGATACCTCCTTGGCACAAAGCTGTCGGAAGAAATAGCTCAACTCTGCCAGCACTAGCCACACATGATCAGGGAGATAGCCTCGAACCATCACCGGAAGAAGCAGCTCAAGCCACATGTGGTAGTCATGACTCTTTGCCCCGTTGATTCGCATAGTTGTTAAGTTCACCCCTCTACTCAGATTCGCTGCAAACCCATCAGGGAACATTAACGTTTTGAACCATTCTAGTACTTCCCTCCTTTGAGGCCTCGTAAGGACGAAATCTGCCGGAGGCTTCCTCCATGACTTGCCGGATTTAGGAGGCGCCATGTCTAGCTTAGGTCTATCGCATAACACTGCTTGATCGACTCTTGCCTTCACGTTGTCCCTTGTCTTATCAGGAATGTCCATAATTGTTCCGAAAAGTGGAACGCCAATGCCATGTTCAGTGTGCATTAGGTCAATGTTATGTGGAAGAAGAAGGTCTTCCATATAGGAAAGCCTCCACAAGCCGCAGATCTGAGTGAAGGCATGTAGCTCACCATATCCCACAAAACCACCTTCTTGTTCATCAACCACGAGAGCATCTAACTGAGCACGCACCTCGGCACCTGTCATGAACGGCCGTGCCTGGTGGTGCACTGCGACACCTTTCGTGAAATTCTTTTTGTCTCTTCTGAATGGATGGTCAGGAGGGAGGAATTGTCGGTGTTGGTCGAACGAAGAAAACTTGCCACCCTTCTTCAACCAAATGAACCTGACAATTGTCTTACATACTGGGCATGGGAACTTGGAGTGAACACCATGGCCGCAGAATGTCCCATACGCCGGCAGGTCATGCAGAGAGTAGTGGTAATTAACATACATTCTGAAGTTTTCCTTTCTAGATGAATCGTATGTCCATACCCCTTCCTCCCAAGCACGGACCAAATCATCGATCAGAGGCTCCATGTACACAGACATATTATTCCCCGGGTTTTCAGGAATTATCAGCGACAAGAATATGTTCTGTCGTTGAAAGTGGACGCCGAGGGGGAGATTCAGGGGTATAACGAAAACGGGCCAACAACTGTACGGGGCAGCTCCCATTCCATAAGGATTGAACCCATCTGTTGCCAACGCCACACGTACATTACGAGCCTCCAGAGCTTTTATGTCGTGAATCTCATCAAAATGTTTCCAGGCTTCACCATCAGATGGATGTACAAGCTTATCGGGATTGTATCGGACTCCATCTTTGTGCCATGTCATCTGTTTCGCGGATTCTTCGGTCATGTAAAGGCGTTGGATCCTCGGTATGAACGGAAGGTACCGTAGGATTTTCGCGGGGACCGCGAGCTGCCTCTTTTGGCCATCAGCAGCGTCTACCTCCATGAACCTAGAGGATCCACACTTTGGACAGTATTTTGCTTCGGCGTGTTCTTTCCTAAATAAGATGCATCCCTTCGGACACGCATGTATCTGCTCATATGGCATCTTAAGTGCACGAAGGAGTTTCTGTGCCTCATACATGTTCTTCGGCAGAATGTGACCTTCCGGAAGCAAGGTGCCAATAACTGTCAACATAACATCGAAGGCGTTTCGACTCAAGCTGAACTGGGACTTTACGGCCATTAGGCGTGCAATGGCATCCAGCTGAGAAACCTTGGAATGCATGTGAAGAGGTCGCTGTGAAGAAGACAACATGTCGTAATACGCCTTTGCGGTCTCCTCTGGCTCCTCCTCTCTACGTTCTTCATCCACATTGAAATGTGCTTCATGGTAGTCATGTAACATGTCTTCTACCCCACCATCAGCATCATAATCATCGACGCGTTGTCTCACGACGTCGTCTCTCACACGTTCGGCTTCACCATGGTACAACCACCGAGTATAGCCTGGCGTAAATCCATTCAGACATAGATGTTTAGCCATGACATCCTTTGTTTTTCGCCGCAAGTTGTTACAACGGCTGCAGGACACCAAATGGCACTCGCTCCTTTAGCCTTGGCAAATGCTAGTTCTATGAAAGCTTCTGACTTCTCAATCCATTCGTCGGTAAACTCAGTCCGACTTAAGCGGCCCGTGTACATCCAGTCACGGTCTTCCATCCTCTAACAAATATATATCAACAAGTATAAAATTAATTCATTTGCATCGATCTACACGATGTTCCAACTGTCTAATAGGTGAAGATAGGTCCTAATCCCACCCGAGGATGCGTAGATGGAGTTAGTTTCCATGGTTTACTCCGCGTCCGAGACAGAATTTCGACAGCACCTCCCCGCTGTTCTCCAAATACACGTCCCCGCAGGGAGATTGTGTATCCGGAGAACAACAGGGAGGTGCTGCCGAAATTCTGTCTCGGACCGAAGTAAACCATGGAAACTAACCCTATCTGCGCATCCTCGGGCTGTCCAAAAAACGTGGACAATTCGAAACAGATACGGTCATAGATATGCAAAGATCTACATATCTCCAACTGTATCTCTTTCGAACGGGAGACGCCTAACTAGGTTACGCGTGACCTACAGACATGAATGGAAAAAGAGGAGGCTTTTATGTCTCACCTTGCTGTCTGCAAAGTGTCGAGTGGAAGACGGT
Organism: Eragrostis nindensis; assembly: GCA_012490785.1. Taxonomy (NCBI): domain Eukaryota; kingdom Viridiplantae; phylum Streptophyta; class Magnoliopsida; order Poales; family Poaceae; genus Eragrostis; species Eragrostis nindensis. Next base: position 358,495 of record JAAXCT010000455.1, read on the forward strand.
GTGCACAAAGCCTCTCCTGCAAAGAACGGAACATATATAAAAGAGTCAATTCCAAATTTCGACATAGGAATGATTACTTGCATATAATAGCTATATTCAAGTTCATTTTTGCTCTCGAGGAGGTCCATTGTGTGTGTGTGATTTCATATGTTTACAATGTGTCACATTGCCTGATGGCGTGACTTCCTCGTATTCTACCGTGACACAAATGAAAATAGCCAATAGGCATTAGGGAATTCATGTAAGATATGTGCTGGTCATGCTTGGCAAGCTCGATGGATAAAGGCATTAGGGACTTCTATCAGGATGGCTTATTCGCATTGGTGAACACAGATGGTTCAGTTTGGCGTGGCAACAAACCTTAGCTAGTATTTTCATTAGCTCCAAGGGATGGGTGTATTATATACAAGAGATGCTGATACTCGGAGCAACAACAGAGCGAGCTTGGTATACTATCAGGACTGCTAGATGAAAGCAACTTAAACTATTCTATTTAAAATTCAAACTATTTCACCGTCAAGTATATTGCAGTTTAATGGTTCAGAAATTATAGCAGTCAGCATCAGACACACAACTAGCATCAATTGGTTCATCAGCAGAGAAATATACAGCACACGGTTGGACATAGCAACATGGTCAAACTTGGTGTTGCACACACGGGCAGTTGCTTCTCCCACGGGATAGCACATGCACATCCAGTTAGTATAGCAAACCTATCTCCAGCAGCCGTCTTCCAAGACTGAACAAAATTTCGCAGGCACGAGCATCCATGATCTCAAGTTGCAAAGCTTATCGTTTTCCAGTTGCAAGCACAAAATTTCGCAGTTCCAGTTGCAAGCACATCCAGGCACATGCACAAAATTTCGCAGGCACGAGCCGTCTTCCAAGACTGAACAAAATTCCTAGCTTATCGTTTTCCAGTTTCCAGTTCCAGTTGCAAGCTAGGACGAGCCCACGGAGTGGAAGGCTAACGAAATTGCGCGAAAGCTATGGTACCGGGCTTCGCACGGCCAGATCCAGAACCAGCAGCAGCGCAGAGGGGCATAGGGAGGGAGGAAGGGGGACTCACCGGCGCCGCCACTGGCACCTCCGCCGCCGCCGTCGACACCTTCCAGCAGCAGCGCGGTGGAGGGAGCTTTCGGGGAAGGGAGGCGGGCGTCGGAGGAGGAGGAGGAGGGGGGCCGGGCCGCGCGGTGGAGGGAGGGCTGAAGGGCGTCGCGGTGGGGGGGGCGGACGGCGGCCGGCCGGCCGGCGGGGCTCGAGGTCGGGGCAGCGAAGCTCGGCTGGGGAGGGCACGGCGAAGCTCGGCCGGGGAGGTCGGAGGCGGGGGCGCGGCGCGCGGGGGCAGGCGGGCACGGCGGTGGAGGCGTCTCGGTGGCGTTGGGCGGCGCGGTGGGAGGGCGGCGGCGGCGGCGCGGTGGGTGGGGAATGGAGAAGAAGAATGAGGAGAGGAGAAGAAAAGAGGACGCACGCGGCTAAGTGTAGATTCAACAGGTTTGCCGAGTGCCCGCGATCCGGCGCACGGCAAACCAAATCTTTGCCGTGTGCCCGCCACGTGGCACACGGCAAAGATTTGATTTTCTTTTTTTTTTTGACAACACATAGTTTTCAGTTTTAGATAATTATTTCGTCGATAATATGATTTCAAACAAAATATTTATCAACATGAAAGTTTCATAACTTTTCGAGATCTACAACTTTTATTTTCACAATTTTGCCATCCGAGATTGTGAGATTGTTTAAAAAATTCAAAATTCAAAAATTGAGAAATTCAAACGTACTTTACGTCAAATTTCAAAAATCGACAATTTGATTTCAAATAAAAAAGTTGACAACATGACAGTTTCATAATTTCTCGAGATCAATGACTTTTATTTTTTAGTATTTCTCCATCCGAAATTGTTTCCAAAATTCAAATTTTCAAATTTGAGAAATTCAAACAATTTTTCCATTGACAATTTCAATTCAAATAAAAAGGTGTTCAGCAGGAAAGATGTGTAACTTATGCAGATCTACAACTTTTATTTTGATCTTTTTTTTCAAAAATAATTATAGACGCGTTGTCCACATATTCCAAATATCCTTCTTCGAGTTTCGGAAAACTATCCGGGAGCTCTAGGATTTTTGAACAAATTTGCTAGCGCTTTGTCGAATGAAAAAATACCAAAATAAGAAGTGTAGATGTTGTCAAAATATACAACTTTGTAATTCAAAACTTTTTTATTTGAATTAATTTAGAGGCCCAAAAAATTCATTGAAATAATCTTTGCCGAGTGTAGTGTGGCAAACACTCGGCAAAGAAGCCATTTTGCCGTGTGCTGGCGAGTGGCACACGGCAACGAGGGTCCTTTGCCGAGTACCGCATTTGTGCACTCGGCAAAAAATAAAAAATTTGCCGTGTGTTCCTTTTTGCCGAGTACCCGGGCCCACATCGTTCAACGGCCGTCAGTAATATTCTAACGGGCGTCAAAGTTTGCCGAGTGCTGGGCGGCAGGTTTGCCGTATGTTGGCCACCTGGCACACGGCAAAGTGTGATCTTTGCCGTGTGCCGCCCACCTGACACTCGGCAAACTACTGTATGCCGGGTGCCTATTATTTGTCGAGTGCGGCACTCGGCAAATAGCATTTTTGCCGTGTGCCCGAGATAAAGCGCTCGGCAAAACTCTATGGCACACGGCAAACGGGGGGTTTCCCGTAGTGACTGTAGGACATTCGTCTGCAGAGGATCTCCCTCGCCAATAGCCGTCCAAATTTCACGAGCTGACGCCGACGCTGACGTCCTCCTTCCAATTTTCCGTTTCTATAGCTCCAGACACCACATCGTCCTCGCATTCTCAGCAGACCAGACGCTGACACCCAAACCCTAGCGCCGCCATGCAGCAACCAGCCTCCTCCCCCGCCACCGCCGCCGCCGCTGCCTCCGCTTCCAACGTCCCTTCCGTCGTCATCGTCCTCGAGTAAGCTGCAGCCTGCCTCTTTCTCCTCTCACGTTCCTCCATTTCTTTCCCTACGAGATCTGATCCTTTTCTTTCTCCCGAATTTCTGTAGCTCGGCTGACATGGAGGAGAGGGATTGGTCGCAGCTGTTTTCTGATCTCGTCCCCAACATTGCCGACCGGCTCCTGCGCATCGACGTCACGGAGTACACCCGCGTGCGAGCAGTCTGCCATCCATGGAGAAACTCCACCGCCGACCCGAGGAGCTTCCTGCATCCCCGGTTCTTCCCCCGCGACTGGCTGCTGCTCCCCGGAGACCACCTCCGCCGTGACGGCGGAGCACTTCATCAACGTGCGCACGGGTGCCTCCCTCCGGATCCGCCTCCCAGATCCCCACCTGTACACGTACCATGGCAACGCCGAGGGCCTGCTCCTGCTCCACCATGCCCACACCGACACGGTTTGCCTTCTGAACCCACTTACTTTGCCGTTCGCCGACCTTCCGGGCATGGCCGGGGTGAACGACATGCGCTGTCGTCGCGTAGGGCGTCGCTGGAACACCAGAGCAGCGTTCAATAGCACTAGCTTCATCAGCGGTGTTGGCATTGTTGTTGACGCTGACGAGGTCAGACAGCCCACAGTGGTGCTCAGTCTCAACAGGGGGACGCGCACGGCCCTCATCTGCGCAAAGCCCGGTGAACTCATGTGGAGAGCCGTCGACATGAGTTGTGTAGCAGAACACCAGGGCAAGCTGCCGTTCTTGAAGCGTGGTCTCTCGGTTCGTGGTCGTTTCTACATGCCGACGCGCGCCGGAGACGTGCTCACAGTGGAGCTCAGGCCGCAACCGCACTTGGCTTTCGTGGCCAGGCAGGCTGGCGAGTACATATGCCATGGTCGACTGAACTAGGCTTCTTTCCTCATGCCTTCTCTCGGTGACAATGACGACGGGATGCTCCTGGTGCGCATCACCGAGGGAGTTGAAGGCGGAGACTTCATGCTACCATTTGTTGTGGATTCGGGGAATAGAGGCCTGACAATGAGAATGCCAAGAGGCATCACCGTGTTTCTGCCATCGGTCACTCTGCGTTGCTCGTCGTTCCCTTTGGTTTTGCAGGAGACAGTGCTCTCGAAGGCACACATGGATCTGTTAATTCGGGGAGACTACATGTGAGTCGGATTAATTGGCTTCGAGTCTGCTTATTGTTTAATCTTGATGTAACATGTTTTGGTCTGTTGTCTTCTATGATACATGTCGAATAATTTTCTAGACATAAAAAAGTTTTCCCCGAATCTTATTATTGGTATGAAAATTTCATTCTTTTTCGTCAATTATGAATGACCCAAGGTTTTGGAGGTCTTGAGTTATTACATGATGGCTAGGGTTCTCAAACTTGATATGATTTCCTGAGAAATTTGAACGCATTTAAGTCAATTCATGATAACGTTTAAAATTTCTTATGAACGAACAGTTAATTATTTCATTGCCATTTTGATGAACAATGAACTGATGGAATTGGTATATCATATCTTTGTTGTGAAAGTTTTTTCAATTTTATTGTTGTGAATGTACTGTTTTGATTGCTATTTGCATACGAAATGTGTTAGAAGCTGATCTTTCTAGAACATGGCCTTGTGAATGTACAGTTTTTACCGAATGTTCATTGCTAGTTGGGAAACAAATTTAGTGCTTGGCATAAATACTGCATGAAAGATCAATTATCAGGACGGCAGATCTATCCAGCTGATGTGGAATTGATCGACCTGGAACATGGCGATTTTTTGCTGAAGCACAGCAGACAAGAAGACATATGTACCTGACAACCGAATTCACTTATACTTCAACATGAACCAACGCCCCATTGTACATGACGACGGAGGTCAGGATAACAACAGAGTAGAAAAAAACCTGAGCCATGCATCTATGTCAGAAGTGTTAAGTCTGTTAGTTTCTGCCTTATTGTTTTTTTGGTCTCAGTGCAGCACACTACATCATCGACATGGTAGTGTCTTGGATGCAGTTTGTTCTGCTCTATGAGTGCGAAGATAATGACCTCAAGAAAAACGAGGCAGTAGCAGCCAAGGACTCCTTGTCCATGATCGAGCTACTCAGGCACCCTGATCGATCCGGAGTGAATATGCGAGTGATATAAGCGTAGATGCATGCTAGTTACTCCCTCCGTGCCTGAAAGTAAGGATTTCTAGCGTTTGAAACTTTTCACGCAATCTAAGGATTCCTGGCCGTTCGTGGGGTCCACAATGATGTCGTTTTGCACACAACTCGTCGCAGGCCCACCATCGTTCCCACAGGCCACCACGAGCTGCAGGCGCTCTCATCTCGCTCTTCTCCTCTGAAAATCCGGCGAAGAGGAATCGCGGGCAGGACGGCGCTGGAGGTGGCCGGGCAGGATGGCGCTGCGGGCGGCCAAGCTCGCCGGTGCGGGAACACTCGGCAGCGCTGGGAGCCTGGGAGCAGCCGTGCAGGACGTTGCTGGGGCCTGGGGCCGTCTGGGCTCGCTGGCGGGGGAGCAGGAGGCGGCCGGGTTCGCCGGCGCGGGAGCAAAGAGGGGTCGGGTTCGCCGGCGCGGGAGCAGGAGGCGGCCGGGCTCCACGGCGCGAGAGCAGGAGGCCGCCGAGATCTAGGTGCCGCTCGCCTCCTTCTGATGCCGCAGCAAGGCTGCTCGGCGGTGCGTGGCGGACGGCGACGCATGGGAGGCGGTGAGGCTGGACGGCAAGGGAGGCGGCGCAGAGGATGGCGGTAGCGAGGCCTGGCTGGTGCTTGTCTTGGAGGTGGAGCTCGGCGGCGTCGGTGCCCGGTGCGTCTCCAAAATGCATTCGATACAGTGTACTGCAGAGTGAATGATGAGGGGTAACAAGGTCTTTTGCCTTCCTTCTTATTTTCAAGTTTGAATCCCAGAAATCCTTACTTTCAGGCACGGAGGGAGTAGAAGCTCAAAGAGAGTAACTGTAACACACCAGTTTTTTACCAACCTGGAGGCTACTACTAAACATCTAAAAGATTTTACTAAGTGTAGAAATTTTGAGAAATTTCGACAGAATCTGCACTGTAAACTTCACCAACCGTGGGCAGCAAATCACAATAAGAGATAGAATTCATGTAACTAAGTATTAATCAACCATCACACCCAACTAATAGCCCGTTAAAATAACCATAACAACATTATGCTGTTTATCGACGACCTCATGACTATCTCAAGTCCAGAAGCTTGTTTATAAACTACGCAAAGGTGACTATTTATGTATGTGCTCAAATGTGAAGTAGTACTTCCCCTCCAACACATGCTTTGAATCAACAGGTACCTAAAAATCAAATGAAACACAAGAGTGAGTAAAAAATTCAGCAAGTACAATAAGAGCTAGAAGAACGAATACAATATCATGAAAGGCCAAAACAAAGGACAAGTGAACTCCTTCTCATGAAATGAATATCCAATGAAATAGTAGTTTCCGTCTGAAAGGGACAACACTTGAATACATCATTCGCATTTATTGGTAAGCCGAGCAAGTAGGGCCAACACTTACTTACAGGAACAAGAATATAAGAACCAAATTGCACATCCGGATCAACCAAAACATGAATGATATGTAAATGAATAACTTGAACCTTGAAGAAAAATTAACCATGAATTAATGGAACACTAGAAATTGCTAAGATGAAATGAATGTTGCAAATTTGATTAGAACATATCAACAAGAAACCCACATCACAAAACAAGCCTGTCGTGCCCTTGCCTTAACCTCAGCGAGATTTGACGGTACATTAACACCTGAGATCAAGACCGGTAGAGTTAACAAAACTCTTAGAAGCTATTTCGCCGCAGATACAAACCTATTTTCTTAATAAATAAACGATTCCCTTATCCTAGCGAAAATAAGCTAATTCACCTGTTACCTGAAATTCATCCAAAGTTCTGAACTCCTCACTAATCTGTCCATAACGTTTTACTTTCTAGGACATCTATAAAAGTTTTCCTACAACTTCGTAATAGCAAGTTTGCTAAATAACCCTCCGACTAGGCCGAAAGCAATTAAATAGAGAACTGTGCAGACTATAAAATCATGAGATAGTAGCACTAAAATTATAGTTTCTCCCTAACCATGTATCGAAATCAAGTGAGGCTGGCACCGTTAGAAAGATAAAATAGCCTCTACGACTTTTGTTATTGGTTGATTGCCAAAATCCTAACTAATTAATACCAGATTTAGGATCAATCCATCAGTCAGAAATCTGAATGCTTGAATGCGACAAAGCCAAGGATCTGATGAGCTAAGCTCATATATGAAAAGCTAGGGACTACTTAGGAATTAACCTTGATGCAAGGAATTCCAATTTGCAAGGAAATTGATCAATTCCACGAATATCCCTTCTTCTCCTTACTTCTTTCCTTCCTGCTGTCTGCTTTTGTCTTCTACGGCTGGACAACAGTCCAGCAACTACGAGCAATCTCTAAGCAATCAGAAGCAATGCAGGCCAGCAATCACGCACTAACCTGCATGTTTCTTCTCTTCCCTTGCTCCTGATCTCACGGTCTGCAGTAGCAGCCGCCGGCAGCTGGGTGCTTCCGCGCAGCAACACGCCTACGATACCATGATGCGAGCAGCAGGTGGCGGACTGCCGGAAGCAAGAAGCGGCGCAGCCTGGGGCATAGAGGGGGCGATGGCGTTTGTGGAATAGGGCGCCCACTTGAAGTGGCGGCGCTGGAGAGACGGAAGGGAACGAGGCTGATCATTTTACTAGTTACAGAAACTAGTTAGGTCAAGATTAATGGCCCACGTTGCTTCATATCACCGTGACTTCATATGATATCCAAATATGGCGTATGTGTAGTCAAATAGAATCGTTTCGATGAGATTTACGCATCTACGGTCTTCGATCATCCATCCAAGTAAAGATTCAAAAAGTGAAATTTGGTTCAACTCCGAAGTTGTTTCGGTCAACTAATTATTTTGTACTTAAAACTTGGGATATTACAGTAAGAGCAAGCTTCATGTACTCATCAGCTTATGAAGGATCACAAAGATGGGGATGGAATGGGGAAGTCAGTATAATATGGAAAAGATTGAAGGTATAATATTGTAATTCATGGGTGATATTCACTTCGTAACCACCTGAGACAACCTAGTCGCAAAAAAAAAAAAAGCCCACCTGAGACAACCATTTATGTGATATTTCTTCCTCAATCTTCATGGACCATTCCCATACTTTCATCGGCCATCGATGGCAATGCGACACCATTATATTGATGGTGACCTCCGTATTGCCCAGTGTCTCCACTTATCTTGTATGCATAAAAACATGGGAACTTGTCGACAGAATTTTTTACATTGCTTTGTGACATTGAGGTGTTCTTAGTTAGATGAAATGCCAAATCTTTCATCCAAATGCTTCGCATTGCTTCGTAACAATGCTATCTTACCCATATCAAAGTGAGCAAATATTGTTTGTTCCTCTTATATCATCACGTTAACCTTAACTTGCCATCCATTGTAATGATATTAACTTCCAAGTGAAGTTTAATTCATTAACTAGAACTGAAGATAACCTACTCCAAATCATGCCAACCTCCCTAGCCATAAACATAGTCCAGAGAATACTCATCTGCATCACTCAACCTGATATGTTCACATGAATCGTTTTTAATCCATCATATATATTCAACACCGAATATCAGTGACAAATAAATTACTGGACATATTTCCTCGAGAATTTCTGTATAATATGTCTGGTAACTAAATGCCACTACGACAGAAATTGTAAACATGAGTAACCGGTTGGTTAGCATTTAATGCAAGTTTCATTATTTTTCTTAAATTATGAATGACCCAAGGTTTTGGAGGTCATGAGTTTCTGTATTACATGAGTAACATGATGGCCAGGGTTCTCAAACTTGATCATATGATTCCTGAGAAATTTTAATGCATTCAAGTCAATTCATGATAACGTTTTAAATTTCTTATGAGTTAGCAGTTAATTATTTCATTGCCATTTTGATGAAGAATCAACTGATGAAATTGGTATGTCATATATTTGTTGGAAGTTTTTTCAATTTATAGTTTTGATTGTACAGTTTTTACATAAAGTACATTGCTATTTGCATACGAAATGTGTTAGAAGCTGATCTTCCTAGCTAGAACTTGGCCTTGTGCAGAGACTGTTGCTCAACTTCAAAACCTATTTTGTTGGTCAGCATATATATACGTATGTCGACACTCAGGTTTGACTACCACTATGTGAACCTGCAGCTAAATCAACCTCAGGCTAAAAAATTGACATGATGAAATCAATCATAATGAATCGAAATACTGTACACTGGAAAAATCATCGATTAAAAATTATGATATTCTCCTATATATATGCTCCTATTCTCCAGACTCGGGGTGATTTGAGTTGGGAAACAAGATGCTGACATAAATATAATACTGCATGAAAGATCAATTATCAGGACGGCAGATATGTCCGGTGGATGTGGAATTGACCTGGAACATGGCATTTTTCGCTGACATGGTAGTACATGATGGAGCTGCTTAGGCATCCTGATTCTCGGAGTGCATTTGCGAGTGAGAAGCACAGATGCATGCGATTAAGAAGCACAATGAGAGTAAGAGGAAGACTTGATGTACTGATTGTGACATCCTGGTCCAGGGCTTAATAGGATTGATAAGAATACTCATATCAACAAGTTGCAACTTTTTTTCCAGAAGCTCATCTCGAAATAACTTCAAGGTTAAGCGTGCTTGGCCTGGAGCAATTTTGGGATAGGTGACCGACCGAGAAGTCTTCCCGGGTGCGCACGAGTGAGGACAAAGTGCGTAGAAAAGACTTGTGTTGGTCTGTGAGAACAGTCTTGAGATTCTAGAGAGCGGGCCCGGCTCGGGGAGCGGGACGTTACACTGATCAGGTTATGAAGGATCACAAAGTTGGGGATCGAATGGGGAGGTTTGCATAATATGGAAACGATTGAAGGTATGAAGGACTCAATGGCCGTACCAACCGGGGAACTAATTTTCCTGTTGTTAAGTCATGGGTGATATTTACTTCGCAACGACCTGAGATAACCATTTATGTGGTATTTCTTTCTCAATCTTCATGGACCATTCCACACTTTCGTCGGCCATCAATGGCAATGTGACACAATTATACTGCTGGTGACCTCCGTATTGTCCACTGTCGCCACTTATCTTGTATGCATAAGAACATGGAATCTTGTCGACTGATGTTTTTTTCGTTGTGGTTTTCCAATGAGAGGTGTTGTTAGTTAGATGGAATGTCAATGAAGCTTGCATTGAACAATCTTTCATCCAAGTGCTCCCCATGTGTTCGTAACAATGTTATCGTACCCATATCAAAGTGAGCAAATTTTTGTTTGTTCCTCTTATATCATCACGATAAGCTTAACTTGACTTCCATTGTAATGATATCAACTTCCTAATGAAGTTATCTACCTTTCTTTATGTTTTTATAGATGGGTCCCTCGCACTTCTACTGTAATACTGTACGTAGCAAACGTGATTTCTCCGTCGCTTTGTTGCAACTGGCAAGGGTTGTCCGAGGCTCTGAGGAAAGCCCCTCCTCTCCCGACTGATCCCTCTGCTCGATCTGTGTCTCTGCTACTACTCCGATTTTACTCCCACATCGTATCTCTCTTTTCTCTCTTTCTCTGCTGTACAGGATAGGTAAATATGGCCTCGACTTGCATACTGTGAATCATTAGAATGAAAAATACATTGCTAAATTATATTGATAACTGAATGCACACCAATAGCTCCGATTGGTGACATTGAGGTACGTACGCTCATGTCCTGTTTGATGCGGCAGCCACATTTCAACATAAGTATTGTTCTTGGTTTGCCTTCATTCAATTACTCCTAAATTATATTGATGGAGAATAAATCTGTTGCCTCTGATGGTATCATTTTTTTCTACGAAAAAAATACACCCCATATGGCCCTGCATATGGCCTTATGGCCCTTATAGCTGTCTGTTATAGAGAAATAAATTATTAAAGTGTAAAATATTTATCAGATTAATTGGCCTATTCATGTTCAAATGGCAGAGTACATGGTAATTTTTGTGCTTTGTCAAAATTTGGTGTGCAGCACATCTTTTTTTTGTTCTTGCTGCAAGGACAAAAAGCCATGTTTTAATTTTCATAAGTTGGTGTTTGCTGTATAGATGTTTCAGAATAATGGACTAGACAAAAAAAAATGTTTACAAGTGTCTTCATGTGTTTTATTTCATTTGCTTCGAGATAAACAAGCTGGAATACAAAGAGACTTGGATTAAAACGGCATTTTATAGAACTATGTATTTGATTCAGAGATCAAAATCTAAATCAATAAGCCAATTTTTACACAAATTTTGCAACCTAGGGCAATGCCCGGGGTTCCAGCTAGTTCATCAAATAGACATGAAGATAACCAACACCAAATCATGCCAAGTTCTCAAGCGATAAACCTACTAGAGTTCAAAGAATACTCATCTGCATCACTAACCTGACATGCTCACACTGAATATCAGCACAAATATGTCGTTGAGACTTTCCATATAATATGTCTGGTAACTAAAAAGACCACTAACACGGAAAAAAGTCGATTCTGCTCTTCCGAGAGCTTTCACACTCTGGGATGGGAGTCCCTAGCTAGATCCTTGGGAAGCCATAGTAGGGATTACGTCAGTACAGTTGGATAGGAAAATTGGTGAAGGCTTGGACTGAACGTGTGATGTGCATGGCGCTGTGTTGGGTGGCTGTCCAAGGAGATGATACGTAGGAGGAGGATTTGGAAAGCAGGCGTGGTGGTTTTGGAGACGGATTAATTCTGCGAGGTGTTAGCAGAGTCGGTAATTAGAGATAGAAGGAATTACGTTTGGCTAGTGGTTAGTTGAGATATTATTTTGTAACTTATATATATATAGCGTAGAGGTCGTCAGAAACTCTCTCCCGAGAATTAATCAATCCAGTTTGCATCTACTATTTTTCTAGTTTACATTCGCTTTAGTGTTTTGTCGAGCAAAACATTCGTTCTCCTTCACGTAAGTAAGGATCCTTTGCTTGTTTGCCGTGAAAACAAGCTGCTGGCTGGTGCATAAACCGGTACATTATCTTCTGGTGTTGTTGGCCCATCGGCTAGGCAAGCGCTTCTGCAACTAAGGTAAATCCTCCATTAATATCTCCTGAAGATTTAGTTAAATTTGTCGATGTTTCCGTGGCTAGCAAGTATGGGAACGATTTGACTAATCTTATGCATACTTTGGGAGATAACATGCGCAGTGCTTTTGATGCTTTTAAGCAAGATTTGGAAAATAGTTTGCCTAGACAGATGCGAACTATTGCACATGCGGTTTACGACGAAACACTGGGGAAAGGTGTAGCTGGGGTCAGCGTTGCACCTAATCTGGGTAGCAGTGCGCAGCAGGGTTTGGGCAGTTCAAGCCATGGTCCGAGTCCGATGTTGCCAAATGTTTCCAGCAGTGGTACGATTCCCAGCTCGGGGGGCATAGGCTACGGCACGAACCCTGCTAATCATAATTTGCAACAGCCTTTTTATCAAACCACCTATGGGTTAACGAATAATGTAGTTGGAGGAGGCGCAGCATTGAATGATCGAATGCGGGATCAAATTGCTACAACACTTAGGGAGCTTGGATTCACGCCTAGAACTCGTACTAGGACGTATCAGAAACCTTATCCTGAGTACTTTGATACTATTCCGTATCCTCGAGGGTTTAGAGTTCCAGAGTTTGTCAAATTCACAGGGGAGGACACGAAGTCTACATATGAACACGTGGGGCAGTTTTTAGTACATATCAATGATACAGGCATTACTGATGCACACCGGGTTAGGATGTTTCCATTGTCCTTGTCAGGCACGGCCTTCAATTGGTTTACTTCTTTAGCACCTAATTCAGTAACCACGTGGGCAGGGTTAGAGGAAAAGTTTCACGATTATTTCTTCAATGGGGAAACCGAGCTCAGGTTATCTCACCTCACATCCGTTCGACAAAAACACCAAGAGTCTGTATCTGAATATGTTAGAAGATTTAGGGCCACTCGGAATAGGTGTTACAGTCTCACGTTGGGAGAAAAGGATTTAGCTGACTTGGCATTGGCAAGGTATGCTGACAAACTTGAGAGAGAAACTAGAGGATCAGATGTTTGATGACCTTAACCAATTGTTGCAGAGAGCGATTGTGTGTGAGGGTCGGCTTCAGGAGAACAGGTATCAGAGTAGGTTTCGGGATAAAGAAAGGACGACTGTTAATCAGTTAGAGACCGACTCGTTTAGTGAGGATGAAGCTGATATATGCGTAGCAGAGTGGGTTGAGGGGCCAAAAGGAAAAGCGTTCACTTGTTAAGTTCTAAAACCAGCTCCAAATAGAAGGGAGGAGATGAGGTATACATTCGACGTGACGAAGTGCGATAAGATCTTTGATATGTTGCTGCAGAACAACCTCATTAGGTTGAGGGATGGCCATACAATTCCACCGGCTGAACAGCTTGCAAAGAAATCCTATTGCAAGTGGCACAATTCTTATTCGCATTCAACCAATGATTGCAATTATTTTAGACGCCAAATTCAGTCTGCTTTGAGCGACGGCCGTTTGTCTTTTGGAGAAGGGTACAAGATGAAGCTTGATCAAGATCCGTTTCCTGTGAACACAATCAACCTTGAGGGAAAACGCGTGCTTGTGCGTGCTGATCAGGTTCGTGGGCCGACAGAAGGGAAAAGTGTTGTGGTCGACAGAGAGCTTGAGGCTAGGATGATCAAGCCGAGAGGTGCAGAAGTTGATGTGTGGAAGACAAACGAAGGCAAGAGGCGCAGGCCAGTTTTCAAGGCCACGTCTAAGTACCTCATGGATAAGTACAGCAGCAGAATCGAGGAGATGTGTTCCAGCGTCTTGGCAACGATCGTCGGGTTGAAGGTCGACCGAGTGAAGTGGTGGATACAAGGCGGTATGTTCGCAGGAGCAGGGAGAACATGTTCAGGAAGGAAGCGCCTTTGGCTGAAATTATTGAGAGCAGAACACGTGAGAATATTTTGGTTGGTCAGATTGAGTGTCCGATGGTGCCTAAGGCAGGTAGTAGTATTGACAGGACGAGCCGGGACAACAAGCTGAGCGCCGTGACCGGTCAAAGCAGGAAGCGTGCACGAGACAGTTTTAGGAGGGATGATGATACGCCGGAAAAGGCAGCGCGGATGGAGTTCATTGCTAGGCGTCGTGTCGTTGGTCCCGGTCTCATCCCCGGGTATGGGCCAATTGGGTCAGTTGCATTTGACGATGGTAGTACAAGACATGAGATGATGGGTGCACCTAATGTTATCAAGCCTACACAAGAAGGACCGGACAGCCTGGGAGGAATATCCAATAGCGATGGGATTATGGGAAAAGGCCGTAGGAAGGAGTTGAAGTGTGATGTTGGAGCTGTTAGCATACAGGATCACTCGGCCTGAGCAGTCGTGGTGTCCTGCTGGTCTGAGCCGTGGACAGAAAAGGCGAGTGCAGCGTTTGAGAACACAAGAAAAGTTAGCACGGCAAGCGGAGGAGGAACGTGATAGGTGGTTTAATATTCACCGTCCGATGATTAAACCACAGAAGACATGGAGGGAGAAGCGCTTGGCAAAGGAGGAGGAGAGTGACGATGGGGGTGATGGTAGTCCAGCTAGGGCCGACGAGGGCACGGGCTCGCATGGGGTTGACATCAACATGGTGTTCGTTTTGCCTAAGGAGTTCATGGCACCCGAGAGCGAGGTCGCGGAGTTAGCTTTGGGGGCGGAAAGAGCCACGTTTGAAAAACCAAGTAAATCAGGAACACACATAAAGCTGCTGCATATTCGAGCACATGTTGCGGGCACGCCGATGGGCCGGATTTGGTAGATGGTGGAGCCGCTGTGAATGTCATGCCACTGACGACGTTCTCAAAATTGGGTTTTCGGGAAGAGGATTTGCTTAAGACTAACATGAGTCTTAGTGGTTTTCGGGGGAGCCGGCGAAGACCAAAGGGGTTTTCTCGGTGGAGTTCACAGTGGGAAGCAAGACGATTCCGACGGCGTTTTTTGTGGTGGATGTGAAGGGCGTTACAACGCGCTTTTAGGACGAGACTGGATACATGCAAATTGTTGCGTCCCGTCTATGCTTCATCAATGTCTTATTCAGTGGATTGGGAACGAGGTAGAAGTGGTGCCGGCCGAAGACGTGCAGTGTATAGCAGCGATGGAAGCTGCAGAATGGCAGCATGGTGAGATGGCGTGTTTGTCAGGGAGGGATCTGTCTGGTTTGATTTCGTGAGTGTGGAGGAAAGTGGGTTTGTGCCTATTCATGTGAGGCCGGCTGAAATAGCCAGGCTCAACAACGTCAGTGTTAATGGATCAGTTTGATGCTAAGAAGTGGTTGGAGGAGAGGGTGGAGCAGTACAGATCGGAGGCATGTGGCGCGAGTGAGGTGGTGGAGGATTTTGATGATCTTGGCAAGTTGGGACATGGGTTTGCTGCTGTC
This sequence comes from Eragrostis nindensis, assembly GCA_012490785.1. Taxonomy (NCBI): domain Eukaryota; kingdom Viridiplantae; phylum Streptophyta; class Magnoliopsida; order Poales; family Poaceae; genus Eragrostis; species Eragrostis nindensis. Next base: position 373,941 of record JAAXCT010000455.1, read on the forward strand.
GACAAGTTGGAGGAGGTGGACATTGGGACAGGAGATAGGCCGCGACCTACTTTCATTAAGGCAGGGTTGCCGGCTGAGCATAAGGAGAAATTATGTAAGTTGCTCGTGGAGTTTAAAGATTGTTTCGCGTGGGATTATACTGAGATGCCGAGGTTAGATAGAAATTTGGTGGAGCACAAGTTGCCGATTAAGCATGGTTTTCATCCGTACAAGCAGTCTAATCGACGTTTTAATCCGATTGTCATTGATAAGGTGAAAGAAGAAATAGACAGATTGCTTAAAGCTAATTTTATAAGGCCATGTAGGTAGGCAGAGTGGATATCTAGTATAGTTCCCGTTGAGAAAAAGAATACGGGGCAGATTCGGGTGTGTATCGATTTTAGGAATTTGAATAGGGCGACGCCGAAGGATGAGTATCCCATGCCTATTGCTGACGCGTTAATAAATGATGCGTCGGGGAATCGAGTGATAAGTTTTTTAGACGGAAATGCGGGGTATAATCAAATTTTATGGCACTTGAGGATGTATATAAAACTGCTTTTAGGTGCCCGGGGTTTTTGGTTTGTTTGAATGGGTGGTGATGACTTTTGGTTTAAAAAATGCGGGTGCGACATATCAGTGAGCAATGAATTTGATTTTTCATGACATTCTGGGTATTATAGTTGAGATTTATATTGATGATATTGTTGTCAAATCCAAGATTTTGGGGGGCACCTCGCTGATTTGAGATTAGCTTTTGAGAGAACGCAGAAATATAATTTAAAAATGAATCCTCTTAAATGTGCATTTGGAGTGACAGCAGGTAAGTTTTTGGGTTTTATAGTGCATCGACATGGAATTGAGATAGATCCTCAGAAAATAAAAAAGAGTAATGACCTTGGAGAACCTACGTGTAAGAAGGATGTGCAAAAGTTGCTGGGTAAAATTAATTTCTTGCGGAGGTTTATATCTAATTTGGCGGGCAAAATAGAGTCTTTTACACCACTTTTAAAACTGAAACAAGAATCAGAGTTTGTTTGGGGGGCAGAGCAGAAGGAGGCTTTGCTTAACATTAAGAGATATTTGTCTCGACCACCTGTGTTGAAGGCACCCAAGTCTGGGGTACCGTTCAAGTTGTATATTGCAGCACAGGAGAAGGCAATTGGAGCAGTATTGATACAGGAGCATGAGAAGAAGGAGCATGTGGTGGCTTATATAAGTCGCAGGTTGATAGATGCAGAGACCAGGTATGCGTTCGTTGAGAAATTGTGCCTATCGTTATATTTTGCCTGTACTAAATTTCGTCATTATTTGTTATCAAGTCCATGTGTGGTGGTTTGTCAGCAAGATGTAATTAAGCACATGAAACATAAACCAGTTCTTAGTGGCAGAGTGGGGATGTGGGCTTATGCATTGATAGAATATGAGTTGAGTTACGAACCATTGCGTGCCGTGAAGGGTCAGGTTTTGGCGGATTTTGTTGCAGATCATGGTGTAGATGTAGAAGCAGAGTTGCATGTTATAAACATTGTTCCCTGGAAACTTTATTTTTGATGGTTGGGTGTGTAAAGAGGGGCAAGGCGCTGGTTATGTTTTGATGTCACCACACGGTTTTGTGCATGAAGCGTCAGTTAGAGTTGAGTACATGTGCACTAATAATCAGATAGAGTACGAGGCATTATTATTGGGTTTGAAGCATCTGCAGTGCGCAGGGGTGAAAGATGTAGAGGCATTTTGGGATTCTCAATTAGTAACACAGCAGGTAGGAGGTGAGTGTCAATGCTTAGATGTCACATTAAGGTCATATTTCGATAAATGCTTGGACATAATAAAAACGTTTGATACTTTTAGTATTTCACATATTCCTAGACGTGAGAATGGTCAAGCTAACATTTTGGCGCAACAAGCATCTGGATATAGAGTGGCAAAAGGAATGTTTTTTGTGCAGGATGGGTCATGTGACATTTTTGGTGGTGGAACGGCGGGCAACGGTGATTGTTCAGGCCATCATGTGTGTAAGGTCGGGCAATCAATAACACAAGACAACAGTTGTTCCGGCTTTAGTATACCACAGGCTGAGCAATTGGGGACGGATGGTGATGGTTGTTCTGGCCGAGAAATATTCAAGGCTGAGCAATCAGTGGTATGTTGCAAGGATGGTTGTTCTGGCCGAGAAATATTCAAGGCTGAGCAATCAGTGGTATGTTTCAAGGACGGTTGTTCCGGCCAAGAGATGTTCGAGGCTGAGCAATCGATGGTGCGGCTTGAAATCAATGGTGAAGCCGGGCAGTCATTGACGAGTTATGTCGATGAGTGTTCAGGTTCTTGGGTGTTGAAAGGAGTACAATCAAGCATGTTGCCAGTGGTGGTTGAGCAGGGCGAGGGTTCAGGCCAGAAAAAATTGGAGGCTGGGCTGCCGTCAGGTAATGGAAGCACAAACAGGTCAATGGGAGATAATTCAGGCCAGAATATATTACCGGCTGGGTTGTCAAGTGAAAGTAATGTTGATGCGCCGAGAGGTAACGGTTCAGGCCTAGTGAGGCAGTTGGTCGAGCCGTCGGCAGTTGAAGATCGACGAGATTGGCGTACACCATTAATCAAGTGTCTGAAGGATCCTGGGAGTACGAGAGATAGAAAGGTTCGGCGACAAGTGTTGAAGTATACACTGATGGGTGATGAATTATATCGGCGTACTGTGGATGGTGTGTTGCTTAAATGTTTGGATGAAGAACAGTCGAGGATAGCTATGGGAGAAGTGCATGAGGGGATGTGTGGAACGCATCAGTCGGCGCACAAGATGAGATGGGCATTAAGAAAGGCCGGATTTTATTGGCCTAGCATGGTGGATGATTGTTTTCGCTATTTCAGAGGATGTGAAGCTTGTCAGAGGTTTGGTGATCTTCAGTTAGCTCCGGCTAGTTTTTTGCATCCAATTATAAAACCATGGCCGTTTCGAGGATGGGGGCTTGATTTCATAGGCGAGATTCATCCAGCATCTTCCAAGGGACACAAATTTGTGTTAATGGCGACAGACTATTTTACTAAGTGGACGGAAGCCGTGCCGTTGAAGAATACGACACATAAAGAATTGATAAGCTTTGTGTTGGAGCATCTTGTGTATCAGTTGGTATTCCACAAACGTTGACAACGGATCAAGTCCCGGCGTTTATGTCCAGTCAGTTCAGGGAATTTGCTAGTTCTTTGGGTATTAAGCTTTTGAATTCATCACCATACTATGCACAGGCTAATGGGCAAGCTGAGTCCAGTAATAAGAGTTTGATTAAGTTAATCAAGAAGAAAATAGAAGAGCACCCGAGGAGATGGCATGAAGTTTTGGTGGAAGCTTTGTGGGCACATCGAGTTTCTAAGCGAGGTGCTACAAAAGTGACGCCATTTGAGTTGGTATATGGGCAGGATGCTGTGTTACCTGTTGAGATAAACTTGCAAGATGTTCGAGTTGCTAGGCAGAATGACCTGACCGTGGAGGAGTACAGTAACGCCATGATGGAGCGCATTGACGGGCTACCAGAAGATCGATTGCGGGCATTGAGAGAAATAGAGAAAGAGAAACTGAAGGTAGCCAAGGCATATAATAAGGGGGTGCGAGAAAAAGTATTTCAAGTTGGGGAATTAGTATGGAAGACAGTATTGCCGACAGGTCATCGTGATGCAAAGTTTGGAAAGTGGTCGCCGGGTGGGAAGGTCCATTCAGAATAAATAGCATTGTGCCTGGGAATGCTTATTTTGTTGAAGATTTGCAAGGAAGGAGGTTGCCTAAAGCATTAAATGGGAAATACTTGAAGAAATATTATCCCAGTGTATGGCAAGATGCATAGGGGGATTTGTGTGATGAATGCCTTTCAGCAATCTGTTAGTTTGCCAAAAGGGCAGGGGGGCATGTGTTGGATAGGAAAATTGGTGAAGGCTTGGACTGAACGTGTGATGTGCATGGCGCTGTGTTGGGTGGCTGTCCAAGGAGATGATACGTAGGAGGAGGATTTGGAAAGCAGGCGTGGTGGTTTTGGAGACGGATTAATTATGCGAGGTGTTAGCAGAGTCGGTAATTAGAGATAGAAGGAATTACGTTTGGCTAGTGTTTAGTTGAGATATTATTTTGTAACTTATATATATAGCGTAGAGGTCGTCAGAAACTCTCTCCCGAGAATTAATCAATCTAGTTTGCATCTACTATTTTTCTAGTTTACATTCGCTTTAGTGTTTTGTCGAGCAAAACATTCGTTCTCCTTCACGTAAGTAAGGATCCTTTGCTTGTTTGCCGTGAAAACAAGCTGCTGGCTGGTGCATAAACCGGTACATTATCTTCTGGTGTTGTTTGGCCCATCGGCTAGGCAACAAGTACAATCTGCTTTTTCAGGGTAAAAAGGGATAGGGAAAATGCCTTGAGTTCAAAGTGTGCAAAAGTCGAGAGAAGAACCATTATTTTTATACTATGTCTCGTACCCTTACTAGAATGGTAAAAGAAGGACCATGAATGCAAAATCATAGATTGAACTGCCGAATTGTTAAAATTTTGTTGTATCATAGTATCCGCTAAGTTCACGGGCTGGAGATAAGCGGACTCGAACCACTGACATCCGCCACAATAAACCCATAGAAAGATTATTGCTAACTGCCCAAAGTGCCTCGAGGGGCGGAGCAGAGTGGAGGAAAGAAAAGAACTATGGGGAATGAATCCGATCGGCAGATGAAGCAGACAACAGGCGATGAGGCTCTTCCTGATCAATCTTGCCTGAAAAGGACCATTCTAACCCGTGTCATTCCCTGTTGTCAGGCTGAGCACCACGTTGGGAATAGAAAGAGTCGCCCTTGCTCATCTATGTCGACAAAAAAGTCGGTTGCCTTGACACTGTTTGTGTAGTATATGTCATTCGGGTTCACTCCTGTTGAGATTGCCATGCCATCAACAGCGCGCATGGTCGGTAGAACGTTGAATGCCATTGTTAGGGGCTGAGGAGGCAAACAGTGTTGGTAAAAGGGTTCCTTCAAAAAACAGTGTTGGTAAAGGTGTACTGGAGCACCAGCAGCCCACCGCGCGCTGAATTGATGTTGTCGGCACATGTATGTATTAAACACCCAGATTTTCGAACAATGTAAAATAATTCAAATATCAATACAGCTCCATGTTTCTTTAACTAAAATTTGTCTAAGGTCAAGTGCATCATGTTGTCTGCTTGCATTGTGTGAAAAAAAAATGGATTTAAACTCGATAGCAATTAGTGTATGTGGAATTAGGCAGGCCACTCGATCAAAAATCCCAGCAGCTCTTTCAATCTTTCGCTCAGACATTCAGGCAGTGGCACAATGATGGTAACTTACAGACGTGATGTTTGCTGCCGCTAATTAACTCCTTTAATTCTGTAATTAGAGTCTCTCCTCCTTACATGGAAACGGCTCCTTCTCTCTCCAAACATCAACCGATCCTTTAGCCTGCCATCTAGATTCGTCTCCTCTGCTCCATGTTTGCCCGGGAGAAAAGCTGGCCGCTGCCGTCTCTGGTAATTCGCCGCTGTGCACGCTCCCTCGCGTCAGAACCGCCATTGAACTTGCTGACCAAAGTTTGGCACCGCAGGGTAATTTGAAGCTGACCGAGCTAATCGCCGTCAGGTGTCGCGCCGGGAAACCGTCCCTCACTACCGGATTCTCCTTCTTTGCCGAGTTCCTCGGCAAAAGCCCAAATACACTCGGCAAAACCTTTACTGAGTATAACACTCGGCAAAACCTTTACTGAGTCTAACTTTGCCGAGAGTTTTTCGTCGGGCACGCGGCAAACACTCGGCAAATGCCCTCTTTGCCGAGGCGCCTCTTGAACATTGGCAAATGTTTGGTTCAAGAAAACTTGAGTCTTTTTAATCCATTCCTTAGTCCAACGAACTCTGACTTTGGCGGCCCTTGTACATCCACTCACGGTCATATATCCTTTAACATATCACCGAGTAATAGATAAATAAATTACCTCGACCGTTCATTTATACAGTCTAATAGGTGAAGATAGGTCCTAATCCCACCCGAGGATGTGTAGATGAGGTTAGTTTTCACGCTCTACTCCTATCCGAGACAGAATTTCGGCAGCACCTCCCTGCTGTTCTCCAAATACACGTCCTGACAAGGAGATTGTGTATCCGGAGACCAATTGGGAGATGATACCGAAACTCTGTGTCGCATAGGAGTAGAGCATGAAAACTAACCCATCTACACATCCTCGGGCTGTCCAAAAATGTGAACAATTCAAAACAGATACAGCTATATATATGCAAAGATATGCATATTTTCAACTGTATCTCTTTCGAACGGGAGACGACTAACTAAGTTACGCGTGACCTAGCTACAAACAAGAATGGAAAATGAGGTCTTTATGTCTCACCTTGCTATCCTGCAAAGTGCCGAGTCGAGGACGAGTCGAAGATGGTGCAACAACCTCTACCTGAAAAAAATTAACATAATAGTGTCAATTCTAAATTTTAGCAGAACCTCCCCTACATGGTGAGGTTTCCAACACCTGCAACAAATAAACGGCACGATAGCCGACAACAACTCATATAGAAATTGCATACATTTCTTCATATTCAAACATTTTTCACATCATCTCACAAACATTTCCATATTCATCTCACAACCATTACTTCACATCATATCATCTCACATTTCTTCATATTCAAATTCTGGTAAGACAGCCAGCAGCCTTGAGGCCCCTGGCAAAGATTGTAAAAAACTAACACAATCATCTCACATATGGCATCAACATACCTTGCTGGATGGGGAGAAGAAGGTCGGGGAGGCGCAGCAGCTCGGGGCCGGGGCAGCAGCTCACCGGGGACGGGCGGGTTGCGGCACGGCCAAGGGCAAGGGCGGGGGTGGCGTCGCAGGGCCGGGCGCAGCTCGCCGGGGCCGGGGCAGGTGGCAGCTCGCCGGGTCAGGGCAGCTCGCCGGGGCACGGGTTGATCCGGGGGCGCGCGGGCCGGAGGGGGAGGCGGCGTCGGCGTGGTGGCCCGGGGGCTCCCGGGCGCGTCGGCGGCGGCGTGGTGGCCCAGGGCGCAGGCGCGGGTCCGAGGGGCGGGGGCGGGGGCAGGGGCGTCGTCGGCGTCCGGTCGCGACGATGAGAGAGAGGGAGAAGAGAGTGAGAGCGAGATGAGAGACGAGAGAGCGGAGAAGAAGTGGTCGGGACTTAGCTGTTTTTGGCTAAGTCCCGACAAGTTTGCCAAGTGCCAGGCCCACAGGCACTCGGCAAATCGCCGTTTTGCCGAGTGTCCAGATCACTTTCTTTTTGCGTCACTTTCTTTTTTTTCGCGCCAATTTTTTTCCCGAGTGCTTAAACTTTTTCCGAGTATAAAAAAATAAATCATCAAAATTTCAACATTTGCCGAGTGTATAAAATTGTACACTCGGCAAAGTCCAATACACTCGGCAAATATTTTCTATTTCAACCTTAAAACAAATTTAAAAAATAGCAAAAAATTCCAAAAATTGCCAAATTTTGACATAGCAATTTTTATACATAAAAAATATGTATGAAGTCAAACTCAAATTTGAGAAACATTTTGAAACTAAATCTTAATGACCTATCCAAACTCTTTGTCTCTTCTTCGGAAATTGTCCATTTTGTGAACAACGTACATGACAACTTGCGCGAAACATCGTCTACTATTTATCACATGATCCCGTATGGTATCATGACATCCTGACCAATCTCACGATTTTTTGACATTATTTGTAAAATTTATAGAATTTTTGAAACAATCCGGCCATATTTTCGTACTTATATTTCATGTGTAAAATGGGAGAAAATTGAGCTCATTTGAAGTATGAGGACTAATAATCGACTCAATATCATGAATATCATTTTTAATCTAATCATATGTATTTATTTTACTTAGTTGCAGTTCAAATTTGACTATTATTCAAAAAAAATTAAAAGGAAGAAACTAACTAAAAATAGCAAACAAGTCTAGAAATATATGAAATTTGAATATAGAGTGCTATGTAGTGTACATGAAGGGTAGAAAAAGTTTGAAGGGAAAATAAAGGAAAAAAATATATGTTTTCCGAGTGTCATGAAGGACACTCGGCAAATTGTACATCCCCTCCGGTCGTCAACCATCCCCTCGGCAAAGAGTAACTGACGGGGTCAACCATCCCCTCCGGTCGTGCGAGGTGGGCCCCCAATGCCTCATTTGCCGAGTGTATGTCTTTGCCGAGTGTTCACTCAACATTTGCCGAGTGTTTGGGAGGCGGACACTCGGCAAAGGTGTATTTTTGCCGAGTGTCGCAAGGTTGCCGAGTGTTGCCTTTAGGACACTCGGCAAAGGGGCTGTTTGCCGAGTGGCTGATAAATGACACTCGGCAAATAGGTGAGCACTCAGCAACTTAGCCGATTCCGGTAGTGCCTAACGCTAGCAGGTGAGTGAGTTGTCGTCGACGATTTGCGTGTTCAGTTAATTCTCTCCTTGTCCTGCTGATCATCGCCTCTGGCCATGCAGGCTTTTTCCTGACGGATGGTGAGGACTGCCGGTTGCCGTAGCCGTAGCCGTTGCGAATTGTGAAGTCTCTAGGTGAGAACCTGGCCCAATCTCGCCTCGTAATGCAAGTTTGGCTCTCCGACAAGCTTGCCGTAATAGGCATGGCGGCTGTAGTTAGCTGCTGCCAACCGCTCTAATTTTCTTTCTTGCGTCCGATCTCGTCAGTTAGCCTGCTACCATGGCTAGGACTAGACGTTTCTTCCCCATCGTGTTGCTAATCAGATCAGGCGCCCTGCGCTTCATTGTCTGATGGCTTTGTCCAGTATTTCATGGGTGGCCAAATGGATACCACATGCCGATCTTCAGAGAGTTGGATTACGTAATTTTCTTGAAGTTACGTGGTGCCTTTTCTGAGAGTTACCAGGAATACGTGTGGTTGCCGGTCTTCAAGGGTGCAATCCGGAGAGGCAACAAGGCTATATTGATTGACGTGCGCATGAAGTCAATCAGAGGATGATTCGTGCAGGAGAAGATTAGCAATAAGAGTCTGGGTTAGTTACGGTTTATGTTTGAGTCAGTTTGTTTCAGATAGGGTTGTTTCTTAGAGTTTCGGTCAATATATATCTAGGTCCGGCTAGAGAATAGAGAAGCCAGAATACAATCAATACATCGTTATGTTTTCATCTACTATTTTCGTTTTCCTTTTCTTTGGTGTTTTGCCGTGAAAAACACTCGCGTTCTCCCTGCGAAAGTGAGAGAATCATTTGCTGATTTGTCGAGTAAATCAGTCGCTTCGCCGTTGCGTAAACGCGGTGTTTATCTTGGTGTTGCTTGGCGAATTGTTGAGCAACAAATTGGCGACTGCGCTGGGGATCGATTCATTCGGCTATAGGTTACAGCCGAAGATCAGCTTTCCTATCGAAAAATTGATCTACGATTTTGTTATTAGCCTTGCATCAGGCTGGCCGGAGAATTGATTACACGATTTCCTTGCAACATCATCTCTGCGTCGTGTGCTTGCAGTTGCGTGGGTGGCTTGTTTTCTCCCGCAGACGAGGCTTGACAGGAGGGATAGGACAGAAGCTGCTATACGTATACCAGTCAAGGCTCGAAGTCTACATCACATTGAAATAGCGCCCATTGTAAGTAGCGCACACACATCTTCTTTAATATGGCCAATAATTATGGGGAATCAGATTTTATCAGGGACATTGTGGCTAGAACGCTTAAAGGATTGGGTTGTGAGCCTGAAAGACGATTTAAATCGTCTACACAGCAGGAGATTGTGGTTGATCGACACTCTAATTGCCGGTCCGGGGATGTACTCATGTTGGACTTGTTAGGGGAGAAACCGACAGGAAGTAGCGATGACTCAGAGATCGATCTGAACAACATCATGGTTGTCAAATTTGACGATCTATCAGAAGAGTATCGCAAGGAGGTGGAGCGCGAGCTTGAAGAGGAGAGGGCAGCACTACTGAAGGAGAAGATGGGGGAGTTCCGAATGACCAGTAGTGGTGTGATCAGGAGGATGACGACAGGGAGTTCTTCAGCGACCAAGGTGCAGTCAGCCTTGAACGGTGAACGATTGACTGAGGGAGATGGCAGCAGGATGAGGCGAGATGTTGATCCGTTTCCTGTAAACATGATTAATTTTAAGGAGAAGAAAGTATTGGTCCGGACTCATCAAGCTGACACCACTAAAGGGAAAAATGTCATTGTTTCTGATGAATATAGAGCCAAGATGATAGAGCCAACGAGTCCTAAGTTTGGTGTTTGCAAAGTTAATGAGAAAAAAAATAAGTTCCATCCATCGTTCAGGCCTACTTCTGAATATTTATTGAACAAGTATATCTCACAGACGAGGAGGAAGGAAAGTGTTTTCCAGTGCCTAAGTGGTTTTAGAAGAGAAAGGTCTCCGAATGATGGCTATGGTGGTAACTACGGTCAGTTGGAGAGAAATTTGAACTTGGCTTATAGGCGTAATTTTTCCCATGCACCGAGGGGAACATTTGTTCAACAGTATTGGCCATCGGATCAACAATATTCAAGGTCAGGGTGGCAGTGGCAGAATGGTGCTTGGTCACGGCAGAGAAGGGATTCAGGATTGCGAGTTAGTGATGCTATTGTATTGTATGATCCAAAGCTTGTACATGCCAATGAAAAGAAGAGATGGGTTCCTTGTAATTCGTCCAGGCCACTTGCAAATATTGGATCAGTGGAAAGCACCAAAGTTGTTGCCGGAGCAGGAACGATAGCGTTTGACAAATGCAAGTTGGCAGAAACAGGGAGGGAAACTGAAGAGAAGACGGATTTTATTATGGGGAAGAAAATAGGGATGCCACGAATTCACACTGAAGCGACGTGCGATCAGGTGCAATCTGATATCAGTGACCCAAGTATCATGATCGGCACAATGCCTTGTGGTGTCAAGCAGGCTGCAGGAGGCGCCATGTTAGTTGCTGGATCAGGTTCAGTTTCAGTTGTTGCCGGACCGCGCACAGGACGTGTTGAGGCAGATGCAGCTGTGCAGTGTAAGGTACTGAAGAATGACGGGCAACATGCAGTGCAGGGCAAGGAGCAGTGTACTGTTGGGCAAAAAACAGAGAGCAAACGTGCTAGAATAGATGCAGGTCATATGCGTCACTTAGATAATTTTTCAAACTGGGAACAGGATGTCAGGGCTGTGATGATTGTGAATCAGCATATACTTGGTCATGGTCTGATGCCTCGTCCTAATTTATTAAAGATGTGTGTGATATGAAGATTGAAACCAAGTTTAATGTAGAGGCAGGTTGCGGCGGTCTGTTGCCGGAGGAGGGACAGTACATCCAATGAAGTGCTAGACATGTCTGGTTGTATGCAGACCGAAGACGAGAGTTTGGTGTTGGTATGTGCAAAAGATTCGAGGGACAAATTTTCGAGGGCAGTAGCAGTATGATGCGAAGCATGGGGGGCATGCCAGGCGGTTCTGTTGCACTAGGAATACAACCTGCACCTCGTTGGTGTCCTGATGGGATTAACCGCACACAAAGAGACGACTTCAGAAACTGAGAGCATTAGAGGTTGCAGAGAAGAGAAAAGAGGAGGAAAGGGATAGTGGGCCAAACGGATTGTCTCTAAGAAGACTGGAGGAATCAGTATTTGAATAAGGAGGAGGGTGATGATGGTATATGGATACTGGTACCAGCTTGAGATGGAAGAAAATGCTTTGTGCTTTGTGGGCAGGTTTGTTCGATCAGTTGGACCAGTGGTGGTTTTGAATGTATTATTAGTGTAAAGCCGGCTGATAATTAGCTCGGCTAAACGATTAAATTTTGTAATGATGCAAGGGATGATACCCGGTGGTTGCAATGGAGAACTGAAGGATATGGAGGTGGCATTGCCCTTAAACCAACTGGTGTTCTGTGGAAACATTGCGAATGGAGAACTGAAAGCTATATACATGAATCATATTATTAAAACGTACATCAGGGAGCATGATGTTATTTCAACTTACGGACGATGAGTGTGTATAATCGTCCTTGTGGGCTGTATAACTTGCGAGATCGAAATGTTGGTTGATTTAAGAAAAGCCGGTTTATTGGTTAAATCGTTGCTAAATGGTGTTTTTCAGCATACATTGTTTGCTTGAAAAACAGGGGGGATGTGTTAGTGGTGGAATTTGGCAACGGATTTGTGTTTGCAGGTATAGCAGCATGGCTCAGGTAGAGAAAGAACGAGCTCCATGGAGTCATTGATTCTGCGCCTCAGTTACTTGTTACGTGGATTGAGTTTCCATGGAGTTACGTGGTCAGGTGGTATTTTTTCTTGAAGTTACGTGGTGCCTTTGCTGAGAGTTACCAGGAATACGTGTGGTTGCCGGTCTTCAAGGGTGCAATCCGGAGAGGCAACAAGGCTATATTGATTGACGTGCGCATGAAGTCAATCAGAGGATGATTCGTGCAGGAGAAGATTAGCAATAAGAGTCTGGGTTAGTTACGGTTTATGTTTGAGTCAGTTTGTTTCAGATAGGGTTGTTTCTTAGAGTTTCGGTCAATATATATCTAGGTCCGGCTAGAGAATAGAGAAGCCAGAATACAATCAATACATCGTTATGTTTCATCTACTATTTTCGTTTTCCTTTTCTTTGGTGTTTTGCCGTGAAAAACACTCGCGTTCTCCCTGCGAAAGTGAGAGAATCATTTGCTGATTTGTCGAGTAAATCAGTCGCTTCGCCGTTGCATAAACGCGGTGTTTATCTTGGTGTTGATTGGCGAATTTGTTGAGCAACAGTGGCCTAAGAGATTTTCCGGCGGGTGGCCCCTGCCTGGTGAGTGGTTAGCTTGCACTAACCTCACGCCCTCCGCATGCTCATGCTGCTCCGCATTATATGCCATTAGATGCTGTCACCACGGTGTGCCAATAGACACTGTCACCACGGCATCATGCATGTGCCACTTTATAAAAACTTCAATAAATAGTGCATCTGGAGTGGCATGTATACAACATATATGAACAAGAGCTCAGAGAGTTGAGACTTAAGAGAAGACAATTACTGCTTTCCATTGTGCCTACATCACCGAGAGACTCACTTAACATCTCAATACGTAGTTGCATGTACAGGACTGGAAGGTATCAGAAATCTAAGGAGTGCTATGTCTGTAAGGATAGGCTCCAGCGAGGGATTCGCCCTTGATGAACAAGTAGCTCTCAGAAGTTCACCTCAGATCACCTGCATGGCAGTCAGCACCCCTGTGTAGCACACAAACAAGACTGCCGGCTTCGTCAGACAAGTTTCACTACTACAAAATCGCACATCACATATGCGTCACGAACCGGTTTTTTTAAGATGGGGCTCTGGGTACTAGTTCTCTTAGATGGGGCTACTGTATCCCTTGGTGACTAGGAGATTTTGTGATCACAGACAGGGGACAAATCACCCGTCTCTTGCTACACGACGTTCGTTCAGATCTGAAAAATTAATAGATTTTGGTTTGCTCCGGACCCGTCCGTATACTTCAGCTGATTTTAGGTCTTGAACAGTTGGTTTGGTTCCCCCACTAGGAACCAAACCATTTGTTATGACACCCTGTATTTGACATGTTCATGATTCGAATTGCACTACAAAACTTTTAATTCTGACGTGTTTTTGCTATATGAACACTATCTTACAAATGTTTGTCTATCTTAAAAAGTTTTGAATTCAAATACATGGTGTCAAAATAAGAAATTAGTATGCTGCAATCATATTTTTAAATCTTTCGCGCTCATAACTTCTACGCTCGGTTACACATCTCGCTGCCAGGTCAGAGGGCACCGCCGTTTTCCCCCTGTCGCCGTCGAGCCTCCGCGAGCACCTCTCCGACAACAACCTCCTTCCAGCCTCCCTCTGCGACGACATCTTCGACACCTACCTAGGTCACGCCAAGGTGAAGCTTGCGCGCCCCTCCGCTCTCTCTCTCTCTCTCTCTCTCTCTCTCTCTCTCTCTCTCTCTCTCTCTCTCTCTCTCTCTCTCCGTCTGTGACACACCACCGAACCCTGGCCAAGCTCCGCTGCTCGCTGCCGATCTTCTCCGCTAGCTTCCATCGACAAGACCGGCCCCCATCGTGTTCTCCACCTCCCGCTGAGCCTCCCGGTACCTTCATTTTGCCAACAGCTCGCCGGAAATCCGCCTCCGGCAAGAGCACCGCCGTGCTCAGGCGAGGCCCCGGTCAGATCTGCTGCAGCCCGGACTTTGTGGCCCTTGGTGCTGCTTACATCCGATTGGCCACGCCATATTACCGATTTCTGGAATTGTTTTAAATCGACAGAAATTATAGGAAACTTGTAAAATGCATAATAAATACAATATACCTTAGAAAAATGTGACACCAATTTGATAGTTTCGTTATTTCAAGTTCTATCAAAAGAAATTGTATTTTTTCCACAAATCATTTATCTGCTTTCTGTAAAAATGCATATTTCTTAATCCAAGTTTATTCATAATTAACTCTCTGGTAATCCAAAAATCCTGAAACTCTTAATGCTTGTAAACCATATGTCAACACACTTACAGAGAATTTCCCAAGTCAAAGTCTGTTTATTTATTTTATTATGATTTAACTTCTATTCTTCACTGTAAACTGTTAAAAATAAGCCAGAAGGCTATAAATCACCAAAATTCATAGTAATTCATTTAAAATGATTCTGAATCCCAGAAAAATATCAATGAACATTAACTTGATTTCCATACTTCAATGCATTTAAATTAAACTGGCATCATTTCATTGCATCTGACTTGAATCTCCTTGTCATGACGTTTAGCACCCGAGGTGATCCAAGAGCAGGTGGTGGATCAGGATGCTGAGTAGGTCAGGCGGAGACATCATATGACTTTCCCTAGTAGCTAACCCCGCACTTGAGCCAGGCAAGCCTCGATGCATTCTATCCAATGTTTTTGGTTTTATTTTATCACTATGGTTGGTCTATGTTTGTGCATTAGGTTTCTTGGATTTGATTGAAACCGTAGCTGCATTGTGTTACCTTCCTTATTCTCCTTGTCGAACCTTGTCTAGTAGTACGTTCGTCCTATGTTGATCGTTAGCACTGCTATGCTTGGTCGCTAGTGATCTATAGAAGTCGAGTGGTAGGTCCCACTCGCATGGTAGGACCATGTTACCCTGGCTTGTCCTAGAAGGATTTGTTGGTATGTTGGAGACCGGATGGGGATGTTTGTAGGATTGATCGAGAAAGCTGGGCCTTCACGATGGTAGCCCCGTTTGTGTCAGTTAAAGGCCATTTGTTGTTGGCCCTATTAAGCAAGTTAAAAATGCCGCTTCAAAATTGTTTTGTTGTAGTGCTAATTAACCGCATTAGCATCAAAAGCTAACAAAATGCTAATTTCTGTATTGATGTGAAGCTTTCAATATATGGTAGGAGAAAATACACTCCACCTTGATGTTTTTCATTGACAATCGTACATACTTGGTACATAGCATGTTTATATATACGTACTATAAACTTTTCCAACATTCACTCATAGCATTGCTGTTTTCCTATCTCGGCTACGCTAGATACATGCAAATTTCACACTCTGACAGCAACAATTTATCGCATATGCTTTAGAAAATATGTATTCATTCAAATCCATATATGCATGCATGCACAAGTTAATCGACATTCACGAGTGTCCACTTATGTGGTAGTCTCAGGAGTCGCAGCTGATGTACACCTTTTCATGTTACTTTCTATTCTTGCGGCTTGTCCTGGCCGGGTGCTATGCAAGTGCGCCTGGGCCCTATTTTCGTGCGGCAGCTTCATTGGTACCATCAGCTCTCAAGCTCACGTGGTTCTGTGAAGCGAAAGCTAAGGCAGTTGCCTTCGTCGGATCTGGTGCGTCATGTCCTCCAGGTTTACTTACCTTCTGCTCGTTGCTCAACCTACTACCCATTGTGTCCTCATTCGTGACGCTTGTACTAGCCATGGGCACTGACAGCAGAATCCAAACCCGCCGGGTTTCCAACACAGCCTAATAATGAATGCCATCGTCTCTAACTTGTTGGTCGATGTCAGCACATCCCCCGTCGCAAACTTGCATCACTACACAAACAGGCGAAGACTGGCTACAATGTTTAGAGTGTGCGACCAATTGAAGATGCCTGCAACCTCCGCTCTGCCTGCACAGAAAACTCAGGTTTAGTTTAGTTGCTACCCTCAGCAAAATTTGCCTGTGCCTGAGCGTCCCTGAGTGCAATGTGATTTTGTTTGGCTACTAGCCTGCTACCCTGACTCGACGCCCGAGTCAGGCAGCTCCATCAGGCACAGGCGACCAAAAACTTTTGGAGCCACAAGGTAACGATCGAACGGCAGCCTGGACAGGAGTGTGCTCTCTGTTCCAAATAGAGATGACCACCCCTCGTTGTGACAAGGACACGCCACAAGCTCTGGACCTTACTTGTTCTCCTGGTCTTCGGAAAGGACGTCAGGTTACGTCTGTGACCATTTCATCATGCTCGTGACAGGTGCTTCTCATGGTCGTGCCATACGTGTTATGCCGATGTGCTCCCCCTTCCCCGTGCCCCCTCATCTCTTCGGGGCATTCAAATTTTTTTCCTCTGTGAAATTTTGAATGTGTAACACGTTCCTCATTCTTACAAATGCTGAGCTGTAATAAAATATATACCAGTTAGTCCTGTTTGTCGACACGGCTCTATCCACTTCAATTCTTTGTCGATCCCTTTATTATTTCTTCGTTATGACTTGCTTATATTCTTCGGATTAGAGTCACTTTCTCGGCAAATCATGGCATTCTATTTTAAAAAAATAATTAATATCCAGAAATTCTGGCATTTACGATGACATGCTCGCGCAGCATGGTAGAATCCTCATATATTATATTATTTTTTTGTTATGATGTGCAACTTCTTTATATTCATTGGATTTGGGTCATTTTCTAGGAAAATCATGGCATTTTTTTTCTTCAAACGTTATTTAATATACCCAGAAATTCTGGTATTATTTATGACGTGCTCCCGCGCATGCGAAAATCACGCAGGTGGCTGGACAAGCACAGCCACGACAGCATATACCTTGTGTGAAGAATGGTAGCAGAATTAGCATATGGTCTGATCTAAAAAAAAAAAAAAGAATCAGCTGATGATCAGTGCACTTTTGGCGTTACTGAATAGTTGAGTATGTTGCCTTAATATCTATGTAATACTAAAAGGAGATGACTCTTCCACAACAGTGGCTACAAAAATAGAAAATAATCTATTAATAAAGGTGACTCTTCCACAACGATGGCTTCAAAAATAGAAAATGTCGTCGCTCGAATAATCGAGAGAACGGCAAATATTTGGTTCGGGGAACAACGATCAATCGAGGAATCAATCTAGGGCACGCGGAGAGTTTTTATACTGGTTCGGGCCTCCCGAAGGATAATAACCCTACGTCCAGTGTATGTCGTGTTGAATATGGTGGTGTGTATGATCTATGATCTGATCTCCTCTCATCGGAGGGTTACATGTATATTTATAGTCCTCTTACCGCCTCTAGGAGTCCTTGCCTTGTTCTACAAGACTTCCGATCTATAGTAACAGATTCGGAGTCTATCTACAAGCTTCCTTTCGTGCGATACAAGTCTTCGGAAAATACCAAATTAAGTCTTCGGGAATATCTGAAAATATGGGTTACTACAGAAAACAATTCTAAAAATTCCCAAAAAAAAAAACATCCGGCAATTAATCCCCCTATCACAAAAGTATAATAAAGATATCCAACCATCAGTCCATAACAGATAAGAAAGCTGATCCCCTAATCCGCGTAATTAAAAAGCCCTGAGAGCCGAAGCCGTTCAAGGAGCCACACCAAAGGTGGCCTAAATATCCGCTGCTGGCTGGGTTGTGATGACCAAAATGCTAGCCTCGTGGGCTAGATCAATGTTTACATAGAGTCAGTGGGCAGTGGGGAAAAAGTCACTGTGCTGATTGTTGGTCGTATCTACGCACCCACTTATATACCGCAAGAGCACGGTGTACAGTTGTAGTCTTTTTCCCCTAGAAGAGTATTCCAAGGTTAATCGAACCACAAAGACCTATGGGTGGGAATTAAGCAAAATCATCAGGTAAAGAGTTAGCCAAGCTTCTAGTGAGCGTGAGCATGGGTTTCAGGAAGACGGGGGTTGTGCCGATCGGCACAGGGCTGTGCCGGTCGGCACGAAGGCGAAGTTGTCCGAAGTGTTGTCCGAAAAGCCTAGGAACAGATTAGATCATGGGGTAAGTAGCCAAGTCTGCTAGTTGAGATCGTAACCGAGAAGCTTAATCAAATAGCATCATAAACGGGATTACTCAATTATTGATAACCGAAGATCGGTAGGTCAAGACCCCTTCCGACGAGCCCTGTCACGACCAATCGCCTTAGTCGCTGACCTCTTCCTACTCTACACATCATCTCAAGGATCATCGCGTATGCATTAGCGGCTGTGGAGGTACAGAGACAACGTGCAATTATGGCGCATTACAAGATCCCAATGCTACCTTAACCACGATGGAGATAGTGAGAGAACGAATCTTGCACCTCTTTTTGCCACCACAATTAAGATAACATCTATTACTTAGTCGTCACTAAGCGTAGGAACAAGTGCATGTAAAGACCATAAAATCCAGGCAATCAATAATCAAAACCATTCATCCACATATTCAACCATACTTCGATAATACATAGTGCAAGATACATCACCATCTAGTAGGCCTACCTTGATGGATCACCTCTTTAGCACCAATGGTTCTTGATCAACAACTAGAGAACATGAAGAACGGGGCAAAGCCCCGGTGGCTCTAAACTTACTAGCTGTGTTGTCCTCTGGCGGCGGCTCCTGAAACCCTAGGGCTTTTACAAGTTTATATAGGGCTGTACATCAGAAAGGAAAGGATTCTCGGGAAAAGAGTCCTTGTGCGATCGGCACAGGGGCATGTGCCGATCGGCACACCTCGTGTCCAGCTCGGTTTCCTCTCTAAGTCGGTTCCGTAGTCCTAGGTAGCTTCCATGTGGCCTTCCAGTCAGTTTCTTCGAGATCAAGTCTTGTATTGCTCTTCAAATCTTCGAGTATCTTTTATCTCTTCGTGATGAATATCTCTCGAGATTGGTTCGGATAACTTCCTTCTAGAATAAACTGAATGGTGGGCCAGCTTTGGTGGCCTTGGGGTCCCATGTGCCGGTCGGCACATGGCTGTGCCGATCGGCACAGTGGGCCTTCCTGCTGGTTCTCTTCTTTCAGGTCCAGATCAGCCTCAATGTCCAGAATGTCGTCCTTCTCAATCTGTTTCTGTAATAAAGCTCCAGAACGACATATATACAAATATGGTGCTATTATCAAGGGTTAATGGCCTATAATGATGACATTATACTCTAAATAAGGCGTAGTTGGCATATAAAATGGTATGCTAGAAATCGCCAACAGCTCCCCCACACTTAAACCTTTACTCGTCCGAGGAAAGTCAAGAATGAAAATCAACTTGCATATTGTCACATCAATCATAGAAGTATTTCAAATCTTCACGAGCTGAGCATTTAGTCATTGTGAGATTAAATCAATTTAGTATTCAGCAAGCATGTTCACAATATGGGTACTAAACATGAAAGAGTACTTCCCAAGCAACCTTGAAAATATTCAACTTAATGCACATGACTTTTCCACTTATGTGAATCACCAAAAAGGTATTGTGAGCAAAAGAACTATCCTTCTCAAACGATCAAGTCAACAACTCAACTTCATCTCTCACCTAAATTACTCAAAGCCTAGCCTCCTTTATCGATATATGTATGTGTAAGGCATATGAGTAGCTTGGTGAGGAAATTCAAGGAAAAATAGACATAAATCAACAACATATTGCAAAGCTAAGAAATAACTCTAATTGGTTTTACTGATACTTGTCAAAAGGCCATTAGGAAATGAATTGAGAAAGAAACTCACACCTTTAGAATAGTGGACATATACTTGTGTGAATGAACAATCACAAGTAGAGAACGTAATCTTTTAAACAGGTGACAAAGCTGTCCTTTCTTTTTGCATATCTATCAGAAACTTCCTGGCATTTTTGAAGGATATCGAATGCATAGAATTGTGGACATGATTGGAAAAAGAAATTCTTGGCTACTAATCAATGATAAGAATTCAAGGGAATTCACTCTTCCCCAACACTCAAAATTTTTGCTAGTCCCGAGCAAAACAGCGCAAGGTACAGACTTTATTTACTTTTTTCTTCTTTTTTTTTTTCTTTTTTTTTCTGTGTGTGCCTGGTCGGCACAACTTGTGCCGGTCGGCACAATGTCTGTACTTGCCAATTTCGCTCTGGATTTTTCGTTGGAACTGCTGTGTCAGATGTATAGCCAAGAATACAGTAGGATGTGGTCAAGGATTGATATTCGAATCAAAGAATTTGGTTCTCAAGTATCGGATACTCGGCGAATTATGCATAATTCCAATGCGGTAATTTGCATAGCTCGAGTGGGAATAGGCTAGAAAATCATCACGATACGCGAAAGATGTGGCCAATTTTCCAAGTCTCATACCCTAAGAATTAAAATCTTAACCGAGCTCAATCATCAATCCAGTCTCTACTTAGCAAGGGCTTAAATTGAGTCACATATATTGGCATTGGTAGGCACAACCGAATGATATGGAGTAATTTAAAGCTCACAATAAGAACATTTGAATTTTATAAAGAAATAGGTACTAAGTCATGTCATCCAAAATTGATCTTTTATTTGACCTTGCATGGGAATTTTGAAATGCACTACGCCACATATGAAGTGTTTGCCGAATACACTTTAGTGAAAGTTCGAAATTTTATTTATGCTCAACATCGCTCGATTATCATTAACACTTCTCAAGATAGACATACATACTGTATCATTTTTCAAATAAAACATAAAGATCATCATCATATTGGATTTGAAAGCGCGGGCTACATGGTGATGTATCATTCTAAACATACTACTAGCACACTTGCATAAATGAAACTAGACTACTAGCACACATGCATGAATAAAAGCACACAAACAAACTAAACACACCGATACATGGTTTCCCAACCCGCTCACACACACATAGGTAAATAAATAAAAAGAGAATGCGAAAGGGAAAGAAAAACGCAAACCGGGAAACCGATACAAGTTGTGCCATACACAACACTCTAACCCATCAATGGAGGTGGCTGATTGTAGTCGAAGCCGTAGTACGCCGCCTCCAATCTCCCGAACTCGTCAATCATCGCCTCGGTGTTGCTCCGCATCGCGCCCGCCAAGTTGTCGATGCGTTCAACGTATTGAACGTTGTTGTCGATGTACATCGATGCATAGGGGCAAAGTTCGCCCCGGAGGACCTGCAGGAGCATAGTAGGGTGCCCCTGGAATGCTGAGGGTAGACAGGGGGATACCAAAGTACCTTGGGTCGGTGCGGTCGCACCTGGCCTGTGCCGGTCGGCACAAAGCCGTGCCGATCGGCACGGGTGCCTGCTGCGCTGGTTGATGCTGCGCGGCTGCTGCCGCGTCCCAGCTGTCCCAGTCTGCCGCTGCGCTCGCCGAAGACTGGCCGACGACCTCCTTTCTCCCGCTTGGTCTTCGTTACCTTGTGTCGCTCGCGGAGGTCGCCTCAAGCCAATTCCCTCCGTCGATCTTGTTCGGGAGGAAGAGGGCGAGCTCGGGGCAGGGAAGCTGATGCCGGTGCCGCACACGTAGTAGCCGAGCTTGGCGCTACCCGTGATGGTCTTCCCGCGCACCATGGACTCGTCGATGAGCGCGGCTCTTGTCCAACAATCTTCCTTCATCATGAGGTACCTTCGGTGACTTGGAAGATGATTGTTTGGAGGTAGCCTCCAAAAGCTAGTCTCGCCTTAGGGTTGGCCCTTTGGCTAAACCAACTTGACACCATCGTCCGATGGGATTGCACTTGCACGGACTCGCAATGCGTTGTAGAGCCAATGCAAGTCCGGGTCGGAGATGTTGGTGGGTGTCGAGGCGGCCGGTAGTGCGCGCGGCCATCCACCGGTGGAGGATTTGGATCGTGGGGGTTCTTGATGTGCCCCCTCTTGCGCTCGTCCCGTCGGCGATGCGGCGCCCAAAAATGTGCGAGCATCTCCGTAGTCGCCGCGCCGTATACGGGGGGCCTCCCTATCAAAACCGAGAGCATCGGAGATGCCCTCAATCGTGATGGAGTAAGGCTCGTCCCGCACACGGAACTTGATCTTGTCGTCTCCTTGCTCGTCCACCTCGCGCTCATGGTGGTGATGAACTCGGTGATGAGCTCGATGTCGAAGCTGCTCGCTTGGTCGTGGAGGGTCTCCCATCCAAGGTTGAGGAGGCATTGTTGGAGGTCCGGCCATACCCGACCTTGGCGAGGAACTCCTCATCCATGTCGATGTTGGGGAAGATGCGGCCGCGGATGTTGGTGTAGTAGAACTCCTCCTCACGGCTCGTGAGGGTGAACCCCTCCGAACCGCGCGCGGTACATATGCCGGCTCGCTCGGCTCGGCCCCATCGGCTGTCCGCCCGCCCGGCGGCGGCGGCGGCGGCGGCGGTCGCGCTCCTGCGCGGGCCTCGGTCCTCGAGGGATGCCGATGTCGCGGTGGCCGATGAAGAAGTCATCCGCCCTCGTGGCGGTGTCATCTCGACGGAGAGCTGGGGCTATCATAGCCCACCGAGTTGCCCTTCTCGTCGAGGTGAAGGAGCCGGTGTCGCTGCCGGAGTTGTTGTCGCCGGCTTGGTGCGACCCGCCGTAGTGGTGTGATCCACTGGCGTGGTGCGTCCACCGGAGTGGTGTGATCCACCCGAGTGGTGTGTGACCCGCCGGAGCTGAACCCCC
Organism: Eragrostis nindensis; assembly: GCA_012490785.1. Lineage (NCBI taxonomy): Eukaryota > Viridiplantae > Streptophyta > Magnoliopsida > Poales > Poaceae > Eragrostis > Eragrostis nindensis. The sequence continues at coordinate 396,715 of JAAXCT010000455.1, forward strand.
GGCGAATCTTCTTGCTGGCGCTCTTGAGCGTGGTACTAAACCCCTTCATTTCCTGCGAAAGAATGGAAACGTATCGCGCAAATGGAGGAAGTGGAGGAGTGGAGAGAGTTACCAGGAAGTTGTGGCGAAAATGGAGGAGGTGATGCCCCTTCTTATAGCTCTCCATGGCGTCAAGGGAAGGAACCCACGCCGGTTCAAATTCCCGTGCGTGCGGTCGGCACAGTGCCGTGCCGGTCGGCACGGTTCAAAATTTCGCGGATTCCGTCGTACTCGGCTGCCACGCCTTCTTTTCTCTTCCCATGACTCGTACAGTGTCGAATGTCGGGGAACAGGGGCGCACCTGCAAAAGATTAGCTTTCCCATGCTGTGCCGATTGGCACGGAGGCCGTGCCGGTCGGCACGATTCAAATTTGCACAGATTCGCACGTACCTCGGCTTCAGCAACTTCTTTTCCTCTTCCCCATGCTTTGATACAGTGTCGCATGTCGGGAGACAGGGGAGCACGTTCGAAATTTGAATTTTCAGATGGTGCCGATCGCACGGGGTCCTGCCGGTCGGCACCTTTGCTCCATCCCGAGGCTGGGTGCTCGGTGTCTCCCCTGTGCTCGGCAGCTGCATGGGTGGTCAGTGCTCTCCTCCTTCCAATGTGCGCAGACTTTGATGATCAGATTCGAACTCTTGGTCAGTGTTGCGGTCAGCACAACGTGTGCCGGTCGGCACTGTTGTAGTCCGCGCCCGATTCAAACTTCGTTGCTTTGTGTCGCCAAAATTTCAAATTTCTTCGCGGATGTCAGACTTCCTGTAGCATCGAGATTCTTGGAGGTGGCGTTTCCTTTCTGTGCCGATCGGCAGGCTCTGTGTGACGGTCGGCAACTGTGCCCAATTTCCGCCAGTGCCTCCTTCTTCGCAAGGATCATCCAGCAATTCCTGCGACACAGAAACAGAAAAATACCAAAAGCACGGAAATATTCTCGGAACAATTGTTGCACTTACCTTTCCAATTTTTCTTCATCAAATATTCCGCATATTTCTCCACTTTACCCTATTAATTTTCATCTCCAGTCGGGGTAACTTACAGAGCACGACTTGGCGTGCTTGCCCTTGTGCCGATCGGCACAGTGTGTGCCGGTCGGCACGTTCCAGAATTTCCTCTTTTGTTTCTTTCCTTCCTGCGCTGTTAGCGAAACAAGCGAAATACAAAAACAAAAACTGCAGAAAGTAAACAGACAGCGCAGATGTTCACACAAAAGTTAAAACAAACACTTGGACTACCAAATTTTATTCGGGAGCATTATTGTGGATTACAAGCAAAACAATTAAAGGCGGGTTGCCCTCCCGGTTAGCACTAATTTCTAATTCACGGGTTGCCCTCCCGAAAGCACTAACACACAAAGACTCACCCTATGACTCGCTCCCGAAATTGGGTTGCCTCCAAAAAGCGCTCTTAGTTTTAAAAAGGTCGTAGAGCTTGACCTCCCCGCATAAATCACTTCCTTAGCGTCGCCTTACGGGAAAAAGTTGCGACACTACAAGGTTCTCTTGTCTCTTCTCCTTCCAATGATAGGACATGTCCTTCCTCCAATTACCCTCGATTGCTTTATGGTGCGGAGACTTGTATTTCTCAACCCACTTGGATACCGTACGCCTTCTTCTCCCTTGGGGCGAAAATTAAATGTGTAGGAGGCTCCATTATGTCTACTTCCACTCCACTTATGTCAAGCTCATCTTTCGCTCCCCACATCAATGTTGCCTTCGCTGTCCTCAAGAATGGCCGGCCAAAATCAATGAAGTCTTTGTCCTTCTATCCATATCAAGCAAATAAAAATCCACAGGAACTATAGATCACCAATTGGACAGGCACATCTTCAGCAATTCCATCGGGATAGCGAACCGATTGATCGGCCAATCCAAACACATGGCCGTAGGCTCCAACTCTGGCAAATTCAAACTTGCAAAGACATAGCTAGGCATGACACTTACACTTGCTCCAGATCGCATAAAGCCCTTCAAAGATTGAGCTCCAATCAAACACCGGATACTAGGAGATCCGGGGTCGGGCTTCTTTTCTGGTGTAATGTTTCATTAATAGCTGCAGTGCACTCTCTTGTCATCTTCACTACTTCTTCCGATGCTAAGGACTTCTTGCTTTGCATAATATCCTTTATGTACTTAGCATAGGTGGGCACTTGAAGAGCATCAAGGAACGGAACATTGATATATAATTCTTATATATCGACAAACCTGGAGAATTGCTCATCGTGATGTCGAATCCTCTCTGTCTTGGTCAACAGCTGCGTATCCAGAAAGGTAGCAGGACCATGTTCCTTTTCTCAGTTCCCTTTTCAGACCCGAGAGGTCAATTTCTTCGCGTGCCGATCGGCACCATCCCGTGCTGGTCGGCACCGCCTACTGTAGCGTGCCGATCGGCACCTTCGTCGTGCCGGTCGGCACGTGGTCGTCTTGCTCAGCTGCGAACTTCGGATCTTCGGTTTGCTTCCCAGACCTCGTCTCGATGGATTTCAGCTGTTCTGCAGAGCGGGTATTACCAGGAAGAGCTCCTTTCTCGCTTTTTACCGACTCCGCTATTGGGCCATTTGTTTCTCCATCATCTTCATGAATTGGAGGATTTGCTGATTAGAACTCCCCACTTCGATGACCTTGTCATTGATTGTCTCAAGCCCACGATCAACTTCCTTGAATTTGGCTTGAGTATCTTGTTGACCTTCTCTTGAGTTTTGAAAGAACTCTTGCATTGAATACGAAGAGGGATGGCATTTTGCATAGACGATGACGGGGTGATGAAGCTTACACTTTGTTGCTGATATGGAGTCTTCCATCCTTGACTCTTGACATAATTGAGCATTTTCACATCTCGGGGCATCCTTGCTCACATGACAAGTTCTCCACATTCTTCACATGTCGAACGGGCTTCCGCTAGCTTGACGGTCTCTTCCTGGGAATATGATCAATCTTGTCCAATCTCCTTTGTATGGTGTCAAGCTTGTCCATGAGCAATTCATCATAAGCTCTTTCCACCACACTCTTCATTTTTCCGTGGAAGGTTGAAGGCTTCTACTTTCTCTCTCGCAAACCATGATTGATTTGCTCTATCTTCTTGATCAAAGCCGTGGCTTGAGCGTGGGTTATCCAAAAATGATCCTCCAACCGAAGCATCTAAGTGTTGTCGGGACAAAAATTCAAACCCGTGTGTAGAACCTTTCCACTAGCTCCCATTCAGCAAGACCATTGTGCGGACAAGCATCCTTGTACTCATTGAATCGATTCCATGCTTCTCCAACGCTCTCATCAGCAAGTTGAGTGAATCCAATGATCTTGTTCTTCAAAGCTTGAGTCTTGCCTGGAGGGAAGAGGGAAGTACTTTGGCAAAAATCTGCAGAAAGTAGATCCCAACTAATCTTGGTCGCAGTAGGTAGCCCATGGTACCACTGCTTAGGACGCCCAATAAGAGATAGAGGGAACAATCGCACCTTGGCTTCATTGTCATTCATATGCTCCAATTGAAAGGTACCGCAGATTTCATGAAAATGTTGCAAATGCATATTAGGATCTTCAGAACCTGTGAAACGGTTGCTGACCAACCAAGGACATGTAGCGCTCCAGCCGAAAGGGTCTAGCTTGTGCAGTGAATTCAGTCTTGGTGACATTGTCCAAGGCAGGCTTGAGACGATTAGCAATTGGTGTGCGTCCTCCATGTCTTCTTCTTCAGGAACTTCTTCTACCTTGTCTTCTTCAAAGCTGCAAACAATGCCTTCGGGCTGAGTGGCTCGCTGTTGTCTTCTATGTCTCCCACTGACTTGCTTTTCTTTTCCGCCTTACGCTTGCGAAAGAGAATCTCTGGATTATCGAGGGTAATTAAAGGGTTTATTCGACTTAGCGCCGTCCATACCTGTCTGTTAAATGAAAACAGGACATATATACTGGAAAAGACAGAGAAATCAAAGAAAGAAAGCTCTGTGCCAGTCGGCGCACAGGTGTGCCGATCGGCACAGCGACCAATTTCTCAAACTTCAAACAATGCCTAATTCGAACAAAGGTCCCCAGCAACGGCGCCAGAAAAAGGCTGATTGTTGGTCGTATCTATGCACCCACTTATATTACCGCAAGAGCACGGTGTACAGTTGTAGTCTTTTTCCCCTAGAAGAGTATTCCAGGTTTAATCGAAACCACAAGGACCTATGGGAATTAAGCCAAATCATCAGTAAAGAGTTAGCCAAGCTTTCTAGTGAGCGTGAGCATGGGTTTCAGGAAGACGGGGGGGTGTTGTGCCGATCGGCACAGGGGCTGTGCCGGTCGGCACGAAGGCGAAGTTGTCCGAAAGTGTTGTCCGAAAAGCCTAGGAACAGATTAGATCATGGGGTAAGTTAGCCAAGTCTGCTAGTTGAGATCGTAACCGAGAAGCTTAATCAAATAGCATCATAAACGGGATTGCTCAATTATTGATAACCGAAGATCGGTAGGTCAAGACCCCTTTCCGACGAGCCCTGTCACGACCAATCACCTTAGTCGCTGACCTCTTCCTACTCTACACATCATCTCAAGATCATCGCGTATGCATTAGCGGCTGTGGAGGTACAGAGACAACGTGCAATTATGGCGCATTACAAGATCCCAATGCTACCTTAACCACGATGGAGATAGTGAGAGAACGAATCTTGTCACCTCTTTTTTGTCACCACAATTAAGATAACATCTATACTTAGTCGTCACTAAGCGTAGGAACAAGTGCATGTAAAGACCATAAAATCCAGGCAATCAATAATCAAAACCATTCATCCACATATTCAACCATACTTCGATAATACATAGTGCAAAATACATCACCATCTAGTAGGCCTACCTTGATGGATCACCTCTTTAGCACCAATGGTTCTTGATCAACAACTAGAGAACATGAAGAACGGGGCAAAGCCCCGGTGGCTCTAAACTTACTACCTGTGTTGTCCCTCTGGCGGCGGGCTCTGAAACCCTAGGGCTTTTACAAGTTTATATAGGGCTGTACATCAGAAAGAAAGGAAAGGATTCTCGGGAAAAGAGTCCTTGTGCCGATCGGCACAGGGGCTGTGCCGATCGGCACACCTCGTGTCCAGCTCGGTTTCTCTCTAAGTCGGTTCCGTAGTCCTAGGTAGCTTCCATGTGGGCCTTCCAGTCAGTTTCTTCGAGATCAAGTCTTGTATTGCTCTTTCAATCTTCGAGTATCTTTTATCTCTTGTGATGAATATCTCTCGAGATTGGTTCGGATAACTTCCTCCTAGAATAAACTGAATGGTGGGCCAGCTTTAGTGGCCTTGGGGTCCCATGTGCCGGTCGGCACAGGCTGTGCCGATCGGCACAGGGGCCTTTCCTGCTGGTTCTCTTCTCTTCAGGTCCAGATCAGCCTCAATGTCCAGAATGTCGTCCTTCTCAATCTGTTTCTGTAATAAAGCTCCAGAACGACATATATACAAATATGGTGCTATTATCAAGGGTTAATGGCCTATAATGATGACATTTATGCTCTAAATAAGGCGTAGTTGGCATATAAAATGGTTATGCTAGAAATCGCCAACACTGATATTAGCAGGAACTGTTTTGATGCCTACCATTCTTAACATGTTCAATGCATTAGAACAGTTTGACACTATGGGATGCCCGTGAGTGAGTATATAGATGGATGAGACTGTTCAAGCATTTTGTTTTAGTCTCTCCCGACTTCCAACTTTTCCAACCAATTTTTTTTTTTTGAGATTACACAGTACAACTCAGACACTCACAACGCACGCCCACTCACCCCTATGAACACACGTACGCAAACCCTACCCCTATGAGCATCTTCGAAGACTGAGTCGGCAAAATCTAGAGATACGAAGTCACCACTGGCGCCTCGCTGTCGACGGGAGCGTCGCCTACCACTGAAAGCACAAATGCCGTTAAATCCTTGAAAATTCGCTCCCACAGGGAGTCGAACCCAGGACCTGAGAGGTGTTACTCGGATGTCTTAACCACTAGGCCAAGACCCCTTTCACTTTTCAACCAATTTAGAATCGTAAATGACTTCTTAATGGCACTGATAAAATATATAAAAGGACAATTGCGCGGCTGTAATTGAATACCCTGTACCTGTAATGTGCTTGAATGCATGCCATATTGTAATTTTTCACCTAGCAATAAAAATTTATATTCATTATATATACCATTTGATGCCTCAGTATTTTTCTCTGTCTTCCCTTCTGCACTCCATTTCATAACCTTCAGTGAGAACCACAACGGAGAATGGAAGAAAGTTCAGTTGGAGGGAGAAATAGGTAAAGATGGCATAATAATCTTCTTGAATAGGAGTGTAAGGCATCTGGAAATGGCATGCCATGTAATCGGCGACGCAGCCAAATGAGCTATCATTGTCGATTTCACTTGTCCCATGGAGTGTAGCCTGTTAACCACCTTCGGTTCTACCGGACCGCACAGTGCACACCCTATAGTGCTCACGGCACCAGGGCCGTGCGTCCAACAATCGCGAAGACCAACAGGAGAAGCTCAAGCTGCTGTCGCCGGGTACCCTGGCGTTAAGAGTGGGCCGTACAGCGATGGTATCTGCAGTTCGGACCAGGAGCCCTTCCCGTCTTCCATGCTATGTCTTGGACCGGCTTGTAGAGACGCCGAGGTATTTCGACAGTGGAACGAACACCACATACAAAAAAGCACCCAGCCATTGGTTGTTAACTACTCGGAAGGTGAGAGCCGGAATTGTTTCAGGGATCGCTCTATAGGTAGACTCTGCTCACTACTACAAAGATGCAGATTAACAGTAGGCAAAACCGCACTGTAGTGGAGTTCATTTCCCAAAAACTCCTAATGGCTAGTTGATTTCCATTTGTCAGTGATTTTTTTACTAAAAGATTTAATTATCCTTTTCTATTAGTTAAGTCATTTAAACAATACATTGGGATGATGCATAATGGATTCATATTAACGCACATACCACCGTAATAGGTAGAGATACTGATAACTCTTGTGTGAACATTGTTTGGAACCATCTGATAACTCTTGTGTGAACATTGTTTGGAACCATCGAAATAGATGTGTCTTTGATGGAGCGGCTCCTAGCATTGCTGAAGTCTTGGTCTTGGCAGGGTGGAGCGTCGGATGTGGGCAATGGCAGGAGCCAAAGGGCTAGCTTGCTTGTTGCCCCCTCACCGGGTTAGTTAGTTTTGGTGGTTTTTGGTCGTCTTTCATTTTGTAATAGGCGCGAATGTAACTTATAAACTGTTGGTATTTCTTACACCACGAATAAATTCGCAAGCGCATGGAATACCGTTGTAGCACTTCACCCGGGAGTATTCCAACGTATTTATTTGTTTTTCCCAAGGAACGGAGATAGTAGTATAGGATTGAGAGGATGAATAAAGATCTAGTTGTCCCGCAGGACAGACGCACTCAAGTTCTACTTGTTTACTTCGAGCACTGGTATAGACTTGGTCTGCCAAGTCACGCCAGCCTATAGCTCTACGACGAACCCGAACGTGGAGGATTACACGGGACGGACAGGGCTGTCACCACCTACCGCCTATCTCTACAAACCGTAGGGCACGCTGCAAACAAAGGTAACCTCTAGCCTAGACACCACGTCTATGCCGTCGATTACTACTCTAACCCCGGTCCTGGTACCAATATGGAAGGCTAGAACACTCCTCGCGGAGCGATGATCCTGTAAGCAAGTATAACAAGAATAACGACTAGTAAATAAAGCTCGCTAGATCAATATCACCACGAATACTAATCTTATGAATAAGAACGCGAACAAACTTTGAACAAACGACGAACGAAGAAGAATGATGAACGAACGAAGAAGGAACGATGAACTATTAATAAGATAAATCTCCGCCAAGGTACAAGAGTAGGAAAATAACTAAGACAAAGCTATCCCTCTCTTCTCCCTTGCCCTCTCCCCTATTCTACTACCATACAAGAGGCTCTAGGCCTGAGATGTGGGGGTGGTGCTCTCCTCTTGGGATTCTTGTGATGTGCTTTGGAGGAGGGGGTACCCCTTTATTTATAGCCTTAGAAGGTCGGTTGATTTGAGGCGGTTCCCGGCATTGATGGCATTGATTGCAGGGCCAATGGGGCCACCAACAGGGGTCGGCCGACCTGGGGTGGGCCCCACTGGACCTGGCCTTCCTCTGGACTGTGTCTTGGGTCGTCTCCTCCTCTCATCCACCTGTTATGGATGGTCTTGAAGCCTTTTGATTAGAGTTTTGGGCTTCATAGGGAGATATCTTTATGTCGGGAAATTCGGTGTTTGCAAAGTCGGCCTTTTACGCTTCTTTTTCCCCGTTTTCTTATGAAATGCAGCTGCACTCACAAATTCACCAAGACTTGTGGAAATCATTAGTTTAAAAACCTAAGTCTACCTTTGGTGTTTGATTTGAGGGTAAAATGTGCAGTTACTTAACGGTTTATTTTTGTTCTAAGAGCCGTCAACATAACCTTTCGAGTATGTGTGTGGCGTGTGTTGTACTGGGGTTCTTGTCCCCCTTTCTTCTTAATATAATGAAGCGCAGTTCTCATGCGTTTTTGAGAGAAAAAAACTCTGTGTGAACATTGCAAATCCGGGATGAAGAGACCACTACATTCGAGACCCTTTGTATTTTTACAGGCAAGGAGTTATTATTTATGGGGGGCTGCAAACCTTGATGGATCACAACCTCGGTTGCAGAGCGAGAACGGCATGAACACATGCGCTCTACATGGATGGCTGGCGGGCATGGAATGATGGGCCTGCCAATTTCCATCCTTACGTTATGATTTGCGTTCAACGAAAATCAACGAATTGGATCACGATCTCTGCCACAATTGAGTAGGAGGCTACCGCCCCAGCCCGCGATCGATTCTGGATGGAAAGGGTACATCAAAATATTTTTGAGGATGTCTGAAATATATCAAAGGAAAAATTGTACAAACTAACCCATCTGTCAATTAAATTTGAGATTCCGTCTAATAATATCTTTGGGAAAAGTCTAGTTAAAATCTAACTCAAGTCAGTGTAATCTTTGACCCCGCCAAAAAAATCATGACTAGATTTACTGGAACAACTCAAGTAAGTGTAATCTTAGTCTTAAGAGTTTTTCTTTTTAGTTTCTTCAAATCGAAGTTGAATTTTAACCTTAAACTGTGCATGACGATAGTTCAGGACAGCAAAGAATGTAATAATTACCAACAACATGCTGAACCGACTAAACATGTGCACATTGGGGTAGTTGTTTTTTTAACAAAATCTAGTAGGAGGGGCGTCAAAACGGAGTACAAAATAAAGTACTTTTTAATTAGAGCAGTGTGCACTGTGTCTTAACTGTGAGAGTTAAGAAGGGAGCGCAAATGACTGCATCAGACTCGCTTAGCATACCAGAGTTGTTGCTAGTACAGGACTGGGAGGTATTAGATATCAAAGGAGTCCTTAGGACGTATGCTCCCTCTATTTTTAAATTGTTGTCGTCATTGGCTTTTTGAGTACGTTTCACCATACATTATGCTTGGGAAAATAAATCTATTCGCTACTCAGTTTCGGCCTTTGGCATATATGTGCTTGGCAACACAGTAGGTGAATTTACTTATAGTTAACCACTCAATTAATGAGGAAAAGCGAAACATCTTCATAAAGTGGTCATGGCTCCAACTTTAGAAAGAACGTCCTAACATTTACATTAGGTTCCTAGTTCTTGGCATGCGCAAGAACTTAATTACTGCAAACTAATAAAAAATATTCTGAACCAACTTCCATATATGGTTTTGTTTTGTTATTCCAAACTCCTTCAATGATTTTTTTAATTTCTCCAATTGTCTGTATATGTATGTATTCAAGTCAAATACTTGTAAGATATAATTCTAATTGTAATAACATGAAAACTATCTATAAATAATATGCAATGTCTGTTTCAAGGATTTTAAAATAAAAAATACAGCAAAAAGTGCTTTCCCCTCCCAAACATCGCCAGTTATCAATTGGAATAACTATATATTGCCATGCAAAAAATAGATCTAAGGTTCTACTCATCTGTTCACTTGAGCCATGTCCAACTGATAATGCAGTTGGGCTTTCTAGTTCCTTGTGTCGAACGTATGAAGTATGACAATCAAAGGACCTAAACATTGAAAATAGGATACTAATTTCTTGATGAGATGAAATTGGTAAAAATCCTAGAGAATGTATGCTGTGTAGAGGTTGAGAGGCTAAGTGCACTATGTTCCTGCTCTATAATCATCAAAAAGTAGAGATCACCATGTCGCATGCACGTGTGTCCAAAGAGCTTGCCTGATAGTTCGCAGAAAAAAAAAAGAGCTTTGCCTGATGGTTTGTCCTGTCCTGCCTGGTTTGCTTGCACTACCGACACGGTCACTCGGTTTCTCACCGCCACTCTGCTGCGCTTGGCCCGAATTGTAAGGCAAGCAGCCGTGAGGACACGTAGACGCTGTCATCACGGCGTCATCTGCCACTTTAATTATAACAACTTCAATGTGCAGTGTCTCTGGGATAGGAATGTACCTCCAAAAATACAAACTAGAGCTTATGAGAAGCAAGAGAAGGCAACTGAGTGCCTGTCCATGGGAGTAGTACCAGGACTTGAAGACTCCTTTTTTTTTTTTTTTTGCAAGGGACTGGAAGACTCCTTAACATACCAATAGTGTATATAGTTGCATGTTAGGATTGGGAAGTATCAGGAATCGAAGGAGCGCTATATATAGCTCACTGGTACCCTTCAGGCAATAGAGTATCTGGTCCAAGGAGGGATTCACGTACCCGATGATGAAACTGTAACTGTCAGCTCTGTAACATAACTGCTGCCTCTGGCCTCGCTGGTCCTGTGCTTCCTCTGAGGAGTTACTGCATTGGCTCAAACAGAAAATTACACATTTTGGCAACCTGGTAGAAATGTAAGATTATTTATATCCAAAAAATAATATGCTGTTGCTAATAGATTTCGAATATTCTTGCTAATTCAATTGGTGAAATTGTTCATTGTTAACCACGCTATCAACAAGAATAATCATGTACCTTAGTATCGAGAAGGCTTTGCTAAATCATTAATTTTTTCAAGGAAAGCATTTCATTAATTATGTCGTGGCTTAAGTTTATCAAAGCACCTTTTGATCCATTCTTGTATTTTGTTTAAGTATATTTCAATCCACACTTCTTCCGCATGAACATACTGAATCCGCCAACTATGGTACATCTATCTGCTATCCACCTATGACGCTTAGCTTTCCTGCACACAATTCAAGGTAAAATCAGGAATGGTCCTGGAGTTCCCAATTTCTCATCACTTTTTTCTTTTGTAAAATTTGTAGAACTACTTCTTGTCTTCTTCATGTATGTTTCATTTCCAACGACAGCAGGGAGCTGCGACCTAAGCTGCAGAGAGAAAATTTATTTTTTTCTTGGGTTTTTTTCTATTGTTCTTGATATAGTGGACTCGGGATATGAGGAAAGAAAAATATATTGCTATGCAAAGTAACTACTTTTTGTCATATATTAAAATGGTAAGATTATTGAATTATTATAACAAGGCTAATATACAAGGCAAATATTCAGAAACCCATCGCAAGTGCCAAATTATTGAAGCTTGCACATGTCTCTTACACGACAAATGTACCGAAGGCTTAGGCAACAAAAAAAGGTGTTGCTTTCAATCTCTCGTATCTCTATGGAAATCCATGTGGTTCATAGTTTGATTGATACCCTACAATTAGCGTAGAGGTACGCAACTAAGATTCACTCTTATTCAGCCGTAAAAATATAACTAACTCGTTGATTGATACCCTACAATTAGCGTAGAGACCGTGTTGCCGGTCTGCACTACACCACGGTTCATTATTAGCAACTCACTATCAGTCGCTAAAAGCCGTTTTAACGACTCACCATAGGTCGGTAAATACCTTTGCCGATCCATAATCAGTCGTTGTAAGTGGCATCGGTAAAAGTTTTACCCACCCACATGTTTTTACCGACCTATGATCGGTCGGCAATTCGAAAGAAATACCGACCCAAGGTTGGATGGTACTAGTATAATTGCCGACCAACAGTCTGTTGCTAACAATTCAAAGCAGCTGTGATTAAGCACTCCTAACACTAATCATCAACACTAATCCACCAATAATTATCAGCCGGCAATCTCATTCCAACACTAACACACATTAAGATAATTTGACAAATATAATAAAGCCATTAGTTGCAGGGAATACTGTACATGCATGAATCAGCATTAATAGAAATCAACAATGAATATCTCTTGTCTCACTGAATATCTCTTGTCTCACTGAATATATGTTTGTCTCCACACCCATCCGGCCGGTCTGAATGTTTGTCTGTACAACTTCTGGCCGGTCATCAACTTTATGTTAATCTTTTAGCTGCTAACTAGCAGCCCTCAACATTTCCTGAAAAGAAATATTTTCAATCTATCAGTTTGCAACTCCGGAGTGCTTGCAGAAGAAGAGGGACATTTACAGGTCAGCTGTTCAGAGAAAAAGGAGCCATACCAAACACTATTGAATGGCTGATGAAAACTGGAAGCTTGAACTTAAGGTACCTCTCCTAATATTGGTGTGCAGCTCGATATCTAGCTGACAAGTCAGGAAACATCAACATAACAAATTTACAATATGTCAAGAAGTATCAATGTATCAATATCAGAGCTAATTAACAGTTGCAGTTCCTTAACGTCTGACATTTTTCTCCTGAAAAAGTCATAATGGGCAAACAACTGCAAGCCAATATGACACTTTTGAAGCCAAAATCACACACAATACAACAGATCAGGCGCAAACCAGTGAAGCAAGGTAGTGGTGAAGCAGAGTAGCTGGCAGAGGCAGATGTACCTAGAATCGATCTGAGAGACAGGCGACATATATTTTACATGTTCTGTTAACAAGCCAACTTTAGAGAATGAACAAGAAAACTAATCTGAATATTAGAGCGTAATGGAAAGTAGCAAGAAGCACCTTACCGGGCAATCCAAATGCCTGCACTTCATCTCCGCAGAATGCTTCAAGGCCAACTGTGGCTGAGGGCGTCACAGGCTCACTGCACAGCAAGTTTTGCCAGCACGGCAGCCATAAAAAAAATCCAACCGTGGTTGTAGGATTTGAAAGAAACCAGAGGGGTGGAAGTTGGGTGGAATCGCCATGAGCCTCTTGGCCGGCGGGTTGCGTGTTAATATATAGTGAGGAACATCCCCTCACATGGAATACATCAATCAGTTGTGATATGGCTTGCGATTTACCTACTTGCCTTACAAGTCAATCTACAACACGATTCAAACTCTTATCTACAACAACAGAAGTATTACGCAAGCCATATCTCCAACTGTTAATCAAATAACACGCTTTACAAGTTTATCTAACATTCCCCCTCAATCATAACCGTGCTAGGTTAAGTTTGTGCTTCAAATTCTCTAATTGCCGAACAGTAAGAGGCTTTGTAAAACCATCCGCCACTTGATCTCCTGATGGAACAAAATCAATTTCTAACAATTTCCTGAAAACTCTTTCTCTCACAAAATGATAATCAACTTCAATATGTTTAGTACGAGCATGAAAAACAGGATTGGCTGAGAGGTACTTAGCTCCAATATTATCACACCATAACTTAGCCGTAGAGGGACATGGTATCTTTAATTCTCTCAAGAAAATTTGTATCCACATCATTTCTGCTGTAGCATTAGCAATAGCTTTATATTCTGCTTCTGTGCTTGATCTAGAAAACTGTAGGCTGCTTTCTAGCACTCCATAACACCAAGTTAGACCCCAAGAATATAGCAAAACCTCCTGTTGACCTTCTATCATGCAAACAACTTGCCCAGTCTACATCAGAAAATCCACTGACAAGAAGAGACCTTTGTAGCGTTTCCGCTTTTCACAGGATCGAGTCGGAAGTGCCGGTGAACGGGCACAGATAGTACATCACATAAATAGCACAGATTTACATATTTAAGTTATTACAAGTCTCAGATGATTTAAAACACGTGAGTAGCACAGCGGAAGACTATAAATAAACCTCTAATACACTCGACGATACAAGCCACATATCGAAGCCCGAAGATGTGGACCTGAAGACGATCACAGCACCAAAGCGAAGCAACAGCGGAAGCAAAAACGATACCTGCACAAAAACATAAGGAGTCAAACCCTGAGCAACTAATACTCAGCAAGACTTACCCGTCAACATGGCCAACTACAGCCGACTCCTAGTATGCAAAGGCTACAAGGGGTGGGTTGACTCAAATTTGCCACAAACAGCACTAATTACTTAGTCCTTACTTTCAAGTTTTAGCTCAAATTAAGTAAATAGCCAAGTATCATGTTCTGCGACTAACAACTATGACAGGCAAGTAAATAATCACGCAAGTAGATAGTACCATAAATACAGTAAGTAAATAGAGCAGGAATCATGTACATCATCATCATAATCAACATCATCCATAATCACACTACGATGTGGCGCACTGAACAAGGGTGCTCATTTCCGAGAGCGGCGGCATCGATGTACATCCTGCAGGAGAAACCTGATCACACGACATATGCGCCCGCGAGCAGACCACATATGGCAACCTTTCACAAAGCCCCCGCAAGGCCGAAATCTAGCTGCTGCTCTCGGCGAAATATGAGACCACCCCCACGTGACACCCAGCCCCGCCGTTGTCCGCGGGTTGTCCCATTCTCCCGTAGCAGCAGGGTAAGGTTCGCCCCCCACAGTTGCTAAGCTACGTCGGTTTACTGGTGCCCATATCACCAGCATGTGAATCAGTACAAGTCAAACTTGCTCAATAGGGCCAACAACGAACGGTCCTTAATCGACCAGACGGGGCTATAGCATACAAGACCTCCAATGCCTTGCTGCACAACCTATCCATCATCCTCCGTCTGGTCTACAACATACCTATAATTCTTCTAGTACAATCCAGGGTGTCATGATCCTATCTCGCGAGTAGGACCTACCACTCGACTTCTACCGATCACTAGCAGCTAAGCATAGCAGCGCTAACGATCAACAAAAGACCAACATACTACTAGCAGGGGCATCAAGGGTAATCAGGAAGGGTAATCCTAATGCAATTCTATGGTTCCAATCAACTCCTACGACTCCACCCATAGTGATAAAAGAAAACCGAAAACATAGGACAGAATGTATCGGGGCTTGCCTGGCTCAGGAATGGCACTAGCAAAGTCAGCGGTGTCAGTCTGCTGCTCCTCCTGCGCCTGCTCCGGCAGCTGGAAGTCCAGGGGCTCCAGAGTCGCCTCGGTCACTATATGCCATGACAAGGAAATAATGCACGTTAGATGCGATGATATGATGCAATATGATTTAATTATTTCGGCCAGCCATTTACACTGTAAGTGCAAAACTTAATTAATTCTTTTCGTCTGAAGTATTTCCTTCATTGACTCTTGGTTAAGTTAATTACTTAATTTAACTTGAGTGGATTAATTAAGTTAATTAATTTTGGAAATTAATTTGCATCCAGTGGCATTTTTCTGGTGAAGAGTACCACTGAAAGTAATTTACAATGAAGTTTGGCGATTTATTGTAATACGAATTATTTATAAAAATTTAAACAATACAGAACACGATTTAAATCATAAGAAAATAATTAAGCATTATCTAATAGCGGAAAAATGCTCTGTAGGTGTGTTGTCAGATGCTTACTTGCATGCAAGAGTTTGTGATTTATAGATTTACATAGAATTTATTATGATTTAAACAAGATTTAACACTTATGCAGATTTCCAGAAAACAGATAAATGATTCTGTTCAGTTTTACAATTTTGTTGGATATATCTGAGCACAAGGAGTCCAGCAAAAATGGATTTGTATTTTTCTGAGGTGTTTTCGATTTTTTATGAATTTTTTGAAGCTTTCTGTGATATTTCTGGAGATTAAACAAATTCGGAAAAGATTTTTATTGCCGCGACCAATCGATCCAGGCCACACGAGGGGCCACAGGGGTCGGGGTGCAGCAGATCCGGCGCGCGCGCACGCCGGCGCGCGGCGCGGCGGCGGCAGCAAGCCGGCCGTTCCGGCGGCTGGAGGGGGAGAGGGGGCGAATGGGTGGCGGCTGGGTGCTCACCGATCGCGCGGATCTCGGGGAAGAGATGCCGTCGACAGCGAGGACGGAAAGGAGGTCGGCGACGGGGAGCGGCGCGGCGAGCGGCGGACCGACGGCGTTCCGGGCAAGGGAGGCGAGCTCGAGCGAAGATAACGCGAGCACCAGCTTCACCACATCGGCGCGGACCTAGGCGTCGAGGATCTCGTCGACGGGGAGCTCGCAAAGTGGAGTTCGTCGGAGAGGTCCCCACGGCGGCTTGACGGCGACGGGGAAAAACCCAAATCCGGCGAGGTTGAGCTGCTAGACGGAGGGAAAAGGGGGTTAAGGGGGTGCGCAACTGCGACACGCAGCTTGGGGCGCGAGGAAATGAACTTGAACTCACCGGAGAAGCGGGGATTTATGGCGAGGTTGGAGGAGTGCGCGGCCGGCTGTGGAGAAGATGAGCTCGATACGAGCTGCTCACAGCGGGGAGAAGGGACGTGGCGCCATGGTGAAGGAAGAGGACGTCGGAGAGGTGCTTCACGCGCGGTAGCTCAGCTCGGGATGGCTCGTCGGCGGCGAGCTAGCTCGGCGAAACCAGAGATGGCAAGGTGGCTAGGGTTTGTGGGCCAGCGGCGACGGAAATGAAGCGGGGAAGGAAGAGGAGCGGGGTGGCGTTCCTTTTGTGGCCGAGGCGCGGTCAGGAGCGGGCCTGGCGCCGCGCGGCGAGGCCGTACGCCGGCGGCCACGCGGCGTGCGAGTTCGGGCGCGGCAGAGAGAGAGGAGAGGCTGACATGCGGGCCCGGCAGCATCTTCTCTTTTTCCCCGAATTTTTGGTCAATGGTTTTCCCCAAAGTTGTACACATTAAATAAATTAGCAAATGTGCTCCAAAATTCACGAAACTTGGCCAGTTGGTAGATCAAGATATGCTGAACACGATGGTATAACATGCACATCTGGATTTGGATAGAATTCAAATTGCAGCTGGTCAAAGTTGGACACTTTTGAATATTTGGGGATTTATTTGAGCATTCAAACCTTTTCCAAAAATTCTGAAAAATTCTCCAAAATTCTCATTCCAGACGTACTATCCAACGAATTTTTGGTTGGGTGGGTTGTCATTGAAAAACTTGGAGTTCCTTCACAAGGATCAAATCTGACCCAAATTTGAGGAAACTTGAATTTCATGCTGCCAGATTTGTCGAATTAAAAGGAAACGTTCCAGACATCCAAAAATTATGAGATATTCTAATAAAATAGGATAAATATCCAGCTCCAACTTCTATTTTGGGTCCTGGTAGGATTGAGCAACATAATTTGAATTAAAATTCGAGGAACAGCAGGATTTGCTTGAAATTCTCTGAATTTTTAGAGATACTTCCAGAATTTTAAAAATCATGGAAAAATCTCCCAAACTTCTCATTTCATATGCTCTTACTGCAGAAATTATTAGCTGGGAAAGTTGTTATTGAAATTTTTAACTTGCTTCACAGCATTGGTTTGACATTTATTTGAAAGCACGATTTCGGATTTGAAATTGATTTGCTTTAGGTTTCTGTTCAGTTGGAGATACTTGCAGAGATTGACACAGTGACACGGGGTGTCACAACCTTGACTTACAAATTCTTTTAAACTGCCCAATGTATTGTGGTAGGAGCATGTAAGAACTGACACACCTTATTAACAGCAAAAGAAATATCTGGTCTAGTGAGAGTTAAATACTGCAAAGCACCAACAATACTTCTATACTGAGTAGAATCATTGGGACCAAGTGGAGTTCCTTCAAATGCAGACAACTTCTCACTAGCGGACATGGGCGTACTAACAGGCTTGCAATCAAACATACCAACCCTTTTTAACAAATCAGAAGCATACTTTTCTTGAGTAAGAATAATACCATTGTGTACCTTATTCACTTCTATACCCAGAAAGTAATGCAGTTCTCCCAAATCCTTCAATGCAAACTCCTGATTCAAACTATGCAGCAAACCCTTAGTAGCTATAGAACTGGAACTTGCAACAATAATATCATCAACATATACTAAAACAAAGACAGTTACATTATCTTTGTTATAATAAAATAATGATGTATCAGCCTTGGACGACATAAAACCAAGAGCACTCAACTCTTTGCTGAGCCGGGAATACCACGGACGTCGAGCTTGTTTCAATCCATACAATGCCTTATCCAACTTACAAACATAATTCGGCATTCCCTTATCCTCATAACCTGGAGGTTGTCTCATATAGACTTCTTCTTCTAAAACTCCATGAAGAAAAGCATTCTGTACATCTAACTGTCTCAAATGCAAACCCTTAGATATTGCAATGGACAAGATAATTCGGACAGTAGCAGCCTTAATAACAGGACTAAAAGTATCTTCATAATCAATGCCATACCTCTGTTGAAAACCTTTTGCTACTAATCTAGCCTTATACCTATCCAAGCTACCATCAGCTTTTCTTTTAATTTTATAAACCCACTTGCAGTCAATCACATTTCTCCCTGACTGTGGTGGTACAAGATGCCAAGTTCTATTTTTCATAAGTGCATGATATTCAACATCCATTGCATTTTCCAATTAGAATCACTTAAGCTTCATTAATAGTACGTGGCTTACCATGAGAGGCAGCAAGATTTCCATACCGTACGGTTCCATCCGTGTAAACCTTGACTTTCCAGATGCCATCCTGTAGGCGAGTCTTGGGACGTGTTGGTGGAGCTGCTGGAACAATGCCTGG
Organism: Eragrostis nindensis; assembly: GCA_012490785.1. Lineage (NCBI taxonomy): Eukaryota > Viridiplantae > Streptophyta > Magnoliopsida > Poales > Poaceae > Eragrostis > Eragrostis nindensis. Next base: position 415,531 of record JAAXCT010000455.1, read on the forward strand.
AGCAACCGGAGCAACCGGGACAGAAGAGCCAGCTTGATCAGCAGCCGCAGACGATCCTTCAACGCCTGCCCCTGACAGGATCGGATCTGCGGTCATATCCACAGGAGATGGCGCAGGCTGCACGCCCGCGGCGGGAATGCGCGGGAGAACCTGAGCCACCCAAGCGCCTGCACATGGACGAATCTGGTGAACCCGGAGTACTGACGCCCGCGCGCGCGCACGCTAGAGAAACCGGAGCAGGCCACGCGTCGACTTCTTGTGCAGGAATAGCGACAGCAGGCGCAGAGGGGGTTTCCAACGCTGATGCCGGCGGCAAATCAACCTCGACCCCTGCACCAATGATTGGGTCATCACCAGATACTGCAGGAACCTGTTCAGACTGCATGTCTTCACCAGAATCATTAGTGTTAGGATTATTAACCACATGATCGCCTACTAATTCATCCCCAGAACGAATATTAATCAAAGATGGTGGAAGAAGCAGGATTTCTGCGCGCAGCCTTTGTCCAGCATTGGGATGAAGTTTTGAAAAAGGAAAAATATTCTCATCAAACACAACATCCCTAGAAATATAGACCCGTCCAGTAGAAACATCAAACATTTAAAGCCTTTGTGAATATTGCTATAGCCTAGAAACACACACTCTTTAGAGCGAAAGGCAAGCTTACGATTATTATATGGACGAAGATGAGGCCAACAAGCACACCCAAAAACTCGCAAGGATTGGGTTTGACATGAAACAACCGTTCTAAGGGGGTAGAAAAATTAATCACTTTACTTGGTGTACGATTAATTAGAAAAGTAGCAGCAAGGAAGCCTTCGTCCCAAAATTTAGTGGCATTTTAGTGGCATATGCATGCGCCAAGAGAGATAGACCCACTTCTACAATATGTCTATGTTTCCTTTCTGCTGCGCCATTCTGCTGATGAGCATAAGGACAAGAGACAAAGTGAGAAATCCCAGCTTTGGTAAAGAAAGAATGAAGTTTTTCATATTCACCCCCCCCCTCCCCCCCAGTCAGTCTGCATAGCAATAATTTACGATCAAAGAGCCTCTCAACAAGAGACTGAAATTCATGGAACTTTTGAAAAACTTCAGACTTAAATTTAAGGAGATATATCCAAGTAAATTTGCTATAATCATCAATGAAGCTCACATAATACTTATATCGTCCAACTGAATCTGGTGCAGAACCCCACACATCAGAAAACACAAGCTCTAGAGGATGACTAGACACACTAGTAGACTTTGGATAAGGGAGTTGATGACTCTTTGCTTGTTGACAAGCATCACAAATAGAGTCTTTATTGGAACCAGAAGAACAAGGTAAATTAAAGCTTCTAACAACCCTTTCAACTATAGGAGTTGCAGGATGACCAAGACGACTATGCCACCGATCAAAGGATGGCTTATTGACTCCAAAAGCGAGCTTTGTGTGTGCTGAAGAAGGTAGAAGGTAGAGTCCCCCTTGACATGGCCCCCTAAGGAGAGTGCTCCTTGTGTCCCGATCCTTTATAAAAAAGAAGCGAGGGTGAAATTCAAGAAAAACATTATTACTGATGCAAGACGATGAACAGATATGAGATTCTTTGCAGCTTTAGGGGCATGAAGAATATTATTTAATTGGAGTTGGCGACAAGGGGTATAAATAGTAGAACAACCAATGTGAGTAATATCCATACCTGATCCACTAGCAGTGTGGATCTGGTCATTGCCATGGTACTTGTCCCGAACTGCCAGCTTATCAAGATCACTTGTGATGTGATCTGTTGCACCTGAATCGGTCACCCAACGATTGTCGACGTCGTAGGAACCTGTAGCTGCAGAGGCACTACGCTCATCAGGTACATAATCTTCCTCATAACGATGCCAGCACCTGTCGGCGGTATGCCCCTTCTTCTTGCACACTTGACAGATTGGGCGCGTGTCCTTGGAGGAGGAGTTGTTGCCGCGCCTGAAGTTGACGTTCTGCCGATTAGCGTTGTTGGGAGCGCCCTCGCCGCGTCCCCGCGGCTGCTCGCGGCCGCCAAAGTCGCGTCCGAAGCCACCGCGGGTGTTGCGCCCACGGCCTCTGTTGGTAGCGTTTGCTGATGAAGCGCCAGAGCCGCCCACACCGCCCAGAAAATTGACGCGCGTCTCAAAAGCAAGCAATTGGGAGTACAGCTCGCTAATGGAGACGGGGTCAGTCCCGGCGATGAGGGCGGACACGATTGAATTGAAGTCGCTGTCCAGTCCGGATGTACTCCACAAGCTCTCCTTCCACGAGGGGTCTTCCAACTGCGGCCATCTCGTCGCCGAGCGACCGCATCTTGCTCACATACTCGCTGATGGTCATGCTCCCCTTCTGGGTCGTCGCGAGTGCGAGACGAGTGTTGACGGCACGTGCTCTAGTCTGAGACGAGAACATGCCTTCAATCTCCTTCCATGCATCCGCCGCATTCTCCTTGGTTGCGACGGTAGCCAGCACTTCCTTGGATAAGGAGGCGAGGAGAAACCCTAGGACCTGCTGGTCCGATGCATACCACTCTTCGTATGCAGGGTTGGAGACCTTGACCGGCTTGTTGTCAACCTTGTCATCGATCTCTTTGGGTGGCGCTGCGGTGGTGCCGGTGATGTGCCCGACAAGACGCGCACCTCGGAGGGCAGCAAGGATCTGCGCCTTCCAGACGACATGATTGGCCTTCGACAGCTTCTCGGTGACGGCATTGGCGTTGAGGGGGTTGAGGGTGGATGCTTGTAGCGTCACCGCTTTTCACAGGATCGAGTCGGAAGTGTCGGTGAACGGACACAGATAGTACATCACATAAAAACACAAGTTTACATCTTTAAGTTATTACATTAAGTCCAAATGATTTAAAACACGTGAGTAGCACAGCGGAAGTCTACAAAGATACAACAACTACACACTCGTGATACCTGGCCGCACATCGAAGCCCTACGATATGGACCTGAAGACCCTCACAGCAACAAACTCCAACCAACGCGCCAGCGGAAGCAAAGACACACCTGTACAAAAACATAAAGAGCCAAACCTTGAGCAACTAATACTCAGCAAGACTTACCCGTCAACATGGCCAACTACAGCCGACTCCTAGTATGCAAAGGCCACAAGGGGTAGGCTGACTCAAGTTGCAAAACAGCACTAATTACTTGGTCCTTACTTTCAAGTTTTAGTTCAAGTTTAGTATTAACCAAGTATCATGTTTTGCAGCTAACAACTAGAACAGGCAAGTAAAACAAGCAAGTAATACTGTAAGTAAATAAAGTAGTAAGATATACATATCATCATCATCATATCATCATCGTCATCCATAAACACACTACGATGTGACGCAGTGAGCAAGGGGGTGCTCATATCCGAGAGCGGCGGCATCGATGTACATCCTGCAGGAGAAACCTGACCACACGACATATGCGCCCGCGAACAGACCACATATGGCAACCTTTCACCTGTGCACCCTCAGAGCAAAGCCGAATCCTACTCCTCCCGAGAAAGGGTCCTCCCGACACGGTCCCCGTCCCAGACGTACGCCCCGTTCGGGAGGTGATCCGTTCTCTCCCAACCGTACCATGATAGAAAGAGCTAGGTATCCACCAGACATCCAGGGCAACACAGGCTACGTCGGTTTACTGGGCCCATAAACACCAGCATGTGAATCAGTACGTTCAAACTTGCTCAACAGGGCCAACAATGAATGGTCCTTAACCGAAATAGACGGGGCTACAGCTGGCGGTCGTTAAACCATGATTTGACCGCCACCCTACCGGTAAATAAAAGCATAACACCAAGATTTTGTGCATAATAGATAGGAATAACACTACTCCACAAGTTTTGGTGAATATTTGGATGCAGGAGTGAATAATGGAGGAAAGTGGGCCCAGCCAGGGAAATTCCCTGGCCGGCCAGCCCCACCATAGGCCGGCCGGCCCCACCTGGTGGCCGCAGGCCTCGGGCCCCCTCCAGTGGACTGGAAACTGGCCAACCACGCACAATTCAAGACCAGCCCAGCAGAGTTGCACCGCCATTCTAGAAGGTGGGCCATTTGGGCCTTAACTTGGCCCCTACTTCAATTCTGCCGACCCCACGAAGAAGCCGACCTTCAGACCGCCTTCAGGGAGTGATCTGGAGCGTCGAGGCAGAAGTCGGTGGCGAACCGACACAGTGGACGGCCGGCCGGCCACCCCCTAGGCCGGCCGGCCGGCTTTGGCGCCACCGCCTCTCCAGAGTCGGCAGCAGCGCTTCCACCACCTTGGAGACCTATAAATAGGACCCCCCGGCCTCAGAAGCAACTCGCACCTCACACTTCATCCAAGTGTTTACATTTTCTTGTTTAGTAGTAGCTTTGGGAGTTAGAGTAGAGTAGAGTAGAGTGAGAGCTCTCTCGGGCTTCCGGAGTCTTCTCGGAGTCTTGGTATAGTTCTTTGTATCCTTACTCTTGAGATATTATTTTATTTAATATAATTATATTTAGATTTATCTTTATTTATTTCTTTAGTAGTTCTTTTCTATTTAGTTTATTTATTCTGTTAAGTAAGTGCTCGTAGAAGTCTTGTTGTGGGATTCGTGATTGTTGGAGTAGGCAAGTACGAGAGAGTGCCTTCGTCGGAGATGACGTCGAGTGAAATCTGTGCTTGTTTATTCTTAGATAGCGCTGCTCCGTTGATCAAGAGTAGTTCCTCTAGGGGGTTGTAAGCATGGCGCTTAGAGCTTGGCCTATGCACGTTTGGCACCCAACCTCACGGAGGATGGTAGCCGCGAGTGTATGTGACAGCTGCACCGGTCACTGTAATCCACCACGTCCGGGTCGGACTCAGCAGGGTCTTAATTATAGCATACGGTTCCCTAGGTTTGAACTAGCATCATCGGTTAACCTAGCACGGTGTGTGCCCCGAAACGACATGACTTATATGTGTATGAGCTTAGCTAGAGTAGATAATCTTTGTAGACTTGACCGCTAGGAAGAGTAAATAATAGGTAAACATACAGGTAGCTTTAACTCTATCTCGTTGCTCTCCCAAATATATACTACGGTTTTATTTTTTTATTATCTTGGATTTGAGGATGTGTATGCCACCCATATCTATCATGCCTATCTTACCCCGTCTCAAGTATAGTTGATATATTATTCCTCTCCAAATTATTCAATGCATGCTACTATTCAGCTCCCTTTCGCTCTACTTCCTTGCGGAAATATAAATACGGTAACCCTGGAATACTCCAAGGTGAAATGCTACAATGGTGATCCGTGCGCTTGCGGAATAATGAATTTAATTTTATCGCATAAGAACCGCCAACAAGCATTTCTGGCGCCGTTGCCGGGGAAGTAGCAGTAGTAGGAATCTGAATAAATGCATTGAAGTTTGTGAGAAGAGTAATTATCACTTACTTTTGCGGGCTTACCCTTGTCCTGTCTTTCTTCTTGTGGAAATTTGAAACAGGACAGTGCATGACTGGTTTCGACCTACCAGAAAACTTTCACCCAGATCCCGACAGTTCTTGAGAAGGGTGAGGGCCAGGCTTACCCCTCCTCCCACCCACGCTCGATCGAAAGTTCTGGCTCTGAAGGATCCCTTCGACGATTGTCGATCACCTTCCATCTTCATCGAAAACAACAACATGGGTGATCTGATCGAGAAGACGATCAATGACTTCTCCGCGTCAACTACGGAGAACATCCGCGTGGGACCTAACCCGCGCATCACCAACAAGAACTACGAGCTCAAGCCAGCCTTGATCAATATGATCTTGGATAGTCCTTTCTGTGGGAAGCCGTCGGAGGATGCAAATGCTCACCTCCAAAGGTTCTTGATGACGTGCAACACTTTCGCCATGAAGGATGCACCTCAGGACGCCATCCGACTGCAGCTCTTCCCATTCTCTCTGTTGGGGAAGGCTCTCCAGTGGTTCTACGCGAACCAAGAGTCCCTCGACACGTGGACGGCATGCTCCAATGCCTTCCTCGCCAAGTTCTTCCCGCCGGTAAGACGACTGCCCTGCGGAACAAGATATCGGGCTTCCAACAGCTCGCAGATGAGTCGACCACGGAAGCTTGGGACAGGATGCAAGAGTACGTCCTCTCATGCCCACACCATGGCATGGAGGAATGGCTCCTCACACAGAGTTTCTATCACGGTTTGAGGCCGTCCGCTCGAGAGCACCTCGACGCCGCAGCAGGCGGCTCCTTCTTCTCTCTTAGCGTGAAGGAATGCTAAGAAGTTGATTGAGAAGGTGGCGGCCCCAACCAGACTCATGGTGAACGCCAAGCGGCGGCACCAAGACCCGTGGAGTGCACCAAGTGGAGACGATGGACATGCTCGCCATCAAGCTCGATCAGCTACTCCGCAAAGTGGAATCTCCGCAGGACCCGCAAGTTGCGGACTCCCGCATGACTTGTGAAGAGTGCGGCAACACAGGGCATATGGGCAGAAATTGCCCAAACGCAAGAGAGGAATGTAGTTTCCTCAACAACGGCAATGGGGTACCGCTCCAGAACAACTACGGCTGGAATTCCAGGCCGACCTCTCCTCAACAAGAATCAGGGAGGTAACAATAGTAATCTTCCGTATGAGCCCTCTTTCAAGGATCTAGTTCTCGGCCAGGTCAAGATCAATGACAGCATTAGTAAGAAGTTTCTTACTATGGACAAGGCTTTAGAGAGCATAGATGCCAAGCTAGAGTCGTTCAGCACTGCTCTGCAAAATCGCTAAGCCACAACAAAATGCTAGAAACGCAAATCGCGCAAATTGCTTCAGCTGTGCAGTCTCCTCGTGAGGGTAAATCCCTAGGCAACCAGAGTTAATCCCAAGGAGAGTGTAAATGCAATAACCATCAGGTTAAAGAAGATGATCAGGACTCTACACTCCCAAGGATGTGATCAGAAAAGATCCCGGATGGCCAACCGTTCCGTGTTTGGTCAACGACCGGTGTTTCGCTCGGGCACTATGCGACTTAGGGGCAAGCGTGAGCATCATGCCGAAGGCGATGTATGATGGGTTAAACCATCCATTATCTCCAACGACCATGAAGCTCCAGCTTGCAGACGAAAACACTACGCCTACCCTTGAGGATTGTCGAGAAGAAGTCCCGTGCAGATTAGAAATCTCTTCGTCCCCGTCGATTTCATCATCCTTGATATGGAAGTGGATGTCAAGACTCCTCCCATCCTTGGGAGGCCATTCTTGAGTACCACCAACGCCAACATCGACGTGGGGGAGGAGAAATCCATTTGGACTTCAACGGCAGGGAAGAGACGTTCAGCTTTAAACCCAAGGTGAGCAACGCAAGCGAGGGTCATATATGAAAAGGACCCAAGGGAAGTGGCAAAGATTGAGATTATTCCACCCGTGCGCAGCCAGACAAGCTCATTGCATACATGAGAAACTATCTGGCAAGAGAGAATGCAAGAAGGCCAGCTAATTATTGGAGGACTCCAAGGAGAATGGCTCAGCCGCCAAACGCACCGCAAGCCCCTCTTACTCCTCCCCCGCAAGAAAGGAGTAGGTGAGTCACAATCGCCTAAGAAGAGGAGAGCGAGGCGCTCACAAAGAAGAAGGCAGCTACGGTATCGACCGATGAGAGTACAACAAAGGCGCCTAATAAGAAAAGGTCGCCGCCACAAGCACAAAGAAGACCACCAAAGTGTGGCGGAAGAAAAAGGGAACCTCGGCTCCGCCAGATTCTCCAGCGAGCGAGGTCCAAACAAGTTGAATACATGGAGAACGTCTAGCTCAAGACGTAAAAACGAGAGCCTCCGATTGGGGGGCCATCCCAATCGTTATCCTAGCTGGGCCTAGCCTAGCACTTGTTTTTCTTTCATAAACCATAAAAACAAATTAAAAATATGAAAAATTAAAAACAAAAAAATAATAGGATTCCAGGAGATGCCCATTAGGGGCTAGCCACTTGTATCATCCTCACTTTTTTTGCAGGTCAAGAAGGAGGAGGAAGAGACTGAATCAAGCTTAAGTCTTACAAAGACTCAAGCTTGGGGAGGGCCCCCAGGTAAGAAGGAGTTCAACGCTAGCTCGAGTCTTACAAAGACTCAAGCTTGGGGAGGACCCCCAGGTAAGTATTTCTAACTTTCTTAATAAATAAATAAACTCCCTGTTTCGAATAAATGCTAGAATCTTGGTGTTATGCTACACTTAAGGGAAATGATGATCGAGTTACAAATTAGCTTCCCATGTGTCGCATAGATGCAACCCTCTACTCCCAACATACGTGTTTTTTTTTGAGCATAATCACATCATGAGTCTTGCTTAAGTCCGTGGGTTGCATTGGTTACACCAAGTCTGAGCATTGTGGATTGTGATATGGCATGATTAGGACTTGTTGCAACTTCTTAGTATGGTTTCATCCAGAGATGTTTTCTTGAATTGCTGCAAGTACCTAAAACTCTTCTGTTTTGGCACACTTCTCTTAGTGTGAGGATTATTTACTACCAGAGCCATATCATAATATTCGAAACAGCCCCACTCATAGCCATTTGTTTATGTATTGAGTTTGTTAAGGTTTGATGTACTCTTGAAACTAAGCACTCCTAATTTTGGTCATAACTCCTTCGCGTGTGTTTTCGAAAATTTCTCTCCACCAAATAAAAGGGATGTTGTGGGATGTTTGGATAAATCAACCAAACATTTTTCAGAGTTTGTAAAACTTTTGGTCCATCCAAAAGGCTCAAGAAAATTTTCAAAATATTTCTTTGAACCATGCAAAAGTTATAGCCCCTTGCATCATGGAGTAGTCAAAAAAAAAAAAACTCCATGGTTGCATGACAAAAGTCAATGGCTATATGGTTCTTATCATAAACATCTTGAGCAAAATAAAGGACCAAGGTTTTCAAAACCCCCTTCCACAAGTGTGAGTTCATTTTCTCCCCCTCCATCGCATCATTTCTATGACCAAAATACAAGGAGTTGCTATGTTGATTGAGACTCATTCTTTAGCTTTACAATATATGCATGACATTTGTGCATTCCTTACCAAGCTCCCACATACAAAGCCTCATTTGGGAGAAGGTTCAGGATGAGTGAAGCTTGTAGGAATAAGACTCACATTAGTAGGTAAGAGAAGTGCCGTCCAAAACAAAAGAGAATTTTTCGCACCTTACCTTGCAGCACATTAAAAACTCTGGATGCATACCTGCTAGAATGTTTACTTGTCCAAAAGTGCCGTTCTAGTCTTCAATGCTGCATGACAAGGTGTATCATATAAGGCCCACGATTTTCGCAACACGCATGAATATTTGTGCTCTCGTAAACTTACCACTGTTTAGGGAGTACGTTGTTGCATCTTTATTATCCATGGGGCGCTTCTTTGTAACTCCTGATCCGCGGGGGTACCGCTGAGATGAGTTTGTCGGGACGCAACTCGAACACTCACACTTCATCCAAGTGTTTACATTTTCTTGTTTAGTAGTAGCTTTGGGAGTTAGAGTAGAGTAGAGTAGAGTGAGAGCTCTCTCGAGCTTCCGGAGTCTTCTCGGAGTCTTGGTATAGTTCTTTGCATCCTTACTCTTGAGATATATTTTATGAAATATAATTATATTTAGATTTATCTTTATTTATTTCTTTTAGTAGTTCTTTTCTATTAGTTTATTTATTCTGTTAAGTAAGTGCTCGTAGAAGTCTTGTGGGATTCGTGATTGTTGGAGTAGGCAAGTACGAGAGAGTGCCTTCGTCGAAGAAACGAGTGAGTGAAATCTGTGCTTGTTTATTCTTAGATAGGGCTGCTCGTTGATCAAGAGTAGTTTCCTCTAGGCGGGTTGTAAGCATGGAGCTTAGAGTTTGGCCTATGCACGTTTGGCACCCAACCCCACGGAGGATGGTAGCCACGAGTGTATGTGACGCTGCACCGGTCTCTGTAATCCACCACGTCGGGTTGGACTCAGCAGGGGTCTTAATTATAGCATACGGTTCCCTAAGTTTGAACTAGCATCATCGGGGAACGTAGCACGTGTGTGCCCCGAAACGGCATGACTTGTATGTGTATGAGCTTAGCTAGAGTAGAGTAGATAATCTTGTAGACTTGACCGCTAGGAAGAGTAAATAATAGGTAAACATACAGGTAGCTTTAACTCTATCTCGTTGCTCTCTCAAATGTATACTACGGTTTTATTTCTTTTATACCTTGGATTTGAGATGTGTGTGCCACCCATATCTATCATGCCTATCTTACTTACCCCGTCACAAGTATAGTTGATATATTATTCCTTCTCCAAATTATTCAATGCATTGCTACTATTCAGCTCCCTTCGCTCTACTTCCCTACGGAAATATAAATATGATAACCCAGGAATACTCCAAGGTGAAATGCTACAATGGTGATCCGTGCGCTTGCGGAATTAATGAATTTAATTTTATCGCATAAGAACCGCCAACAGCTACCACCGTGAAGGCCCAGCCTTCCCCAACCCTCCAATACAAACAATCCCCGTCCAGTCTACAACAATCCTATAATTTTCTAGTACAACCAAGGTGTCATGAACCTGCAATGCGAGTGGGACCTACCACTCGACTTCTACCAATAGCTGTCAACTACGCCTAGCAGCACTAGCGCCTGACAAAAAGACCTAACCATCTCAAGGGATATTAAAAGGATAACCAGGAAGGGTATACCTAATGCAGTCTATGGTTTCAACCAACTCCTATAAACCTAATGCGCAAACAATTCTAGACCTCATACATAGTGATAAAAAAAAACGAAAACACAGGTCAGAATGCACCGGGGCTTGCCTGGCTCAGGTACGGCACTAGCAAAGTCAGCGGTGTCAGTCTGCTGCTCCTCCTGCACCTGCTCCGGCAGCTGGAAGTCCAGGGGCTCCAGAGCCTCCTTGTCACTACACGTCATGACAAGGAAATAATGCATGTTAGATGCAATAGTATGATGCAATAAAATTTAATTATTTTATAGGACAGTCATTACACTGTAAGTGCAACACTTAATTAATTATCTTCGTCTGAAGTATTTCCTTCATTGACTCTTGATTAAGTTAATTAGTTTAATTAACTTGAGAAGATTAATTTAATTAATTAGTTTCAAAAATTAATTTGTGTCCAGTGGCATTTTTCTGGTGAAGAGTACCACTGAAAAAGATTATTATGTGAAGTTGGTGATTTATTGTTGTAATACGAATTATTTATAATGATTTAAAATAGGACAGAACACGATTTAATTCATAAGAAAATAATTAAGCAAGGGTGAAAGTGGAAAGTGGAAAAAATGCTCTGTAAGAGTGTAATCACGTGATTTACAACCCTGCAAGAGTTTATGATTTAAGGAGCATCGCAAGATTTATTATGAATTAAACAAGATTTTCAATTTATGCATTTATACAGAAAACAGATAAAGCCTTATTCGATTTGACAATTTGTTGGATATATCAGAGTACCAGGAGTCAACAAAATTGGATTCATTTTTCTGATGTGTATTTCTTTTCTATCGATTTTACAAGTTCTTGAGATTTTCTAGAGATTTAAACAAATTCGGAAAAAGGGGGTATTTTGAGGCGGCCAATCAGATCTGGGCCGCACGATGGGCACAGAGTCCGGACCACACCGAATCCAGGCGCAGCTGCCACCGGATCGGCGCTGGCCGTTGGCATGGTCGCCGTTCCCGCACGGCGAGCACGGCGGCGAGAAGATCAAACGGCTACCGGACTAAGGTGACGAGGCGGCCCGGAAAACACGAACAACTTCACGCGCGCAACCACCGCGGAGGGCAGTCGGCGGCGAACGGCGGCGGAACGGCGATGTCGACGCGGCATTCCGGGCCAAACGGAGGGAAGAGGGAGGAAGCTAAGAGGGGCACGGAGAGTGTGGAGCGTGGGGTGGAAGTCTTGTGACGGGGAGCGTGGAGCTTGGAGTTCAAGGGGAGGCTTCGGACGGAGATATGGCAGTTCGGGAGGGCGGACGGCGATCGACGGCGGGGAAATCCACTGCTCCGGCGACCTGAGTGGCGGGATCAGGGAGGAAAGGGGTTCAGGGGATACGCAACAACGAGAAGCTTCTCCAGACGCGGCGAATCGAGGGGAGGCTCACCGAGAAGGAGGAAATCGACGACGGCGTCGGAGTAGCTCGGACGGCCGGCGAGGAAGAAGACGGGCTTGCCGACGTCGTTCCTCAGGGCAAAGGCTAGGGAAGCTTGCCTACCCCATGGCAGACCTCCTGACGGCGACAGCTGGGCTGGGCTAGGAGCGAAGCGTCGGCGCGTTGAGTTGGAGCTCGAGCTCAACAATGGCGGCAGTGGCGGCTCGGCTAAGGGAGTGGCGGCGCTAGGGTTTGGAGAAGGGGGAAACCGGGAGAGGAGCGGGCGGCGTTTAAAGGGTGGCGTCCGCGGTCGGGAGCGGGGCTGGGGAGGCGCAGCGTGGTCGGTCGACGGCACCCACACGGCAAGCCACCGCCGGTGACGCCCAATCGACGAAGGAGAAGCGGGCCCAGTCCCTTTTTCATTTTTCAACGATTTTCCGGTCAACTGATTTTTCCAAACTTGTGCACACTATTAAAAATAGCAAACATGCACCAAAAATTACGAAACTTGGCAGACTGATAGATCGAGACATGCTGAGCACGATGGTGTAACATGCACATCTGGATTTTGAACGAATTCAAATTGCAGCTGGTCAAAGTTGGACACTTTTCAAGATTTGGGAATTTATTTGAGCCTCCAAACCTTTTCCAAAAATTCTGCAAAATTCTCCAAAATTCTTATTCCAGACGTGCTACAGAGAATTTTTGGTTGGGGTAGGTTGTCATTGAAAAACTTGGAGTTCCTTCACAAAGATCAAATTTGACCCAAATTTGAAGAAACTTGATTTTCATGCTGTCAGATTTGTCAAATTAAAAAGGGGATCTTCCAGACATCCAAAAATTATGAGAAATTCTGGGAACGTAGGATAAATATCCAGATCCAACTTCTCCTTTGGGTCCAGGTAGGTTTGAGCAACAGAATTTGAGTTAAAATTCGAGTAACAGGAGAATTTGCATGAACTTCTCTGAATTTTTAGAGACACTTCCACAATTTCAAAAATCATGGAAAAATCTCTCAAAATTCTCATTTCAGATTTTCTTGCTGCAGAAATTATTACCTTGTCAAGTTGTTATTGAAATTGTTATCTTGCTTCACAAGCATGGTTTGACTTGTATTTGAATAAACGATTTCGAATTTGAACTTTGAAAAGGGTTTGGGTTCAGTTCAGTTTGGGTGTTTGCATATCCTTATTGACAGTGACACGGGGTGTCACAATGCTGATGACGAGGCCATGATGGGTAGTAGATGGGATCACGCTCTGAGACCATGAAAGAAACCAGAGGCACGGAAGTTGGGTGGAATCGCCTTGAGCCTCTTGGCCGGCGGGTTGCGTGTTAATATATAGTGAGGAACATCCCCTCACATGGAATACATCAATCAGTTGTGATATGGCTTGCGATTTACCTACTTGCCTTACAAGTCAAGCTACAACATGATTCAAACTCTTATCTACAACAACAGAAGTATTACGCAAGCCATATCTCCAACTATTAATCAAATAACACGCTTTACAAGTTTATCTAACAGGATTCAGATAAATCGAATATTACAAGAGGAACTTGAGAAGACAGACATTAAGGAACCGTCTATCTTGTCGCCATGAAACAACTCACCATGGATCCGCCCCCCATGAAACAAGGAACAAATCGATCTGGTTGCGATGGACTAAGGCGCCACGGATCCACCTTCAGTGGAACAAGGCGCCGTACCGGCAGTAGGGACCGCGAGGAACAGTGGCAAGCATGGCATTCCATGGCGGGTGGTGACGGGCGTCGTGTGCCGCAGCAGGTTGGGACAGCGATGCGAAGCGGCGGGGCTCGACGGCGCTCGGAACTGGCTGCGAAATTGGAAGAGGAAAGGCAACGGGATCGGGGGAGAAGGGAGGGGAGATGGGGAAATTTTTTTTGAACCAAATGGGGAAATGAGGCTGCGGCGTTGATTTCAGGCCCATATTTCCATCTTCTCCGATTGCCGACCCATGGGCTGATGTGCTTGTTTTCCCGACCCCATGGTTGGATGTGGACTTAGATTTTTACCGACCCATGAGCTGATGCTATAGCCTGAGACAATTACCGACCTATCCTCGATCGGTAAAAGTGGAATTACCGACCAACAGTTTGACGTCCACTTTTAGCGACTGATGCTCCATCGGAAAGATAGGTCGGTAATTTTTAGCCGTGGTGTAGTGCTGGGAGAAAGAGGCGGCCTATAAGGAGGCCCTCGTCAGCATCGCACAACGCGAGCAGTTCGGTGGCGGTGAGGCCAAGGTAGGCTACGATGGAGCTGTGTCCCTGCTTGCCAGGGGCATCAAGATGGATGGGCAACCATGTGCGTGAAGCTTCTTGACGAAACAATTTTGGACGATGATTGACAGATCAACGGCCGTGAATAACTAGCGAATCAAGGGCCGGAGAACTGCATGGGTTTTAGATATGTAGAGATTGACCATGTATGATAAGAACAGGCACAACCAAGCTTAACATCCATCCAAGTTGAAATTAATGCTTTCTCACTACTAGAATTCACGAGGTTTCCTAGGCCTCAAATTAATAGGGTAAGGGCGAATTCCAGGCAAACTAGAAATTTCCAGTAACTTCAAGAACATGTTGATATATGTTTTCGCTTAATTACGTATTGATTCAGCAATATCAATTTCCCAAATGCCATTATATTGTTGTACTATGAATAAATGAGATCTGAAAGTTCAGTCAATGTTATGAATTCATTCCTTTTTTTTTGCTAAAAAGTTCTCAGTCAAGACTAGTTGCTAATTAAAGACTATCACAGACTAAACCTTGTTTCTGTGACCGCAAATTTCAGGTGCCGCACATTTGGATCCCGAAACCTGCAAAGCATTTTGTAGTCACTGCTATCGTCCTTCCAACCCATCGGCCAGCTACAGTGCAAAGTTCATTTCACATCAGCTATGACGTCGATCGAGGACCATGCTCTCGCCGTGAATTCAATCTATCTTGGCCAGCGCATCATAACTAACTTCCGCGCGGTGGGCGTCATGCAAGATCTTGAGTCACGCACCTGCATAGCCCCCCGTCTTTCACTTGCACCGGCCATGAGTAAAGAACCAGAAATACAGCACAAACTCATGTCAAGTTACTGCCAAACTAGATGTGAAGCCATGTCGATATGTGCCATGGCTTGGTTTGTGATGAGTAATTGACATTGATTACTTCCTTGTTGAGCTTAATTGAAAATGCATCTTATAGATTGAGAAAGCAAACCCCCGGACTATCCGGTAGATTGCCGGACCTTCCGCTACCGGACTATCCAGTGTTGTACCGGACCATCCGGTCATTTCACCTTGCGTGAGAGGTATCACTACTTGAGGGGGAGCTTTACATCAAGTGATTATGTTCTGACTTTTTCTTGAGTCTTTTGGGATCTTTGCGCGTATGAGCCGCTTTCTTTGCCAACTCTTGGCTTGTGTGATCCTTTGCTACTCGATGGTCGTTTTCTACCTTTTACCTTGGTTAGTTAGCTTCTTTGGTTTCGCATTTCAAGTTTGAATTCGTGTACTTGGTGTTGTTGTCAATGTACTCATCACGGAGGAGATTGAGGAACCATGTTGAGATGTGCCATGGTTCTCGATGATGATGAGTAATTGACAACGGAGTTGATTTGAGTTGACATGAGGTTTGGGTTGAAATGCGGGACTTTGAGGGTTGCATAAGCATATGCATGATTATGTTTATGGCTAACCGAAGTTGGTGCAGGTGTTGGGATGATTGGCGGAGAAGGAAACGTGTTTGCTTGTCTAATGATGTGTAGGTCAATGGAGTCAACTTGATGGTCAACGGCAGGAGGATCGGGAGGACCAAGCGAAGGGTCCCGACGGGCTGGGATCGAGGAGGCTTGGGTCCGGGCGATCGAGAGGCCAGGTGGGGTCAAGTGTGATCCACACCGTACACGTGGCGGACAAGAAGCACGGAGGGTTTCGCGGTTTGGCCTCAAAACCGTGGAGGTGATGAAGACGGTGTGTGTCGACCAAGGTCAAGAGGCGAACGGGAGGCCGGTGCAAGTGAAGGGTCCCGACGGGCTGGGACCGAGGAGACTTGACGGCGAGGTTCGCGGGACGAGGTGACACGCGTCGACATCGAGATGGTTTCCCGGTTTGGCCTCAAAACCGGTGGTCGACGATTTCCCGGTTTGGCATTAAAACGGCAGTGATGGTTTCCCGGTTGAACCTCAAAACCGGTGGTGGACGGTTTCCCGGTTTGGGCCTCAAAACCGGTGGTGGATGGTTTCCCGGTTGAGCCTCAAAACCGGTGGTGGACGGTTTCCCGGTTTGGGCCTCAAAACCGGTGGTGGGTGGTTTCCCGGTTTATGCCTCAAAACCGGTGGTGGAAGTCGCGCTTTGAGAAGCGTGCAAGGCGGTTTACCGGTTTAGGCCTCAAAACCAGCGGCGACAGATGGAGGTGCATGTGGCACCATCGTGGAGGTAGCTTCGAGGTGAAGCTAAGGTGTGAAGGCTTCGACGGCGTTCGGGCGAAGGAGAAAAAGTTGGATGGAAACGCCCTTATGTGTTGTATGGGTGTGTTGTAGTGTGAGGGGCATTTCCGGGATGTGGAAATGTCCAAGAGGATAAGGTGAGGAGGCTGGTTGGCTGCCCTCCCTTGAGCCTTTCATTTGAGTTGTAGGGAGAGGGCTTGAGAGAGAGGAGAGAAGAGAGGGGAGAAGAGAGGAGATGGCTCTTTGATTAAGCTTTTTGTCATCTCTAGTTTGTGTGTGCTAGGGAGTGGCTTGACATCTACATCTTTGAGCAATACAAAGTATCAATTCGTCCTCAAAGTGTTCTCCTCATCTTGAATCCCGAATTTCTTATTTTCCCCATTTTCGGAGTTATTTTCGGGTGATTTTCGATTCGCTTTTTGTGATGCGTTTTGGGATGGATCTATCGGATGAATTCGGTGCTAGGATGTATGGGAACATGCCTTGAGTGATCTTGCACAAGATCTCCCCACGAGCACTTCGAATTTGTGGATTTTGTCCAAGAACTCCCAAACCCTTGTTCTTCCATTCGATCCAAAATCCGTGGAGTTTTGGTTGGGTTTTTGGTATGGATCCACTTGGATGAGGTTCCCCATGTTGTGACGGATTTATGGTTCAAATTTCGTGAAGTTTGGAGGTCGTTTGGTCGAATTTCGAGTTTTGTATTGAGGTTTCCCGAGCTTTTTCGCGAGCTGGTACTGTTCATCAAGGAACTTCCGAGACTTGAAGGAACTTCCGTGAATACTGTTCATCTGTTGGTGGTTCTTATGCTCTACTAAATATTTCTATTCCGCAAGCGCACGGATCACCATTGTAGCACTTCACCATGGAGTATTCCAGGGTATCGTATTTATAATTTCCACAGGGAAGCTAGTAGAAAATTCCTCAAGGGTACTCGGTGGGGTGAGGCATTCCTGAGGCATTCGAGCATGCTAATTCCTGAGGAATTCGTATTTATAACGCCGTCCTCCATTGTCGACGATTTTCTCCGTTCACGCGAATTCCTGAGGCATTCGAGCATGCTACGACGTAGGGGAGCAGGTGAGGCAGGCGTAGGGCGTCGGTGGCACTCGGCGGCGACCGGAGATGGCCGGCTGGTGGGTCCGGCGGGCCAGCCGGCGGGTCCAAGTGCCCACTTTGTTTCTTCTTTTTCCTGTGCGTGATGCTTCACCTGTTCGTCCCCTGCAGCTCCTTTGTCCAAAGCAAAGTGATGACAGGAGGGGTTGGCCGGGCCCGGAAGGGGTCCCGGTCAAATCAAAAATCATTTTTTTTAATATTAAACGCGGCGCAAAATTAAAGCGAATAAGTAAATTTTATTCTATGGATAACGACGGTTTAAACCCTCCCGTCAGAGGTGAGTTAGCGTCTAGGATTAAAGTTATTTCGGAAATCTCCTAACGGCCTTGACGCTTCTACTTTTGTCCAGCGGTCGAGCGTTGACATCTTGAAATTTTCCGTGAGGACAAAATCTTCCGCACTTTCTTGGCGAGAGCTGTCTTGGGTTCCTTTTCTTCGGGACGGTCTTCTTTGGCTCTCTCTTTTTCGGAGTACGGGTTTTCTTTGGTTTCTCTTTTGGTTTCTCCTCTTTCTTGGGGACCTCCTTGTCCACTTCGCCCGTTATCGTCACTCTTCCATTCGTCAACTTCATAGGGGCGTACGGGGGCTTCTCGATGAATTGATAACAGAAGGTATCTCCCCATTTGTTGGTCATTGTACCAACGCATATTCTTCCTGGAGGCACGGCAGGGGGTTTTGCAACCTCTGACTTCCCTGCGGGTGTTCCCTCTGGCCTCACAACTTTCCGCGAAACAATCGCCATGGCAGTTACGTTTTTATCTTTTCATCACGATAGGATTTTCTTTTATTTTCACAAGAGGGTCAAGATTAAATGATCACGCATGTGATAGGTTCGTGATAAACAAACGAGATCAAGGCAGCATTTAAATAGAAACAGGAAATTTTCTAGCTAAGCTTCCCCGGCAACGGCGCCAGAAATGCTTGTTGGTGGTTCTTATGCTCTACTAAGTATTTCCATTCCGCAAGCGCACGGATCACCATTGTAGCACTTCACCATGGAGTATTCCAGGGTATCGTATTTATAATTTCCACAGGGAAGCTAGTAGAAAATTTCTCAAGGGTACTGTCTAAATCGATCGTATGTAAATCACGTCAAACATTGATAGTTTGATAAAGGTGGCACTCATGAAGTAACCCAGAAAAAGAGTAATTAGCAGAAAGATTGGGAGGACAACGAGTAGAGAAAAAGGTTTCCTAAAATATATCCATCCTAAGTATTTTATATTCAGCAATCTAATAATTTACAATTATACACTCAAGATCATACAACAGTCATATCAATGTGCATCGGGGCACGGATGTGTCGTAGTGATAGCCAAGGCCACCACTATAAGGAACCACCCGCTATAATTAAGATCCTGCTAGGTCCAACCCGGACGTGGTGGATTACAGAGACCGGTGCAGCTGTCACATACACTCGCGGCTACCATCCTCCGTGGGGTTGGGTGCAAACTCGCGTCTAGAATAATTCCTTGAACCATACAAGCAATCACTCTAAATAATCTACCCTTAGCTAACAGGGCAGACCACCCATGCTCAATAAACTTAAGTGAATTGTTTACGCATAGACCAGCTGACAACTCACGAAAGTCTACCTCACACAGACGTGGATCCAACACAGAGATAGTTCCGAAGTAATTACTCAGAGCAATAATATAAATTAAAAGAATTACTAAATTAAATAAATAAGAAGAGATATCCATAATAATATTTATTCAAAAGAAAGTAAAGATACAAAGAGCTTTACCGCACTTCCGAAGATGACTCCGGAACCCTGAGCAAAGCTCACACTCTAACTCTAACTCCCAACTAATGCTAACACTAAACAAGAAGAGTAAATGGATTCTTCAATGAGGTGCGAGTTGCTTCTGAGGCCGGGGGGTCCTATTTATAGCTTCTCCATGGCGGTGGGGGCCCCCTGGCCGAAGCTGGAGAGGCGGCGCCGCTAAGGTCGGCCGGCCGCCTTTAGATGATGAGTTAGCATTTCATCATGTAACATGTGCGTTTTAGATGATGAGCTTTAATTCTTATGCCTTCTTGTATTTATTGTTCCTATGGTTGAGTTTGAGCAAAGTTGTGTGATTGCTAGTAGCAAACCTTCAAACTTAGGCTTTTCTAGATGGCTTGGCATAGTGGCATTTTGAGCAAGCTAGCTAAACCTAAAGATGAGAATTGGCTTTTGTGAGTCTTATGATCTATGCATGCCAATGTCTTGCTCACCATGTATATAATTGCTTTTATCCTTGTCAAGACTTGTGTTAAGGCTAGTTTTGAAAATGTCTTGGCTTCGGCAACTTGTTGTTTGGGGGATGGTCTTTGCAAATGTTTAGCTCATGATGGGACTTTGGGGGAACAAATGTTCCTTTTGCCAAAAGGCATGCTCTTTTGCTCTTGTGCTTAATTTTCTAAAATCAATTTGATCTTTTGTGCTTAATGCTATAAATCCAATACGGTGCTTTGATGCCTCAGGGTGTTTGCCGTAACCAGTCGTGCGACCCTCTGTATGGATAAGAGGTTACTTGAGGATAAAATCCAATACGGTGCCTTGATGCCTCGGGGTGTTTGCCGTACCCAGTCGTGCGACCCTCCGCATGGATAAGAGGTTACTTGAGGATAAAAATAACATGAGTAATTGCTTTTGTTTCTAAACCTTATATCTCACTTGTTGATTACTCACTTGATCAATTTGAGTCTTTGTTGCATATGTGAGCGTTTGTCAAAGCACATCTTTCCAAATGTTTGCTGCTTGAGTTGAGATTGACACTTGCTAGTTTTCTTGGATTCACTTAATACTTGTTTTGCCTTGGCTAGCGGTAATTATACATGTGGTGGCAGCTTTTATCATGATATAGCAAGTTTGAATCTATCTTGATCAATTCAATCTTCTTGCTTAGCTTGTCTAGCTCTTTGCTTTTGTGCTATGCTCTCTATTACGGCCTTTGTGCGATTGTGAGCTCATGCTTTTACACTTCAAGGTTTTGTGCTTGATTATTAGCAATGATAAATGCTTGTTGACATAATTGTTGAAGCTCCATAAGTTTACACTCTCATGCATTGCATTTTTGGCTCTCTTTTATGTCTTGATGAGTTCATTGCCAAAGGGGGAGAGATTTCAAATGAGTAATGCAAAAAATGTGAAAATGTAAATGTTTAGCTTATTTGCTTGAGAGGTAATCATAACTTGAGGGGGAGCATTCTTTGTATTGAGATTTTCTTATGTCTCTTGTGTTCTTAGCGATGAAATGGTCATGATGAACAATTGCTCTAGTTTATAGACCATGAGCCGCTCTCTTGCCAAACTCTTGATGTTTGCGATCCTTTTATGCTAAGTGGCCATTTTTAACTCTTTATTGGTTTTTGGCCATTTTAGTTGTGCTTCATTGAATCGCATTTTCAATTCCAAATTTTTATGCATTTGGTGTGTTGTCAATGTACTCATCAAGGGGGAGATTGTGAAGCCATGTCGATATGTGCCATGGCTTGGTTTGTGATGAGTAATTGACATTGATTACTTCCTTGTTGAGCTTAATTGAAAATGCATCTTATGGATTGAGAAAGCAAACCCCCGGACTATCCGGTAGATTACCGGACCTTCCGCTACCGGACTATCCATCGTTGTACCGGATCATCCGGTCATTTCACCTTGCGTGAGAGATATCACTACTTGAGGGGGAGCTTTACATCAAGTGATTATGTTCTGACTTTTTCTTGAGTCTTTTGGGATCTTTGCGCGTATGAGCCGCTACTCTTGGCTTGTGTGATCCTTTGCTACTAGATGGTCGTTTTCTACCTTTTACCTTGGTTTTGGACCATTTAGTTAGCTTCTTTGGTTTCGCATTTCAAGTTTGAATTCGTGTACTTGGTGTTGTTGTCAATGTACTCATCAGGAGGAGATTGAGGAACCATGTTGAGATGTGCCATGGTTCTCGATGATGATGAGTAATTGACAACGGAGTTGATTTGAGTTGACATGAGGTTTGGGTTGAAATGCGGGACTTTGAGGGTTGCATAAGCATATGCATGATTATGTTTATGGCTAACCGAAGTTGTGCAGGTGTTGGGATGATTGGCGGAGAAGGAAACGTGTTTGCTTGTCTAATGATGTGTAGGTCAATGGAGTCAACTTGATGGTCAACGGCAGGAGGATCGGGAGGACCAAGCGAAGGGTCCCGACGGGCTGGGATCGAGGAGGCTTGGGTCCGGGCGATCAAGAGGCCGGGTGAGGTCAAGGGTGATCCACACCGTACACGTGGCGGACAAGAAGCACGGAGGGATTCGCAGTTTGGCCTCAAAACCGTGGAGGTGATGAAGACGGCGTGTCGACCAAGGTCAAGAGGCGAACGGGAGGCCGGTGCAAGTGAAGGGTCCCGACGGGCTGGGACCGAGGAGACTTGACGGCGAGGTTCGCGGGACGAGGTGACACGCGTCGACATCGAGATGGTTTCCCGGTTTGGCCTCAAAACCGGTGGTCGACGGTTTCCCGGTTTGGCCTTAAAACCGGCAGTGATGGTTTCCCGGTTGAGCCTCAAAACCAGTGGCGGACGGTTTCCCGGTTTGGGCCTCAAAACCGGTGGTGGATGGTTTTCCGGTTGAGCCTCAAAACCGGTGGTGGACGGTTTCCCGGTTTGGGCCTCAAAACCGGTGGTGGGTGGTTTCCCGGTTTATGCCTCAAAACCGGTGGTGGAAGTCGCGCTTTGAGAAGCGTGCAAGGCGGTTTACCGGTTTAAGCCTCAAAACCAGCGGCGACGGATGGAGGTGCATGTGGCACCATCGTGGAGATAGCTTCGGGGTGAAGCTAAGGTGTGAAGGCCCCGACGGCGTTCGGGCGAAGGAGAAAAAGTTGGATGGAAACGCCCTTATGTGTTGTATGGGTGTGTTGTAGTGTGAGGGGCATTTCCGGGATGTGGAAATGTCCAAGAGGATAAGATGAGGAGGCTGGTTGGCTGCCCTCCCTTGAGCCTTTCATTTGAGTTGTAGGGAGAGGGCTTGAAAGAGAGGAGAGAAGAGAGGGGAGAAGAGAGGAGATGGCTCTTTGATTAAGCTTTTTGTCATCTCTAGTTTGTGTGTGCTAGGAAGTGGCTTGACATCTACATCTTTGAGCAATACAAAGTATCAATTCGTCCTCAAAGTGTTCTCCTCATCTTGAATCCCGAATTTCTTATTTCCCCCATTTTCGGAGCTATTTTCGGGTGATTTTCGATTCGCTTTTTGTGATGCGTTTTGGGATGGATCTATCGGATGAATTCGGTGCTAGGATGTATGGGAACATGCCTTGAGTAATCTTGCACAAGATCTCCCCACGAGCACTTCGAATTTGTGGATTTTGTCCAAGAACTCCCAAACCCTTGTTCTTCCATTCGATCCAAAATCCGTGGAGTTTTGGTTGGGTTTTTGGTATGGATCCATTTGGATGAGGTTCCCCATGTTGTGACGGAGTTATGGTTCAAATTTCGTGAAGTTTGGAGGTCGTTTGGTCGAATTTCGAGTTTTGGATTGAGGTTTCCCGAGCTTTTTCGCGAGCTGGTACTGTTCATCAAGGAACTTCCGAGACTTGAAGGAACTTCCGTGAATACTGTTCATCTCGGAACTTCCGACATCTGAAGGAACTTCCGACATTGATCAGAAAGTTTTTGTCGGAACTTCCGTGAGTTGTCGGAACTTCCGTCGCTGTTCACTCCGGAACATCCGTGACATGTCGGAACTTCCGTGAGTACTCAGAAAGTTTTTGTCGGAACATCCGAGACTTGACGGAACTTCCGTGAATCCTTTTACACTTCTCATCGGAACTTCCGAGAGAGGTTCGGAACATCCGCCAAGGCTTTTGGGTTGGTTCTTCCTTGCTTGATTCCGCTTTGTCCGAATTGCTTCCGCGTTTGTTTGTATCATCCCCTAACCATTCCTAGGATTAGCACATCATCTCCAATTGATATGTGTGATCTTGGTGGTTGCAAGAGAGGCGCGTTAGGTTGTAATCGGGACATAGGCCGAGTTCTTTGAAAGAATTTTTATCGGCTCCCATTCACCTCCCCTCTGGTCGCCTTCTCGGTCCTTCACTAGACCCCCTGTCTGAGCACACTAGACTCTTAAAACGTTTTAAGCACAAACCAGCAGTCGATCTGGCATTCTGAACGATTGTTCAACGACAGAGTATTCCCATCAGACGTTCACCTCACCTGCATAATGTGAGGACGAGGTCGCCAGCTTGTACCATTGAGCCGCATGTGGGACCCGCACATACACGACTGCGGAAGGCCTCACGATTCAACTCCGTGCTGAGCCTACTCACTTATCTTGCTCGAGGCCACCCTGCTGCGAAAGTACGGAAATTTCTCTGTCAAGAGGCGAAGCCTGTCTTGATTTCCTTCTTTTTCTTGCCTGTCTCGTAGGAACATCAACAGTAGCTTCCCGTGCTGACAGCTAGATCGCCGTGCTTGGATGTCTGTCACACAGGAGGGGTCGAACATGAACCTTGTGTCGTGCTCTGGAAATTGTTCCTGATGCCTACCATGCCCTTGATGCAGCATAAAGAAAAAATGAGGGTGGGTCATCAGATTTTTTATGTTAGTTTGGAATATGACATAGCTTCATGGCAGTACGTACTTATAGGGATGTGGTACTGCTGACCTGAGGATAACAGACAAATGATCGTGTTATATATTAGTACTTATAGGGATGTGGTACTGCGCATCCTCATTTTTTATGTTTGTACTTATAGGAAAAAATCATCCTTTTTGCCATATGACCCAAAATAACGAGCAATCAATGTTCAGTGTAAAATAACAGACAATCAATGCTCAGTGGTCAAGCGTGATGCAAAATCAAGAAAGGCACGTCCATACTGCTTACCAACTACTCGAGGGAGATGTGTTGTGGCGTGATGGGATTCAGGCCGTATGCTATGCCCAGAGCTTAAAAGTCTTAGAATTAGAATAAGAGTAGATTGGTTTGGGGATAGAATACCTCATTATGTAGAAGGCTGCCTAACAAACCGATATCAACTGATCAATCTCGATTAACAAATCAATAACTCTCCAAGCTAACTACTCTGTCAATCCAAACTGACTAATCCTAACGACATGTCAAGCGTCATCGTACTTCGATTAGTACTTCAGGACGGTAGAGGCCCGAAGAAGGAAGCGAGGGGCCCTGAGTAGTACTTGGATTCCCGATAATCTCCATCACGTAAAATTCTGCTTACAGATTCGTTCCTAGTGTCTCTGCAGAGGCAAATCAAGCCAATTTTTAGGTTCCACAATTCCTTGCAGTAGAAACTACAGATTTGATTGGAGCAGTGTCAATCCATATGTCACGGTGTTCGAACTGAAGATCCAGAACACGGAGTGTGAAACGGTGTTCTGTACATGTCAAAGCATGCCCAACACTCATGCATTAGAAGCCAACGTCGGCACCAATATCATCTCACAAACACGAGGTAACGTAGCCAGTTCAGAATGTTATACGCGCCAGAAAGCCCCAGTTGCTAAATCGATCGATAGTGTATAGAATTTCAGCTTTAGTGCAACGCTGTGCCAGCTGGAAGACGTAATAACGACTGGTAAGGAAGTCCAAGTTGCTAAGCGGCACTACATACTAGCTCCGGATCCATAAAATTCTACTTAAATTTAAGGCAAAATAAGTGAGGCTAGAACTGAGCACCAGCCTTTGCACAGTGCAAGAGCTCCTGATGCGTCCTAATCCTACGTGCCGTGATAAATTAAGAACCTATGTAGGCAACGTCCATGAAGAATTAATCTCTGCATCTCCTGATGTGTTATCCTCCCACTGGCCTGATCTTTTATAGTCGAGATATCGTAAGATTATAGGTAGCGTTCAAATTTAATTCAGGTCCACAGATGGAGTCAGAACTTGTACTTTATTAATTATCATGTCAATGTAGGCTAAAACTTAGTTCAACTTTCTGACAATCTTAAGGATACCTTGAAGTAGTGAAAAAAAATCATCCATTTTAATATTTTATAAAAGATTATATATATCAATATTTCAGCCTCTTCATTGATGGATGCTTATAGCTGTCAATTATTGCCAATCATAAGTTCAAGTTTGAGGTAGAACTAAAATGTCCAAGGCTCGGAACATCTAAAACAGAAAACTCAAATAAAAGAGAGTCTATTGTTTAAACAACATCTGTTGGGTGGAAGAAACTCCATCGATCATTGCAGAAAAGGAGCATATCTTCTCTTTTTCTTTGTTAC
Organism: Eragrostis nindensis; assembly: GCA_012490785.1. Taxonomy (NCBI): domain Eukaryota; kingdom Viridiplantae; phylum Streptophyta; class Magnoliopsida; order Poales; family Poaceae; genus Eragrostis; species Eragrostis nindensis. Next base: position 441,355 of record JAAXCT010000455.1, read on the forward strand.
CCAGAGGAGGGCGCAGCTAATTAGCAGCTGAACTACAGTGCTTATATATCTACGACAAGGGAAAATGAGTAACTTTGTAGTACATCTTCGCAGAGTAATGCATAGGTTTTATTGCGTGCCTTGTAAGCACATATATAACCAGACACTATTGAGTCAAGAATCAAAAAGTTAGAGGAAACAAATACACTGGACCACCCCAGAACATTCAAGGAAACTGAGCAGTTGCGAATCATTCTTGGCGTTTTAAAAACTGCATGTAGATATGTTTGCCACGTGTGCCATGCGGAAACCACTTGGAGACTTCAAGTACATGTTTTCAGTCGATAAGGGAGTAAATATTACCAGAGTAGGAGATGAGGGACAAAAAGTGTACTGAGATCATAAATCAAGGACTGAGGTTGGATAATATATATAGCCTCTGGTTCCATCTTTCAGCAGATCCTCACAAATAGCATCTCATATACATTCAACTTCTACTGATGCATTCCACACATGCATGCATGCATGGTAGGCATCAGGAATGGTTTTTTGAGGACAATCTTCCATATTTCTCGTGGCGTTGTGCTATCTCTGCCGCGTCGTTCAAGGGCCAAGCAGGCCAAGCGTCAGGAAACCATCGGAAAAACCAACAGCAGGTTCTAAATCAGGCCATGAGCTGGGCTCGAGCTGCAACACTGGCGCAGGGGAGGTCAGTTCGGATGCTCTGCCATAACGACGTCCTCCAAATCAGTAACGTCGTCGCGATGCCCACTAGGCAGCGAACATTGAGATCAGAACGAACCACCATGCGGCGCCGCATCAACCGTAGCGGCTTGGGCAGGAGCGGCACAACACATTCAGCAGGGCACGGAACACACGAGTTTTTCAGCATGACCTATGTCGCCGCTTCGTGACGACCACTGTATTCATGTTCCTGTTTATCTGTCCGTGATTCTTTGTGTCCTGATGTGTGAAGCTCTTTACGCAAGTATTCCAAAAAATGGGGCTTCGCAGAGAGTGAACTGACCAGAGTTAACGTACGACTGTTTTTCAAAACATTGATAAGTGTGTGACACCATGTACTTGTTGACATGTTCTTGATTCTACGTTCTGTACAGAAAAACAACATTTTTAATTCTGACGTGTTTTTTGCTTTTAATAACACTACTATCTAACATACATTTGTTTATAGTTCCTTATAAATTAAAAATATCCAATCGTTAGTGAAGTTTTCAAATTTCAAATACATGGCGTCACAATAAGTCAGTATGCTAGCCATTTTTCTTTTTTTATAAAAAGATCAGCTCTGATACAGAACAAGATGCAGCAAGCATATTCAACCTTGCATGTATTCGACCTTACAATTTTCACTCAATAATAAACTTACGAAATATTCTCGAAAACTCAATTGGTTATCTTAGGAAAATAAATCCACTATGCCCCATGTTGAGCCATATAGCTAGGTGGCTGTTGTTTTGGTTAAATGGAGGAGGGGTGTGGGACAGGTGAGAAGCTGGTTTTCACTCTTGTTGTCCATGGCAGCATTCCCTTCATTCAAGTTTCATGTTTCCCAAACTAAATTTTGTCTTCTTTTAGTGATGGCGTGGCAGACAAACTTTTTAGTTGGTTCAAATTTGCTTGAATTGGTGAACATCGACACCGTACCCAATCTTAATTATGCTATTTTTTTGTCCAAAAACAGTATGCTATTTGACATCTATTGTACAATGTTTCTTATCATGAAAAATAGACAACACTTGTTGAACGGAGGATACGGGTTCGACAAGAGTATTTCTTGTTGAACACCGAAATCGACTTTACTTCTTGTCAGCCAGATAATCTTGGATGTTAAGAAAGCTGTGTTTCTACTAAAGGTAACGTCCAAAATTTATTTATTCTGTTAGAGCATGCACAAACAATCTAAATCCAGTTACTGATACATGAAGCCATGTGACAAACTGAATGTTGGAGGGGGCCTAACAGATGGCCTCGTGATAAACTGAATATCGTTAATCTGATATGGTGGTGGAGGCCTGCTAGGGATTCTGTTTTGAGATGGGTTTAGGTTGATTCCATCTTTTTTTAAAAGGCTTGTGACCCAAGCCTAGCCCTATCAAGCAGTGCAAATATAGCAATGTCAACATGGTGCCCAATTGATCTATCTGCAACAGAAACCTGATTGTAAGACAGCGGCGCCTCCAGCTGTTCAGTGGCTATGGAAGTCTTTTTGTGGTTGTTATTACAAGATCGGCTGAATACGCAAAACCTGCTAAGAAGAAAAAGATTCATATCCCGTCAGTGAATTGTGTGCTATGCCCATCTAATACAGAGGAAACGACCCATCATTTCTTTGGATGTTCTTTTGCACAAATGTGCTGGACTGTATTGCATATCGTTTGGGATCTTTCACTGCCGGTGGTAGAAATGGTTCAGGAATACAAAAGTCAGTTTATGGTAGAATGTTATATGGAAGTTATCACAGTTGCAGCGTGGACCATATGGACGCATCAGAATAGCATCATTTTTTATAGAGGTGTTCTTAGTTTCCCTAGATGCAAAAAAAAAAAGACGGAGTTTAGATCTCTCTTTTTGCTAACGATAGAAAAGAGCAAAACCAAGTCTTAAGCAGGACATAGAGCTCTGGCTGGCTTCTCTGTTCTCCATCAAAAAAAAAAAAAAAAGAAGAAGAAGAGAGAAGCCCTCACCAGAGGTCACTGGTAGGGGGAGCAGGCATGACTTTTAAGAATGGAATTTAACAGATACCACATACGAAGGAAAAATTAAGAGGAATGAACTGCAATGCAAACCGTGTGCATATAGTGCAAGGGAGAACATCCTCGATACTTATGGAGTATTTGATAGATATCCTAGAATGCAAAAAATATTGAAACAATCAGGAGGGGTCTTCTCTTAAGTAAAAAATAAAATAATCACCAATGGCCAAAATACTTTCTTTTCCACGGGAAATCAGCAGGTGCTCTGCCTTTTGATTAAGAAGGATGAAGAAGAAGTCCAAGGTCTCCTCTGTGCAGACATGGCTACGATCAGCGGGATTGATGGCCGAAATAATAATTGAACTTCAATGCTTGTGGACAGAGTACGGCATCCAATTTTAAATATCATTCTTGATATATATGAGGATTCTAATTAGTAAATTTGATTCTGCAATTAAGTTGTCTACCTGGTTCACATCCTTCAGCTGTTCCTTACAAAGAGATTCACGCGGTCAAACACATAAGATGCAATCCGCACATTGTAGGAATGGTAGACATCAGTAATAATATCTGTGGACTCTGTGGACCTTATTCCAAATTCCTCTAAACGAGGATCTATGGTTGCCATCGGATCAACACACACACGGCCGCTTCTAGCTACAAACTTGGACGGAGTAATAAGAAACTAAAGATCATAGAACCAATCACCAGGGGTCATGAAGGACCATGGCACTAAGAACATAGTGCGAGTAGCTAGCCAGTGTTCCGATCGAACACTACGAACTGACAGAGTGCGGGCAGGTGGGCAGTGTTCACGACGCGGGTTTCAGCAACATGATCAGCGCCTCGCGCGGGCAGCAGGCGTAAAACATATTCTCGAGCCGGCGCGTCTTCGGCGGCGTCCTCTCGCACAGCGTTGTCCTTGCACAGGCGCGCGCGTGGGAAGCAGAGCGCGTCGGCCAAGCAGCAGAGTTGCGCGCCACCGGTTCGTCCCGCATCAGAGGGGTAGCGTCGTTGCGTGGGCAGCAAAGTGCGGAAGGTCGGGCGTTGCGCTGACAGCTGGATGACGGGAACCCCTCCCCTTGGTTGGGGCTTGCCATCGAGTCTTTATGTTGCGTGTTAAAGTATAAGGGATATGGTTCTGTGATGTGAGTGAATGATTAACAAATTAAATACTCAGACTACTTGAACTTGACTACTAACATAACTGACGATCCACAAAGTGCAGCGTTACCGCTTTTCACAGGATCGAGTCGGAAGTGCCGATGAACAGACACAGATAGTACATCATATAAATAACACAAATTAAGTCTTTAACTTATTACATTAGGTCCGAATTAAAACATTGAGTCGCACAGCGGAAGTCTAACAACGATACAAAAACAAGGTCCAGATAGATGATACAGAAAGCGACGATGCGCTCACGATATAGGAATCCGCATCACAAGCCCGATAATGCGAACTCGAGCACCGCTCACTCCTCAAGCTCCCAGTGGACGGTCCAGCCCTCAGGAGGCTGTCCCTCCCACTGGCCGCCTCCACCAGAAGAGTCAGGGATGAAGGTACTACCTGCACAAAACATTAAAGAGCCAAACCCTGAGCAACTAATACTCAGCAAGACTTACCCGTAAAAAATGGCCAACTACAGCCGACTCCTAACATGCAAAGGCTACAAGGGCGGGCTGACTCAAACTTGCGAAAAACAGCACTAATTACTGAGTCCTTACTTTCAAGTTTTAGCTCAAATTAAGTAATTAGCCAAGTATCATGTTTTGCGCTAACAACTAAAACAAGCAAGTAAAACATACAAGTATACTGTAAATAAATAAAGTAGTAGAGCATATATCATCATATCATATAACATCATCCATAACCACACTACGATGTGACGCAGTGAACAAGTGGGTGCTCATTTCCGAGAGCGACGGCATCGATGTACATCCTGCAGGAGAAACCTGACCACACTCCATATGCGCCCGCGAACAAACCACATATGGCAACCTTTCACCTGTGCACCACCAGAGCAAAGCCGAATCCTACTCCTCCCGAGAAAGGGTCCTCCCGACACGGTCCCCGTCCCAGACGTACTCCCCGTTCAGGAGGTGATCCGTTCTCTCCCAACAGTACCATGATAGAAAGAGATAGGTATCCACTAGACATCCAGTGCAACACAGGCTACGTCGGTTTACTGGGCCCATAAACACCAGCATATGAATCAGTACGTTCGAACTTGCTCAACAGGGCCAATAATGAACGGTCCTTAATCGACACAGACGGGGCTACCACCGTGAAGGCCCAGCCTTCTCAAATCATCCTATACAAACAAATCCCTGTCCGGTCTCCAACAACCTATAATTCTTCTAGTACAATCCAGGGTGTCTTGGTCCTATCTCGCTAGCGAGACATACCACTCGACTTCTACCGATCACTAGCAACTAAGCATAGCAGCGCTAACGATTGACAGAAGACCATCATACTACTAACAGGGACATCAAGGGTAATCAGGAAGGGTATACCTAATGCAATTCTAAGGTTCAAATCAACTCCTATAAACCTAGTGCACAAACAAGCTAGACTCCAACCATAGTGATAAAAAGAAAAATGCAAATATAGGACAGAATGCACCGGGGCTTGCCTGACTCAAGAACAACACTAGCAAAGTCAGTGGTGGTGTCAGTCTGATGCTCCTCCTGCGCCTGCTCCGGCAGCCGGAAGTCCAGAGGCTCCGGAGTCTCCTAGGTCACTATACGTCATGACAAGGAAATAATGCATGTTAGATGCAATAACATGATGCAATTAAATTTAAGTTGATTACTTAAATTAATAAAATTTCAAAATTTAGTTTATGTCCAGTGGCATTTTTCTGGAGTCAAGTACCACTGGAAGTAAATTACTGTGAAGTTTCATGATTTATTGAGGCGGATTATTTTTAACAAATGAAACAAGACAGCAGATTAAATAAATCATCAGAAAATAATTAAGCATTAACTGACAGTGGAAAAATGATCTGTAAGTGTGTATTCAGATTCTTTACAAGCATGAAAGATTTTGCGATTTATTGATTTACACAGAATTTATTATGATTTAAACAATATTTAACACTTATGAAATTTTCCAGAAAACAGATAAGTGATTTTGTTCAGTTTGACAATTTCGTTGGATAGACCTGGATACAAGGAGTCCAACAAAATTGGTTTCGGATTTGTCTGAGTTGTATTTGATTTATTATGAATTTTGGAAGATCCTGTGATTTTCTGGAAAATTAAAGATATTCGCGAAAAGGAAAAACAGCCGGACCAATCGCATCGTGGCAGCACGCGTGGCCACAAAGTGCTCGGCACACTGGATCCCGGCGCAGCCGCACCAGATCCGGGCGCGCGCGCACGCCGGCGCGGCGGGGCGTGGCGGCGGCAGCCGGCCGTTCCGGCGGCTAGAAGGGGAGAGGGGGCGAACGGAGGGGCCCTTGGTGCTCACCGAGCTCTCACGAGTCTCGACGGAGGGGATGGCGATGACGGGGAGGTTCGGGCGGCGGCCGATGTCGAGGAGGCGGCCCGGCAATGGCGGCACGGCGGCGTTCCGGCGAGACAGGACGCCGAGGGGCGAACCAAGGCGAGCTCGAGCTTCAGCGTGACGGCACGGACCTCGGAGCGGTAGACTCGGAGGGTGAAGCTCACCGGCGGAGTGGTGGGGCGAGGTTGACCGGCTGTGGGGAAAACTTGGTTCCCGGCGAGTTGAGCTGCGGAGATGAGGAGATAGGGAGTCAGGGAGATTCGCAACTTGGTAGAGAAGTTTCCAGCGCGAGGAATTGGCGCGAGACTCACCGGGCGCGGCGGAAACGACGGCGAACTCGGAACTTTGTCACCCGGCGGCCATGGCGGCAATGCCGTTGGATTTGGCGGCCTCGCGCAAAGCTGAGGAGAAGGAGCGGCAGGGACAGCTGGAGAGCTTGGCGCAGCTCCTGGCGATGGGGCTCGGCGGTGCGGTGGCTTGACGGCGGCGTGCCGAGCCGCGGCGAGCGCGGCTGGCAACGACGCGAAGAGAGGCGGCCTGGGAGGCTAGGGTTAGGGTTTGGCGAGGTGAGGGAGAGAGACCGGTGGCGTTCGCGTTTAAGGAGGAGGTGGCCAGTCGAGGGCGGGGTCGGGGCGGCACGACGAGCCGTACGTCGACGTCGACGTGGCGCAAAGGCGCCGGGCGGGCTCAGTGAGAGAGAAGCCGCTGACGAGTGGGCCCGGCGGCATCTTTTCCATTTACCGGATTTTCCAGGCTGTGACAATTCAAGAACTTGTGCTCACTTTTAAAAATAATAAACAAGCTCCTAAATTCACAAAAACTGGCTAGGTGAAAGATAGAGATATGCTGAACACGATGGTGTAACATGCACATCAAGATTTTGAATAGAATTCAAACTGGAGCTGGTCAAATTTGGACACTTTTGAAAGTTTGGGCATTTATTAAAATACCTAAACAGTGCCCAAAAATCCTGAAACAAATTTTACAAATCACTAATGGATCTCTAGTTTGCTCAGGATTTTTGAGAAGGGGGCAGTTGCATTGAAAAACATGGAGTTACTTCACAAGGATCAAATTTGACCCAAATTTGAAGAAACTTGAATTTCATGCTGCCAGATTAGTCAAATTAAAAGGGGAACTTCCAGACATCCAAAAATTACGAGAAATTCTGGGAACATATAAATACACAGCTCCAACTTCTCTTTTGGGTCTGGCTAGGTTTGAGCAACAGAATTTGAATAAAAATTCGAGGAACAGCAGGATTTGCACAAACTTCTCTGAATTTTTAGGGAACCTTCCAGAATTTCAAAAAGCATGGAAAACTCTTCAAAATTCTCATTTAAGATGTGCTTGCTGCAGAAATTTTTATTTGGGCAAGTTGTTATTGAAATTTTTTATTTGCTTCACAGGCATTGTTTGACATTTATTTGAACATTTATTTCTAATTTGAAGTTTGAAAAGGATTTGGGTTCAGTTCAGTTTGGGTGTTTGCATATCTTCATTGACAGTGACACGGGGTGTCACACAAAGAGCTCACAGTCTTGAGATATCTATATGGTATATATGTTTCGTGTGAATGATGATTGTATCATGTTTGCTGGCACATTACCTTTATTTTAGAACTCGTGACGAATCACCTTTCTAATTGCTTGGATTAGTATGTGCTGAATGACTACGCTGTCTCCTTTCAAAAACCAATGGTTACAAACATCAATTTTCACAGAAGTACTGAACCAAAATTAGACCATTGAGTTATGAAAAACAAGCACATTGCAAAAACCAATACTTTTTGTGTTCTTTTACTTGAACCCAGGCATATATCATGCAGTACTGATTTGAGGTTGACCTCAAGGCCCAGGTAGAATGTTTGAGGCTGACTCAGTCCATCATTACGCTATGTTGGTGGATATTAATATGTGACATCACACAGGCAGTGACGGTCAGACGGAGACGTGGGGTCGAGCGACTTTGAGATATTTTCAAAAGAATATCATGATATCATGTAAGAAAAAAAATCAAATTTCCTTGAATATGGCTCCCTTCAACTAAAATTTGCATATTGTTCTTCCATTGGCGCCATCAAATTTCATTTATGGCTCCGCCACTGCACACAGGAATGACCCAGTGAGCCTTCGCTGGACGGTGGAGTACTGTACTTAGCTGCATCGGGAAGTTTGACGCCTCTGGCTGTCTCATTGGCTTTGGCAGGGGAACCGTACGTGGAAGTTCTTACAATCATGCTGGCTACGCCATATTGGTATGAATGTTAGCTTCACACGCCCCTGGCGTCGATGATATTCCCGACCAGACCGACTCGATTGCACCCGCAGCTGCAAAATATACAATACAATCCGTGAACCTTGTTGGCTTATTTTGGGAGAGTAAAAAGTGTTTAACAACAGCAAGAATATCAGTGAGGCAGAGGTATCAGATCAGCAGCCGGACCAGTAACCACGGAAAAGATCCCCTTCCTGATGCCTCCTATCCCCAGCTTGCGTCCAGCGTGCAACTCTGATATTGTGGTGCTTTTTCTCTCGCTCCATCCCAATCCCTATCTGCCTGACTCCATTTACATAGGCATAAGCCATATCGGGAGTTGAGAAAGAACGCCTATATTGGCTGGTTGTTCACCCTAAGATATAGCTAGGGCGGAAGCTTGTGCCGGCGTCAGCTTTGCTCCCAGTAAAGCAAGAACTAGAGCCACTATATAGGGCCATCCTTACGCAGTGTCCGCCACTTAGGCTCCATCATTTTAGGCCTATTTTGTACTAGTGCCACTTAGGCTGTACCGCGTGTCATGCCGTTGCTGCTCATGGGAAAATCACGTAGGTGGCTGTTGTGCTCTCACGCTCCTCCTACGGCTACATGCCGAGGCCTACCAGAGAATCGTTGGTGGGGCAGCATTATTTGCCTGCCTCACCTCCGTTCCGCAAGATACTGCGACCTGCATGGCGACCCTTGCTTTCACTTGGACCGACCATGGGCAAGACCTAGGACGAAACTAGAAACACAGCACAGACCTCGTGTCAAGAACGGCACCAGAATCAGCCAGCCGATGGTCTGCAAATGATCAATGAAATAAATGTTTTGGCATTCACCTCACTTACGGTTAATCCTTAGAATATTTACTGCAAAAACAGTCGTCTTCTCCGGGCACAACACTCTTTGCGTCACCGAATAGTTGAGTGTGTTGCTTTGACATTTGCGGAACAGAACAAGGACGCAAACAGAGTACTACAGATATGTATTTTCTGAGTCCTTTCATACTTCATTCATTTTCCCTGAACCCCGACCCCGAAGCCGAGCTCTACGGGCATCTGAACTGGCGCGGCGGCGTGAGGAAGACGTTCCGTTCCACTTGCCGAAGATGCCGAACCGGTTCAGCTGGACCCTGGCTGGCTTGCCGAAGTCCGGCAGCGCTCCCCATTTCTGGTGGTCAGGAGCTCCGGTGGTGGAGACTTGCTCTGCTCTGGCGAGCGCTATTCTCCGTGAGTGCCGCTGCAGCTCCATTTTCTTCGCAGAGACCATGTGCATCAACGTGGCCGCTCCAGCTCCACGGGAGGGCCGAAACTTGAGTCATCAGAATGGCTACGAAAATGGTTCCCGATGCCTAACATGCCTCAGGGGTTCAGTTTCCATTTTGCGTGTCGTGTGGAAGCATAACAATATACTAGGAGCAAATGTTTTTTTTCGTTGAAGACCGTGTTACATAGTATAGGCGTACAGATATCTCCTTTTTTTCATTTGACCAATTTTATTGATTTTGAACACAGATATAATGTAGTCAATAATAAAAAATTACATCTGTCTGCGCAGGGATGTACTTGTGAATTAAAATTTCTTACTCTTAACATGGACTGGGAGCCTATCTCGAAATATTGAATGACTCCAAAGCCTACCGAAGCTACAGTGCACAGGCTGCAACTGTGTTTGGATTAAAAACTGTTTCTCTTTAGGAAAATGAAGGTGATAAGCTGAATACAATCTTACGGCGTCCAGAATAAAACAATGCGTCTGTTTATTCAACTTGCACGCCCACTAACAGCTGAGGCGCGCGGTGGTTGTACTCTATAACTGCAATCTTACTGGTAGTGGGTGTGCAAATTGGTAGTGGGCATCAGGGGTGCGCAGAATGGAATTTTACTGGTTCTTGGTTCTACATACCGCTCCATGTGCCGGTTGGAGAAATAATAATGTGCTGCGGATAAACCTGATCGAAGGGAGAGCCATGCCAAAATGAGTTGGTTTTTGCAATAAGTGAAGGACTTTGCAAGTGACAGACATGCTAGCTAGAGTGTTAGATTAAAGAGTGTCTCATCGAATGAAGATCACTAAGAGAGGTGTAACGAAGGATACGAAGGGAGAAGAGGATACTACAAATTCTCTCGAAACAAGCATGCGGACCGGCTCTGGCTGCTACTCCTCTGCCCGAGACTGCTGTGCACATTGATCCTGTTGCCAATGATCACACTATGCGCACCGGAGGCAAGACTGGTTTTGGGCTTCCTGTGCAGCGTATGAATCTTCACATGGCCACTCTTTCACCACTCCTGAAGATGTATCGAGGTGCTCTCGCAGATCCCAACTGGCGTGATGCCATGATTGAAGAATACACTACCCTTCAGGGCAATGACACCTGGAATCTTGTCCCTCGTCCCTCTGGTGCCAATGTTGTGACTGGTAAGTGGGTGTTTCGCCACAAGTTTTGTGCTGATGGGATCGCTACAAGGCTCGGTGGGTTCTTCGTGGATTTACACAGCAGCCAGCTGTTGACTTTGGTGAGACCTTCAGTCCCGTGGTAAAGCCAGCCACCATCCGCACTGTGTTATCTGTTGCACTCTCTCATGATTGGCCGGTTCAACAGCTTGATGTGACGAACGCCTTTCTACATGGCACTCTGACTGAGACAGTCTACTGTGAGTAGCCTTCTGGGTTTGTCGATTCAACTCATCCGGATCATGTTTGTCGTCTCAACAAGGCTCTTTATGGTCTGAGGCAAGCTCCTCGTGCCAGCTGGTACAGTCGCTTTGTGTCAGACCCTATTTCTGGAATCTACTGTGCATTCTGTATCAGTCCCTGGATCAGTAGCTGATACGCACAAGAACACAGATATGATATTCAAAAGCATACTTCGCATAAATAAATAAGTATGATACCTGATATAGGACCCTTAGTGGCGGCACGACAAGGATTCAAAACTATCCAAGTACATCCGACCCACTAGAGGTGAAGCAGACAGCGGAAACCATGGCCCAACGCCACAAGCAAACTTGAGAAGCAGAACCGAAAACCCAATCGTCGTCGTTTTCTACGAAGTCTCCTCCTACTAAACCAACAATTGCAAACACGTGAGTACATAAGGTACTCAACAAGCCCTATACTACACAAGGGTATATATACATGCATATTTGGTCTTAGCAAGGAATAGGCTGTATGGTTCATTTGCAGCAAGCAAATTTTATGCAAGGTTCACTAAGCAGGTGAAGGAGTTCTTTAGATAAAACAGAAGTAACTGTCAATATTTTAGTTGGTTGGCCCTGGGGGAGTATGAAGCATTCCCGCCAGTTCCCAAGTTTTAGTTGGGCCTTCTGACCTCAATTGGTCATAACGACCCGGCACACTTGCCATCACTTCCAAAACACGAGCAGACTACTGCTCACTCACACTTCAAGGAAAGAGAGGTGGCTAATCATATCGAACTCAACATAGATGCGTCATATGCCGTGACAACGTCCATCCGGATGAATTTTACACTCTGCAGAGGTTGTACATCTTTTCCCACGAGCTACGCACCCTTTGCAAGGGGGTACGCAACGCTTATTCCATCTCCTCCGAGTAGTCTCACAAGTCCACCACGAAATCACACTCAGGGGCTTGTGACATGAAAGGTCACATAATGGCACAGTACACCTGTAGTAGATAGCAGGGTATGTCGTGCTCCTGTAACTGATGGCAGGATCCTGTAACATATACAGGACATGCGGCACTCCCGTGAGCTGACAACAGGTTCCGCGAGCCGGATCACGGGTACGTTTCCCGGATCTTCTCCGGAGCTTCCGTCGCCTCTACTGGCCTCCAGATGGAATTTGCAAGAGTACCAAGAAGGTAGGATAAGTCCTTCCCATACAGGTTCCGTGGTTGTACGAGAATCATCTTGTTAAAGGTTGAATGAACCGGTCCTTATGTGGCCGGGCAAGCACCATGTCTCCCACACTAGGGGACTATCACATAATCCATCACATCATCATTCACTTACTAATGGCCTTGCCCGCAATCCAACCATCCCATCACTGTCTCCATCATCACCTAACACAGTTGTGCTACTCCCAACCCCAAATATCACGCACACCACCAAACTCATTTCACGCATTTGCAAAAGTATATAAGTGAGTAAGGTGTGGCAATGTAGAAACATTGCGAGGGGTCCTAAGCAGTCTAGTAGCAAGGGAAAGCGCCATCATAGAAGTGATGGGACTATCCTAGGGTTATCAAGGTGACAGAAAAATTAAGGGTAAATAAGGATTAAGATATTAACGCCTTAAGTAACAGACATCAATATCAATAAGCAAGTAGGACCATAACTACACAATCAGTAAAATAACAAGTAATGCATAGTACGAGAATAGGCAATATAGGTGCATTGCGAAAACAGTAGGTTCAATCATGATCAAGGAGAAGTAGAGCTTGCCTGAAGAACGCTATCCTATTCTTTCAATTCTGGATCTTCGAGTTCTTCCGTCGAAGTTGATGTCTTCGAGTCCTCCTTTTAAGCTTATATCTTCTGACTCATCCTCGGGCTTGGATTCTTCAACTCATCCTCGAAGCTTGGGTCTTCTAGATCTTCCTTGAATTTTCCTGGCTCTTCCTCGGACCTCACGCAAGCTAGCGTATAAAAACATATCGTATAATCAAACTACCGCAAAACAAATAAAGATCGAAAAGAGCCAAATAAGATCCAACTAACTCCAATAAGAACGATCGAACGCCGATGAAGAACAAGAGTCGCAAGTCATGCATGATTCATTAAGTTTTACTTTAAGGAGGCTTTTATTATCTTAAGAAGACTATTAGGAGTGATGCATCGAGTGCTAAGGCTTTTGATGTAAAAGAGGGATGCTAAACCATGAGAGGTGCATGCTTGTTTGTGAAGGTTGAAAGGAGCGGGTGTACGTGTTTCTCCGTACATTTGCGGCACTATGGCTTTATATAGGTCGTAACCCATATAAAGATTCATGCAACATGTGTACGAGTGCAAGGTGTGTCACCCTAATTACTTAGCTATAGATTGAGGTATTACCTAATGGTGATTAGCTATTGTATTATCTACTGCATTAATTACTAATACTAAGCTATGAATTATTTGTCATGAGCTGGGCGCATGACGGGGACACGTGTACGTGATCATGCATGGTATGATGTACGGTTGCAAATAAAATACAATTAATTAACCGATAAAGGACAAACTAGCAAATAAGAGAGCAACGAACAATAACTCCAATAAAACTCAATGAAAGACGATTTATAGAGAGATTAATAAATCAATAAGACTTGGTATAGGTCGGTGGCAACATTGGATTAAGATTGATTAAGCGATGGTTAAGCTAGGTTAGGGTTGAGGTTGAGTGAAAGTAACGGAGGTTGCGATACTTTCTTGTGAAATGACACAATAAGATGGGTTAGGTTCGGCGATAAAGGTGAACGAGCATTCGTGGCATGAGAGACTGGCATCGCATGATTTGCCGAGAGGGGATTATAACAAGAGAGTGAATCTTGAGTATGGATGGCTCGTAGATGTGTTATAGAACTTTGAGATTAGTACCAAAGGGTACTACGCGTTTCTACGAACGCGTGAGCGTAAGAATCGCTCAAAACGGAGCTCGGATGGAAAAGATACAGAGATTTGAATATTTAAGGGCTTATATGTGAGAACTAAAAGGTTCTGAGGGCTTATTTGTAATTACAGAAAGGGTAGAGGGACCTATATGTAATTATGGAAAAGTTTAAGGCCCCATGTGCAAAAAGGTAGGGGCTGAATTGTAATTATAGACAAGTATAGGGATGTTTCTGTAAAAAGGCAGGACCTAAACAGAATTACTAGAAAGATCAGGGGCTTATCTGTAAAATGTACAGGGACCGGGATTTTCCTGGAATTTCTGGAATTGTTTTTGAATTGGAAAAGGGGTGGTGGACTAGATCCACGGTGAACCGAGGGAGCTGTGGGTCTATGGTCCATATAGACCAGGTGCACGGAACTCGGTTCGGGTACTGTGGGTGGCCGGAGCGATGCGCCTACGGCGGCGCTTGGCCGGAACCCTCACCGGCGGCAGCTAGAATGGCGGAGGGACGACAAGAGCATGACATCGGGGTTTGGACAGCGAAGGCGGAGCCGGGGCTGGAGCATGTCGTCGACGGCGAGCGCTAGCGCGGCGGCGCGGGCTAGCCGGAGATGTGCGCGGCGGCGGCGCTAGAGGGAAACTCGCGCGCGTGCGCGTTTTCGCTAGTGCGTGCTGCCGGGCGGGTGTGCGCTGCTGTGGCGGAGGTGGTGCGCGCGCGAGAGACGCGCCAAGCGAGGCCGGGAGGAGGGCTGTTGCCGAGCTCGCGCGGCGGCGAAGGGAGGCGCGTGGTGCGCGCTAGGTTTCAGCCCGAAAGGGCTCGGGTTTAGGCTCGGGGTAGGCTAGATAGGGGAGCAGAGAGCAGTAGAAGCAAAGAGAGGAAGAGGAGCTCACCGGAGCACGGAGATCGGCGCGGCGACCGGAGTTGGGGAAGAAAGGGTATTCCGGCGATTGGGAGGCTGTTGTGCTCGATTGACGGAGCAGTGGTGTTGTGGAGGTAGAGAAGAGGATGACGGGTCTATTTATAGGCCGGAGGAGGCGGCTTGGCCGGGAAATATCGCCGACAACGATATTTCCGGCCGGCGAAGATTTTTCGAGTGCATTGAAGGCGAGGAGCTTGCGCAGCGGCTAAGGTTTGCGGTGTCACGTGGGTTTGTCAGGCCGGCTTTGACGCATGGTCCACGAAGCGGCGCACCTGGACGGCGACGATGGAGTCGGCGGCGAACTTGTGAGAGCGCGAAATGCGGAGAAAAGATTGCGGCGCCGCACTGCGCGCGTTGACCTCGGGAACGGGCGAGCTGGCGTCACTGAGGGATGGCTACAGTAGCCAGGGCGTGAGCTGGAAAGGGAGGAGAGAGAAGGGAGAGATAAGGGCGACGGCGAGAGAGAAGCTGCGGTGGCGGCTGAGCTGGAGGTAGAAGATGACGGTGGCGCGGGAGTGGGCCGGACTGGGCCGTAGCGGCCAGGGGGAGAGGAAAGGGGCCGCGGCCCGCTGCGTGGAAATAGAGGGAGAGGGAGAGAAAGTGGTGCGGGCTGGGCCGGTGCGAAGGAAAGGGAACACGGCCCACGGCGGGAAGAGGAAGAAATGGGGAGAAAAAGAAAAGGAGAAGTGGGCTTGGGCTGGCTGAGGAGAAGAAATGAGAATGAGGCCCAGAGGGATTTAGGGAATTAGAAAAGGTTTGATAATTTCTGAGACTTGAATTTGAATGGATTTCAAATTCTTTCAAGGACAAAAGCCAAACATTTATTCCAAATAAATCCAAATAAACGCAGAAATGCATATGGTGGGATTTATGCAAGTTTGAAATCCCAAATATTGAAATTCAAAGTGTTTTTGCTAAACTTGAGATATATTTCATTTAATTTGTTGTAAAATTCAAAACGGTTCAAATTTTTAGTGATCTTTAAATGAAGCAAACACTTGAGCACCAGTTTTATTTTTCAAAGTTTTTCTTATTCGCACTAAGTTTAAATTATTTTAGTTAATTTTATTTTAAAAATTCATGGCAAGATAAGAGTTAGAGAAAAATTTAAATTTTGAGTGATTTTTTTTTTCCTTTTCATTTTTGGGATGTTACACTTTGCAGCTCATATTATGTCTCTTGGTTTTGTTGGTGCTAGGTCAGACACTTCGCTCTTTATTTATCGACATGGCTCAGACACTGCGTATCTTCTACTTTATGTTGATGATATCGTCCTCACAGCTTCTTCAGCTCACCTGCTTCGACGGATTATTGATGCTCTGACCGCACAGTTCTCCATGAAGGACCTCGGCGCCCTTCACCATTTTCTTGTTGTCTCTGTCACTCGGAGGCATGGTGGCTTGTTTCTCTCTCAGCGGCAGTACATGATTGATATTCTTGAGCGTGCTGGCATGTCTGACTGTAAGCCTTCCTCTACATCGGTGGACACATGTGCCAAGCTTTCCCCCGACGGCTCTCCAGTTGCAGATGCTACCCATTATCGTGGTCTTGCTGGCGCCCTCCAATACCTCACCTTCACCAGGCAGGACATTGCTTACGCCGTTCAGCAGGTCTGTCTTTATATGCATGACCGTTGCGAGCCTCATCTTGCGCTAGTCAAGCGCATTCTTCGTTATGTTCGGGGCACCTTGGATTATGGCTTGCAGTTGCATCGTTCTTCAGTCACAAATCTCGTTGCCTACTCTGATGCTGATTGGCTGGTTGTCCGGATACCCGCCGTTCTACTTCAGGTTATGGCGTGTTTCTTGGTGATAATCTTATTTCCTGGTCTTCCAAACGTCAGTATAGGGGACAGACCAAGAGCATGGCTAGTGAACTGCAACACCTCTTGGTGTCTGCTCCATCCTGGTGACTTCCATCGAGCAATTGAGCTAGGGCACTGAAGGGTATGTTGTTCAATCATAAGTCAGTCCTTGATTACTGATCACTGAGCAAGTTAGGACAATCAAGCTAAGTTTTCCTTGTAGCTTGTGCCTCTTGCCTGGCCATACACGATATATGTCTCTAGAGACAAAATACATACACCATTTTTTCTAAGAACACAGATTGCACGTTTTTTGCGCTAGGATGAGGGGACGGTCGCTATTTGAAATAGAGCCCACCACTGGGTCATGGCAGCCGTTCGATCCGACTACCACGGCTTGGATCTGGTATTTTTAGTCGGTCGACGCAGACTACGGGGCAGTGCTGCAAGCCAACCTAATCTGCACTGCGCTTAGGGGCGGGCCTCTCGGTGGGCAACGGCCATGGCCCGACTCGTGGCCCAGCTCTCAAAGGACCACCCACACCTCTAAAAATTAAGAAAACCAAATGGCCTGCCGGTATACCAGGCCCAGGGCAGGTCAGGCAAACAACTCAGGCGAGGCCGTGCTGAGGCAAACAACTCAGGGCCGTTCACGATCGCTCAAGCGCTAGGGTGGACTAGGACATTGCGATCATATGTTTTCTGCTGCAGCACAATCCAACCAATTAAGCCGGGGAAATCGTAGGAGAAATGGGAGGCTCTGTGAATGCAAATGCAAATGTGGAGGAAAATGATCCCTCAGTCAATGTGCAAATGACCAGTAATCAAGTACTTTATTTGTATCAATATTCATCCAAATGTTTAAGAATTTTGCACTATGTTTCGCTTCAACAATTTCTCAATCCGTGGATCACTATATATAGATTCTATGTGTTTTGTCTTTGGCCCCAGTCTTGACGGAATCCTAGGTCCGCCACTGACTGCTGTACGTACGTCGGCCTCCAGTACTGCTGCTCAGCCTTAGGTCACCAGAAGAACGTCACTTCCTCATCATGTGACTCTTCATAGGGCATGCAGACTACTATGGCGCTGTCGCACGCAGATGCGAAATGGGCAACATAAGTGAATTACTGAGCCAATGCGGACAAGTCAGGCAACACATATAGGAAGTTCGGCTTTAAAATTCCATTCAGGAAGGGCACTTGTAAAACAATATTCCTAAAGCTTGGTGAACAACCTATTCCCAATGCCTCTCATACCTACCAATTGAGAGATCGAATCACCCAGTAAGTGGTACATGCTCGAGAAACCAGGGTATATATCTACACCAAATTAATTCTAGTATCAAATATATAGAGCTCCTGGACCGCCAAAATATTTTTGTGCCTCTACTATATATACATATATACACCTTATGCTATCCACGTTCGTAGTTTCTTTTTTCCCCATTTGTTCCGTATGTACATATCTTTAACATGTGACACTAAATATAGGGAAAAGTACATGTGGTATCTTGTACTGTGCAGTACGTATCGCTATGGTGGGTACAAAACATCAAATGCAAACTGAAAAAATCTCTCGAATATAGAGCAGGGAAATCATACCGAATATGTATACTAATGTGTCCTTCAGTCATTTTAGATGTATAAACAATTAGAGTATTCAGCTAAGAAAAGTGAACTAAAAAACATTCATTCAGACATGTCATATTTCTAAACTGCATCAGCCGTGTCATTCTTGTTGAAGGGAACGATGAGAATATTGGGAATTGCTAGTACATTCAGACTTTCAATACATGTGGTCTTGAGCCAAAATATTGTAATGTGTTTTATGTGACCGATTTGTGTCCCAGAGGCGTGTCGATGATGGAGGACTTTTGCAGCATGTCGTTATTGTCAGACAACATATGGAAAGTTCAGACAAAATAATTGAATGAAAAGATTCTCGATCAACATGAAACTGTCACGGTCTCAAGTGGCCACTTTCCTCTCGCGGCACATCAATCGCTCCACATGCGACTGTATTGCAGCCGTAGCACCTTGCGATGACCAAGGGCCCGGATCTGCAGGCGTCGGGCACATTAACTAGAGTAGGCACGGGCAATGGCTGTGGTTGACAGCGCCTTCGCTGTGGGATGTCTTTGTCAAACTGTTTAATGCCGGCCTGGACACTGGTCTGATTCGAGCTCGGCCAGCACGCGAGGATGCAATCACACTCAATTTTGTCATGTCCAGCTGCAGTATTTCTAACACTTGGTGAACAACCTGTTCCCAACACCTCTCACACCCACCAATGGAAACACCAAGTGGTACATGCTTAGATAGTACATGTGTACAGAATCAGCCAGCCGATGGTCTGCAAATGATCTATGAAATAAATGTTTTTTTTGGCATTCACCTCAACTACGGTTAATCCTTAAAATATTTACTGCAAAAACAGTCGTTTTCTCCGGGCACAACACTGTTTGCGTCACCGAATAGTTTAGTGTGTTGCTTTGAAATTTGCGGAACAGAACAAGGACGCAAACAGAGTACTACAGATCTGTATTTTCTGAGTCCTTTCATACTTCATTCATTTTCCCTGAACCCCGACCCCGAAGTCGAGCTCTACGGGCACCTGAACTGGCGCGGCGGCGCGAGGAAGACGTTGTTCTGTTCCACTTGCCGAAGGAAGGCCGGCAGGGCTCCCCATCTCTGGTGGTCAGGAGCTCCGGTGGTGGAGACTTGCTCTGCTCTGGCGGGCGCTATTCTCCGTGAGTGCCGCTGCAGCTCCATTTTCTTTGCAGAGACCATGTGCATCTGCTCCAGCTCCAAGGGAGGGCCGAAACTTGAGCCATCAGAATGGCTACGAAAATGGTTCCCGATGCCTACCATGCCTCAGGGATTCAGTTTCCATTCTGCTTGTCGTGTGGAAGCACGACAATAGGTACTAGGAGCAAATGTTTTTTTTTTTTTGAAGACTGGTGCAGAACTTTGTGTTACGTAATATAGGCATACAGATCTCACCTTTTTTTTCAACTGACCAATTTTATTGATTGTGAACACAGATATATGTAGTCGCTAAAAAAAAAACTACATCTGTCTGCGCAGGGATGTACCTTTAAGTTAAAATTTTTTACTCTGAACATGGACTGGGAGCCTATCTCGAAATATTGAATGATTCCAAAGCCTACCGAAACTACAGCGCACAGGCTGCAACTGTGGTGGCTTTAAAAACTGTTTCTCTTTAGGAAAACGAAGGTGATAAGCTGAATACAATTTTACGCGTCAAGAATAAAACTATGCGTCTGTTTATTCAATTTGCACGCCCATTACCAGTTGAGGGCGGTGGTTGTACTCTATAACTGCAATCATCGCCCATTGGAATGTTTTATATTAACACTATTCAGAAATAGATGTCATTTCAGCTCTGGGTATGGGAATTAAGGAGAGGTGGAAAAGGTGAGTGCATATAAAACAAGGAGGAGACAGATAGAGGTGTAATGGGAAGATATAAGGTTTCAAAGATATAAACCATCATGATGCCATGACTACAGCGTACAAGCCTACTAATACTGTTCTCAATTCTCTTGCCTAATGACATTTTCATGTATTCACCTCGGATATACCGTATATAGGATACACGGAGCATGGGCAGAAAACACGAGATAGTACTATAAATGAACATTTTTGGGCTGAGAAGAGCTCCGCTGAGTTCTACCTTGGACTGCTGAATATATAATTCTTTGCTCATAATGCTGCATTTAGTGCATGCAAAGTCGACGTAGCTCGCAAGTCTTAATATGTATCCCTTTTTCCTATAGAAAAAATCATGTCCGCCCATCCATTTTCGTCTATCTGCCATGACCCGTCAGTCCACCGTCCTCTCCCATTATGTCCTTATCCGCAAATTTTTGACACATATATCGAGCACTCCTCGTACCAATACCTGCATGTTACTACCCAGTGGCGGAGCTTGAACCAAATCTCCGAGGTGGCCCGGGGGGGGGGGGGGGGGGGGGGGAGTGGCGGCCATTAGAAACTAATTGCTGGACAGGGGGGCCGGCAAATGGAGCATGGAACAAATTGCACTGGATATCAAGGGTAATTCGAAAAAAAAATTTAAACCGTGGGGGGGGGGGGGGGGGGGGGGGGGCCACGGCCCACGTTGGCCATAGCCAACCTCTGCCACTGCTACTACCACATATAAACTAGTGCTGTCGGAGTCGAGAACAAGGCAAGAAAGAGCGTTCCATCAGAGAATACCAGGAGCAAAATCAGTGTTAGCATGCACATAATGTATTTTAAGAATGGGAGGTATTAGAAATCCACAGAGGGCATTAGGTCTCTGAGCGCCAAAAATCAGGCGTGCGCGGAATGGAATTTTACTGGTTCTTGGTTCTACATACCGCTCCACGTGCCGGTT
Source organism: Eragrostis nindensis (assembly GCA_012490785.1). Taxonomy (NCBI): domain Eukaryota; kingdom Viridiplantae; phylum Streptophyta; class Magnoliopsida; order Poales; family Poaceae; genus Eragrostis; species Eragrostis nindensis. Next base: position 462,521 of record JAAXCT010000455.1, read on the forward strand.
GGAGAAAGAATAATGTGCTGCGGATCAACCTGACCGAAGTGAGAGACATGCCAAAATGAGTTGGCTTTTGCAATAAGTGAAGGACTTTGCGAGAAGTAAAGTGACAGACATGCTAGCTAGCTAGACTGTTAGATTAAAGAGTGTCTCATCGAGTGAACATCACTAAGAGAGGTGTAAGGAAGGATACAACGGGAGAAGAGGATACTACAGATTCTCTCGAAACAAGCATGTTACAACTTACATAGCACTGAAGGTTTCAAATACCTCAATTTGAAACACAATGATATTTTTCTTGTTTCCCGACGACTTTGCGGAAAGCAATGCACTTCGTATGGAGATATTGTCTTCAGCATTTTCTCCGAGCAAATGTAATTCATATTTTCAGTGTGTGTCTACTAGCTCTACAGTACTATAAATGTACAAGACACATGATCAATTCGTTCTTCAAAGGTTGGTACTTAAAAGGAGAAAAGTGGCGCTGACGGTTCAGTTCTATTTGTCAATAGTGTTTTCTTCCGCATCGCTTTAAAATACGGAAGACATGGTAATGATATTTTTTTCAATCAGTCCATCTGCAGCTTGTGTAGTTAAGTGACATTAAAGATTTTGTGGCAGCTTAGTTTTGCAATAATCTATTAGACTGCTTAGTTTATTTCTACTTATCAATAATATTTACTTCCACATTGCTTTAAAATATGGTGGAGATGGTAATATTTTTTTTTTTTCAATCAGTTCATTTGAAGCTTGTGTAGTAAAATGGCATTCCAGGTTTTGGGGCAGTTTTGTTTTTAAATAATTGATTCATTGGACTGCAATAGGGATAGGTGCATAAACTCACTTTACCGCTGAACGCCTGATGAAACTACTCATTCGTCCAGGCTACTCAGTACGTGATAGGCAAATTAAGTCAGTTAATAATGTTGAAGGAAGAAGACATCTATATAAATGTGAATGAATATAGCCCACTCAGTTCAAGGCTTTCATCCCACCTAGACCGTTTTTCCAGTTCTCCCAAAACACACGACATTGGACGTTCTCAGGCACACACGATAGGAATGACAGGTATCGGACATACCCACAGTAGGAGTTCGCCGCCGCTTTGTCCTACTCATTTCCTCTGAAGTAGCTGCATGAGTATAAAATGATCTTCTGGCTGCTTGGAGAGTTCACGTCATGTTTCGACCAGCGCGTCAAGACTTCTCTCAATGCGGCGGACGTCATACCGCCGCAGGCCGCCGCCATAGCTCACGACAACGTGCTCACGCGCCATGCATGAGTAACAGAGGTGACACGACAACGACGCGCTGTCGCAGTGGTCCTACATACACAGACAGGCATGCCGGAGCATCGTCGGGTGCCACATGCCTGTCACTTGCTTGGCTAACATCCATCCCCGGCCGTCAGATGTTGTTGCACGAAATGTACACCAACAATAACAATGCATGGCTAACCTCTTTAATTTGCAAAGAAATTGAATTTTTAATGTGGCAGGTAAAATAACCTGATACGGCTTCCATTTCCTACTGTGAATTTTTAAACGTCGTTGATCCCCATTACCTGCGCCTCATTAATTCCATTTAACACTTTGATTGTAGGGTGGGGAGAGAGCTCTTTATATTCGTTTTGGCCGTGTACATCAGGCTGTCCCCCTGTTCTAGCAAACTCACACCGATGCAAAAGCTTGGCTATATAGTGATGGCCCTGTCAGGTCTGCTTACGTATCCTGAAGATCCAGAGTTCAATCAAGGCAAAGGAAGGTCAAGTGTCAATGAATAAGTATTTGACAATAGTAGAAATGGGAGCCATGAGGAATGTAATCAGAACGTGTTGAACATCTTGACCTAACTGATACAATCAGCTTCCCGACGCCCATGGCGGGTCCAGCACTAGTTTGAACTTTCCAGCGGCCATCGCTATTCTTGCTCCAACATAGAGACCTCGGCCCATCATCGCTCGACCTCACTGCTTGCAGCCAGGAGATTGACGGTGGCGCGTTGCACGACCTTTGCGACAGGGAAGAGACACGCCAGCCTATATGGCAAGGAACGCCGCAGCAGCTCGTGTTGGTGAGAAGAGCGACGCCATCTGCTAGCGGCAAGAGGCACAGGCGGGTGTGCTAGCGAGGAACATTTGGAGCAATAGCGGAGCCAGGTACGAATGGTACAGGGAGCCGCTACAGTAGAAAAGCCAGCTATAGACATCAAGAACAAGCATCTATAAGCCCCAGCTAGCTAGCTTGTCGCCTGCCTTGGCTATCCGAACACTAATCTGAAAGCGGCGTCCTCGCCCTGCGCCGTGGTCGCCGTCGTACGGACCGACCGGCCCCATGGGTGAACAGAACGATCACAATAACACGCGGCGTATGAGTGGTATATGAACCGCGCTGAGCCTACCAAGCCGTGTAATGCAAGCTAGAACATCCTCGATACACATATGAAGTATTTGATAAAAATCCCAGAATGCAAAAAAAAAAAAAAAGTTCAATACTTGGAGAACCTCAATGCTGATGGACAGAGTATGCCACGAAACCAAAACTACTACTTATGATGACTCTAATTAATAAACTGTATTGTGCAATTACGTTATCTACCTACATAAATAGGTTGACGAGTTAGGTATGTGAGAAACTTATATATACGGCCCCAGGTTCATATCCTTCAGCTGTTCCTTGCAAAGAGATTCGTACGATCAAACATCAATGATGCATTCCACACATTATAAGCATGATAGGTATCTGGAATAATTTTTGTGGACATTCTTCCAAATTCCTCTAGACAATGACCTGTGGCTCCTATCCATTCAAAAGATGATGTATGCTAAGCGTCAGGACACTCAGCAGTAGAGCCGCCAAAAGCATAAACGTTGCTCAATCATTCCAGGCGTTGGTAATCAGTGGCAGGAGGATGACCTATATAAGGGTTCAAAATGGCTGCCACATTGGTGACGTGCCAGCGGATGCCTAAATTGGTGCTCGTGGGTGGCCTGGCACACAGAAGGCACAATAACATCCTGCATTCAGAAGTTTTGTCGCGACTGCGGTTTGGGAAAAGTTGTCAAACGAGCCATCAGTTGTGATTACGCACTGTTATCCCAGGTTTGACCAATCGTTCAAGTAGGAAGAACCGGCCACTTATTATCTGTAGCCGGTTCATATTTGGAGCCAAAACAAATACTGTCGAAGAGTAGCTATGCAGGGTCACCTGGTTGGTGAATGAATACTGTTGCAGTATGGCCAAATGCCATTTTCATTTATCTTCTGTGAGATAACAATTTTCTTCAAAATTAATGGACTGTACCTCCTGAGCTAAAACATTCCATTGTTGAAATTCTAATTTTCACCCATACAAAGGTTTGCTCTTTAATATAATTGAGATGCTTCCTTGTCCTAACCTCTTCATGAAGTTCCTACTTCCTTGCGAACACCTAGCTTTGTCAAAAAGTTTTAGCTCTGAGCATATTACTTTTGCACATTTTAGCACATGCATTTAAACGTTTCCCATTCCCATTTTCTATTGTAACTAAATGAGTTCCCATCATCATGATGTCAGAACAGTAGGAGCAGACATGATTAAAAAAACAGTATGAGACAGTTCTTTTGCAACTCTGCATAATATTCACATTCATCGTTCAAACAAATTTGTAAATAAAAAAAAAACTGAAGAGCTAATGCTCCGAATCTGTCAGGAGACACGTGCAACAACATCGACGGCAGGAATCATGAAGCCTGGCCAGCCTCATCCCATCCTCACACTACTCCTAGGCATGCCCTCCACCTCCATCTTTGGTCCTGCTCCATACAGCTATCTTCTCACATCTGAGCATCGCCACCGTCCTAAGGTCGAGGAGAACCAAAGCCGCTCATCACCATGGCCGCTCGAGCAGCAGTGGTTTGAAACCTGCTCGAGAATGATCGCGAGCGTGATGCTGTAGCCACCCTCAGCACCTTTGCTTCCGGTTTGTTCGTGTCCTCTCCTCATTCCAAATAGGTCCGACTCTGTCACGTCCAGAACTCAATAAAATTATTAGGCAGTGAGGTACGTGAGATCTCAAACCGGAATGACAAAAAGGCCTGCAAAAATAGTTCCTGATGCCTACCTTGCCTAATGAGTTCAATTTTCATTTTGTGGAGAGTGTGGAGGCACTACAATTGGTATGAGCAAATGTTTTTTTCATTAAAGATGAGAACATTGCTTTCTGTTACATAATATAGGCATATAATATTACGGAAGAGACACGTGTTACTATATGCCTATGTCCAACAGGAAGATGGGTCTCTTCATGCCAAAAGAAACACAAATTCTTTTACTGGCTTTTAATGAACGACAGACTCAGGACAAGAGGAATGCTCAGAAGAAACACTGAAAGAGTGCTCATCGACCTCCGCCAATAGCCGTAACCCATGCAGCTTCAGAGCCTATGGCTAGGACCAACGAACAGCCAATGTCCTCTCCGTCATCTCGGCCAAGCAGTTCACAAACCTTTGACGACCAGTCAATGAGCAACAAAGGTTGATCGCTGTTTGAAATAGTGATGATCACGCATGGTTGTGACAGGGCCTCGCCACAACAGCACGCCATGGCTCGACACAACGCCTATGTGCTCTGGATCTTGCTTTTCGATCTGGTCCTCGGCAGGGACGCCTCCTTAGTTACGACTCCGACCATCCTTTCGCTATTTCCGGTCGCTGTATCTTTGCCATCGCATCATGCTTGTGGCCGGTGCTCATCATGGCAGGCTTCCTCTCGCACGGCAGCTCCGGTTCCTCCATGGAACCGTGGAGCCAGATGTGCTGTGCGGCCAGTTGCACGTCCTCCTTCCCCGGCTCCGTGCTTTCTCGCAAGGCCTTTTTCGGGGTTTTTTATAGTAAATCGGTTTTTCGTTTGACAGCTCTTCCACATTAAGTCCCTGTCCTCATGTTGTTTCTTGCATATTACGTGCAACGTCTTCATGTTTGATTTATTAATTAGGACACCTCTAGTTAAATCATTTTATTTTTCATTTAAATAATATTCCATTTAAATCTCAAATTTCTGTTTTTCTAGACAAGTTTTGGACATGTTCATGCATGTTATCTCCCAAACCAATAGTAAGCAAAAGATATGAATCAGGTTATGGTCTTACTTTCACCTTTGTTTTCATAAAATTCAAAAGTTACGGTGAAAATTATGAAAGTAAATATTGGTCTGATTGACACGATATTTTCCCAATTGAGCAGATATTTTCCTCTTTTCGGTATCCGCGTGGGTGCCGTAAAAGTAGTAAGTAAAAGGCACATGAAAGTAGCATTGATGTCTCAGGGTCGGGTGCGTAAAATGTGGGGTAAAAAAGGTTTTGAGATGGAAACTCCACAACTTTTTTCTTTTTGATAAACACATCTATAAAAGGGCCAGAGGTAACTGGTGTCGTAAAGCTCGAGAGATATCCGGGGAGTAAAAGTGAAGCTGATTGGCATATTAAACTTGTGTCCATGATAACAGAGTAAGAATGGGAGGCATGAGGAATCTGATATATACCCCACACGCCACCAAGGATACCCGTGATGCGCGCAGAAGCACTTGAAGCAAAGCATGGCCACGTCACGATTCCGCTCAAGTGGCCGCCATCTGTACTGCTTTGCTCCCCCGCCGCCTGACAGCCAGGCCATGATTCTGTTAGACTGACTTCAACAGAGCATGCAAAAGGATAGGCAAATGAAATTTGTGTGTTCTATTGATACTTTGCACATCCAAATCAGCTCCAAAAGAAGAGGCAAAAGGATAGGCAATTTTGCAATAGAAGAGAGAGGGTGTGTAAAAATGGAGTGTCTCTCTCCTCAAATGCATTGCCCTTGCCACGCTCCGCTGCACCGCCCCGGCCATGCTCCGCCCGGCCAGCTCGCCGCGGAGCAAGGGACATCAGCAGCAGCAGCTGGTGCGCGAGCCGGAGAGCGACGACGTCGCCAGAAAGCTCCTCCTCGCCGCGGGGGCGCTCGCTGGCGTGCTCCTGGCGCCCGTTGCCACGCGGGCTCGAGCTCGCCGAGGCTTCCCCAGCGCGGCACGCAGGGCGGGGGGGGGGGGGGGGGGGGGGGGGGGGGGGGGGGGGGGGCAGAGCACGGCAGGCGTGCGGGGCGCGCTGGCGGCGCAGGACGAGCGCCGCGTGCAGTGTCGCGGCGCGGCGGGCGACGCGCGCACGACGGCGGCGACTGCACGGCTGCGTTCCGGCTAAACGGCGGTGAGGTAGGGAAAGCAGTGTGGAGCTACATGATGAGGAAGGCGAGGTGACTTTGGAGCACTAGCATGTGCACGCGCGCAGACCCTGTAGGCATGCCGGCGGCGAGAGGCGGCGGCGGCGCGCATGGCGCAGAGGTGTTTCGGCGACTAGGGTGGCCGGAGAAGTGATCTTGCGCGAGCATTGGCTTGTACGCACCAAGGCAATGCTCAACGTGGTACGTGTGCACGTGGAGGAAGGCCGGAAGGTGGAGTTCGTCGTCGAGGTGGCTAGGTCCGGCGGACGGCTGTGGGGAAGAAGGCGTTTTCCGGCGATCACAGCTGTGGAATCGAGTGGTTAACTTGACAGGGAGGTGAACGAGGAAATGAGGAAGGTTCGGCATGAGGAATCGACGAACGGCTCACCGGTCACGGAGTATTTGACATCGACGTCAAGGTGGCTCACCCGGTGGCCATGGTGGAAAATCCCGCCTCGATCTCGCAGTACAGCGGGGGAAGTTGAAGTCAGTGTTGGGAAAGGGCTACAAGGAGTTCTTGCGCTTCTTTTTGCAGCTGGGGTCGAGCTTGGGGAGTGACGGTGGTGGCGGCAAGCTCGAGCGATGGGGAGGGCGAGCACTGCTGGGTTGCCTCTGCGCTTTTTGCCTCTCAGCTGTTGGAGACGGCGGCGAATAATGGCTGTTGTGTTCCCTGTACACGCTGGTTTGCTTGTCGAAAGTGCATCACGCTTGTTGGAGTCAGCCATAGGATGCATGGTCACAGTTAGGGCTGACAATAAAACTCGCGGCTCGCAAGCTAGCTCAGCTCGGAGCAAACTCGGATCGACTCGGCTCGACTCGTTTCAATTTTCAACAAGCTGAGCTGGGTTTTTAACTCGTTAATTTTACGAGCCAACTCGAGCCAGCTCATGAGCAGCTTACGAGCCCAAACGAGCTGACATGAAACCTCCAATGTTTCTGGTATGATTTCCTTATGACATTATATTGTTTTTTCTTTAATATTAAAGATGCCAAACTCAGTACGTGTTAATTGTCTTCTCTGGAAGTATATGGGGACGACGTGGAGACGAATTTCCAGAACGTGCTTCAGTGAACACCTAATATAAGTAAGTTTTTTGATGCAATTTCTTTATGTGCATACATGCAATTTCCATTGGTAATGCAAGCACTTTGTAGGTGAGCTCGGAATTTCAGTCCAGTAAAGGATGGTTATGATGATTGGCGAAGTTAAAGTTGAAGTTGAAGCCCTCTATTTATTTCTTTATATACCAGAATGGACACTTAATTATTGTATTTGTGTGCACATCAAGACATGTTATATTTTTATTTGAATGCTTGTTTAAGACATTTGAGTTTTACTTGGATAGATGACATGCACGAGTGATGATATATGCTATTTGCGCATGTGCTGCTATTTTCTCTTTTTAAAAAGCTATTGAAAAATGTGTTTTTCATCCTTAGCTCGTTGAGCTATAATGAGCTAGCTCGTGAGCATATAGAGCCGAGCCGAGCTACGATTTTTGCTTGTTTACCTTAATGTGCCGAGCCGAGCTAGCTCGATATTCTAACGAGCTAGAGCGAGTTGAGCCGAGCCGAGCCGAGCCGAGCCGGCTCGGCAGCCAGCCCTAGTCACAGTTTCTGCATCTTTTTAAAGAATGCTTCCCGAACCAGGGCAACCTTAATTACCCTTCTTCTCTGCCTTGATAAAAAAAATATGCATTAAGGAACACGTATTGGCTGAAAAATACATTCACGTGTCCTTCAGGAGTGATCTTGGTTTTAACAGAACTATGACAAGTCACATTGATTTTGGTAACGATGGCCACCAGGGCATGTTGGTTTCAAGAAAGCCCGCTAGATCTGCCAGCTGCCCCTCATCTGAAAATTTGGGACATCAGCTCTCCAGCAAACTCTATGGACATATACCAAACAAGAAATAATTAAGCGTGAACAGTCGCAACATCCCCGACTGAACATTCAGCTGGATTTGGTCGGCACCCCCAACTGTAGCGCCTACTGCACGTAAAGGCACCGTGCAGACATGCCATGCCAAAGCAACCGGTGGCCGCACAAACTACAGCTGGTTGATGATGGCAGCTAGCATTGAGCGTCAACAATAGAACTGCGTACATTTCTCCGCGTACATTTCTCCGCGTCGTGAGCCCTTTAACTGCTTAGATTCTTCTAGCTCGAGGCCTCGACGTGGATCGAGCCTTGAACTGCGTACATTTCTCTAGTTATCAACCATATTAATTCTGTCTTGGTTTTCTGCTTCCGCTTTCTTGTCTTGTAGGATCATCGCCAGCAGCTTTCCTTACAGCTTAGGGCGCCATTCTTGGATGTCAGTACGAGAACGTGGTAGTGTTACATGGGAGGGCTCCAACACGATCATTGACTCGCGGTACACTTTTCCTGATGCCTACCATGCCCCCGAATGCAGCATGTGACTATTTCCAAATTTCAGACATAAACTGAGGTGGAGGTATGTATATATAAGGCAGCGAAGTCTTAGCAGGTGGAACACCGCTTGGTTATTTTCATTATTGTTTTAGCAACTCCTAATGGTACATGAAAGCAGCATGGATCTTTCATGGCCAGGTGCGTACGTAAGATTTGGAGTAATAAAGGTTTTGAGATGTAAATTGCGCATCTTTTTTTGGTGATGAACATGTCTATAAAAGGTCTAGAGGTAACTGGTGTGGTGAAGGTCGACAGATGAACGGAGGAGTAAAAGAGAACCTGCTGTTTGGAAAATTACAATTTTGTATCCATGAGAACAGATTAGGAATGAGAAGCGTGAGGAATCAGATATATGCTTGCCATGGCTGAGATCGAGCTCACTGGCCTCGCGCCATGCATCTTTTGGCACGCCACCAAGGATGGTCGGGGCCCTTGTTCATGCGCCTGATGCAGAGCTTTATCGCCTCCCGCACTGCTCTAGTCGTACTATGTGCGCCGCTTCGCTCGCCACAACTTGACAGCCACGCGCTGCTCCACCTATTTGACGTGAAGATGTTGAGCGCACTCCTCAAAGCACCCACGGTGCGACGGGGCTTTTTCTGTTGAAGCACCGGTCTGTACAATGGCACCCACGGTGGTCTCGTCCTGCCTAATCGAAGGCCATGGACTTGGCTAGCTGCTTTGTCAATGACAGCTTACCATACATGCAACACATAACAGAGCATAAGATGGGGTGAGAGACAGAAGTTCGGAAGGGCTCAATGCCAAACTAATAGTGATGGGAGTTTTGATCATCATAATTTATCTTTGGCGTCAAGTCGATTTTATGTAATTTAGTTCAGGAGTGCTGAGGTGTGTACATAACAAGAGACAACTACAATTCAAATTCAATACATCATGTTTCTTAATTATTTTTAAAATTGTCGCCTCAGTGCCCAGTGGCCTCTATTTGGAGTTGCAGACGGACACGAAACCAAGAAATAGTTAATCAACATAAGAGAACATGATGTGGGGTGAGAAAGAGAGCTCTTTGCCAAGAAAAAAACACTTGGCAAAATAAATACATTCGGCAAAAAGCTCTTTGCCGAGTGCAAAAAAAAAAACACTCGGAAAAGATGGGTTTTGCCGAGTGTATTTTTTGGCACTCGGCCAAGATTAGAGTTTGCCAAGTGTAGTGTTGTTTTTTTTTGACACTCGGCAAAGAATTAAGTTTTTTTCCTCTTCCAACTCAAAACTTTTCCTAGTCTCCACATACAATATGTGTTACTCCATGTTAAAATTTGATATATTTTTGCTATATTTAATTAGTTAATTACATTTTAAGCAAGTTTTTGAATCAAATCGAATTTGAACTGTAAGTGATTCAAATAATAGAATACAATGAGTATAAAACTTATATTCATGTTATTTAGCCCAGATTGAGGCCTTACCCATGAAATGACTATTAACGTGTGTCCGAACGATTTTTAAATTCTAAAGAAAGCAAATAAAGTCTGAAAATCACGAGATTTGTCATGATATGATGGTATCACACGTGGAGGCTTTCATGCATTTTATCATAACGATGTTTACAAAATAAAAACATTTCACAAGATGTATATGTGATTGTATGATCTCGTATGAAACAAAACTTTATATCAATGTCGTACACCTCGACAAAATCGAAAAACTTTGTAATTGAAGACTTTTGTATTTGAGATTGTTTAACACCTCAAAAAATAAGCGCACAGAGAAAACATAAGTTGCAACGTCAGTGATCCGCCTCTTCAAAATTGTGGCCTCCCATTGGTCAAAATGTGACCACCCAGATCCCTCCACAAATAAACTCCACCGACCAGTTTCTTCGTCTTCCCCCTTTCCCTCATCTCTCTCTCTCCCTCTCCCCAGGGCGGCACGGCAGCGGCGGCTCTAGCCTAGCGTGGCGGCGGTGGTGCGGCCGGCCCTGGAGTGGCAAGGGCCAGGCAGCACAGCTCCGGCCAGGGACTTCCTATATACAGATTAATCTAAGGTTAGCAAGCTTTGGATCGGTCTAATAGCCCAACAAATCTAAACAGCACGGCCGAACTTAGACGTCAAAAATTTGAAATCAAAGAGTCAACATTTCTGTAAATCTACTTTAACATTTTTAGAACATGGAGTCAATATTTGAAAAATATTGTTTCGAAAAAGTATTGAGTACAAACAAAATGTTGACAAATTAGAATTTCAAAAAGTTTTTAAAAAATCAAATTGGACCTCTTTTTGTAGCATGAAATATAAACAACATTGTGGTTGAAACGGATTTGAAAACGGACTTACGATTTGGAGGAAAATGCGTATGACAAAATCGGTTCTTTTTCTCCCCTTCCCACCCGCCCCAATCTGGTCGTGACACGTGGCATACTCTCAGCCTTCCCTTCCTCCACCCACTCAGATCTGAACTGTTGCACAAATCTCAAAGACTGGTCTACACTACAGGTTGACTCTTGTAGGACGATCTACATATAGGAAATTCTCTCTGGCCAGGCGGCGCGATCCCGGCCTGGCGGCGTGGTGGCCAGCGCGACCCTTTCCTGGCGGCTCTGGTGAGGCGGCACGGCGGTGGCGCCCCCGGCCTGGCGGCGTGGCGGCCCGGTGGTGGACTAGGCGGCGTGGTGGCCCGGCGGGTCGGGTGTTTGTTTTTTATTATTTTCAAAAATTATTTGCCGAGTATCCGGCAAAAAACACTAGATCGGCAAAGATTGCCGACTCGTTTTTTGCCAAGTGTTGTTTGCCGTAGTGCCGGGAATGGGCAAGTTAAAGCATCAAACTTCAATTGTATGGACACAACACAGGCACGTGTTTTAGAAAATTGACCATCTATGATAAGTACAGCCGTACAGGCATGCATGCAGGCCCCAACAAGCTTCAGTACTGCCATCCATCCAAGTTGAAATTAATTCTTTCGAGAACATGTTGATATATATTTTGGGTCAATTACGTTTCGACTCAGTACTATCTATTTCCCAAGTGCTATTATATTGTTTTACTATGAAAAAAATGTTATTCCGAAAGTTCAGTCATTGTTAAGAATTCACTCGTTTCTTACAGTCAAGACTAGCTCGTAATTCAAGACTATGACAACCTGAACCATGTTTTCTGTGGCCGCAAATTTCAGTTGCCGCCCGTTTGGATCCTGAAACCTGTAAAGCACTTTGTAGTCACTGCTATCGTCCTTCAAACCCACCGGTCGGCTACAGAGCAAATTTCATTTCAGATTAGCTATGTATGTCAGTGACCATGCTCTCGCTGTGAATCCGCTCTATCTCGGCCAGCGCATCATAACTAACTACCGTGCATCGGGCGTCATGCAAATGTCGCGCACCGGCTTTCACTTGCACTGGCCTTGAGTAAAGAACCAGAAATACAGCACAGAACTAGCGTCAAGTTACTGCCAAACTAGCATCTTTTTTTTTTCTGAGAACAGTAGCCTCCCTATCCGTGCATTAGACTCTTAAAAGTTTTTAGCACAAACTAGCAGGCGGTCTGCGGTCTGCAGTCTGCACGATTGTTCCCTTTTTGACGTTCACCTCACCTGCATAATGTGAGGACGAGGTCCTTGCCAGATTGTACCATAGAGCCGCATGTGGGGCCTGCACAGACACGAAGGCGGAAGGCGTCACGATTCAACCTGTTGTCGAGCCCACTCACTTATCTTGGTCAAGGGACAACTGATGCGGAAGTAGGTAAATTTCTCTGTCACACGGTGAAGCCTGCCTTGATTTCCTTCCTTTGCTTGCCTGTCTCGTTGGAACATCGATCAACAGTACCTTCCCGTGTTGACAGCTACATCACCGTGCTTTGATGTCTGTTACATAGGAGGGGTCGAACACGAAACTGGAGTCACGCTCCGGAAATTGTTCCTGATGCCTACCATGCCCTCCATGCAGCATGAGGAAAAAAATGAGGATGGGTCACAACAATTTTTTTTTATTTTTGTTTGGGATATGACTTAGCTTTTTGGCAGCACATATAGGGACGTGGTCTTCATCATTGATGTGCTCTGAATTTATAATTGCGTCTTCATTCATGAGAAAAAAAAAACTGCAACTGGGTCTGATGAATTGTAAGTGTCTGCTGTGAAAATAATTATGACCTGGTGAATGGACTAAGCACCAAGATCGAGGTGGGTGAGGGTCAGAATATATAGTCCCGGTTGTTACAAGCATAACATCTCACATGTAACCATTTTGCATTTAGAGATTCGGAAAGTGTAAGATCTCCCGGTTGTGTTTGCTCGTGCTTGTCCCACAGGGAGGTAGTTCTATAACACAATGTGTTATGCTTCCATGAATCCTCGTAGCACGCCTACCAGTCCACCACACAAGATGACTAAAATAGGACAAAGGGAGTAGTTGATAATACTGGGGCATTAATACTGTTTTTTAATGAAAACCGATGTACCGTCTCGCTCCCCGAGCCGGGCCCGCTTACACCTGGCAGCTCTCTAGGATGTCAAGACTGCCCCCACAGACCAACACATGTCTTTTATGCGCTTTTTGTCCTCACTCGTGCGCATCCGGGAAGAACTTCCCGGTCGGTCACCCATCCCGAGATTGCTCCAGGCCAAGCACGCTTAACCTCGGAGTTCTTTCGAGATAAGCTTCCGGAAAAAAGTTGCAACTTGTTGACATGAGTATTCTATCAATCCTATTAAGCCCTGAGCTAGGATGTCACATACTCACCCCCTTAGAAGACCGACGTCCTAGTCGGTCAACCCCAGTCCAGGAACGTTCTCTCTTGGCCACGTCCATAGACAAGCCCTGAGCTAGGATATCACATACTCACCCCCTTAAAAGACCGACGTCCTCGTCGGTCAACCCCAGTCCAAGAACGTCCTCTCTTGGCCACGTTCGTATGTCCAGTGCCAGCGCATGTGCCATGCTGTGTGACCACTCTGGGCTCACACCAGCCATGCGCCCCACGCCTGCGCAACTGCGCCCACACGCGCCTGTGAAACCGCGAGAGTCGGCTCTGATACCACTGTAACGTCCCGCTCCTCAAGCCGGGCCTGCTTACACCTGGCAGCTCTTTAGGATCTCAAGACTGCCCCTACAGACCAACACATGTCTTTTCTGCGCATTTTGTCCTCACTCGTGCGCATCCGGAGAGAACTTCCCGGTCGGTCACCCATCCCGAAATTGCTCCAGGCCAAGCACGCTTAACCTCGGCGTTCTTTCGAGATAAACTTCCGAAAAAGAAGTTGCAACTTGTTGACATGAGTATTCTATCAATCCTATTAAGCCCTGAGCTAGGATGTCACAACCGAGTCTCGGAAAAAAAAAACACTGGGCCAATGCCCAGCCAGACTTTTTTAACGTCATCAACCAAGGTTCTGAAGGTAGATGCCCCGGCGAACAGAGCAGTATTCTGGTACTCGAGGGTCGCTACTTGTCCCTCTCCTCCATGAGCAAGTTCGTGAATGACATACCATTCGGTCTTGATCATCATGGATTGCCGCATCACGGTCTCACAAAAAAGAAAGGCATGCTGCAACACCACAGGGAGGAATGTTATAGCTACGTCAAGAATCTACAAAAACTCTACGTGCCGACCTGGCTTATTTTTTGATGGTAAAAGCGTGCAGCTACTTCCAGTGTGAAGGCTCCGCTAATCTTGGTGGTACAAGCGTACTCAGTAACACATACAATTTTACTATCCAAAGCCTGTCTTGATTTCCTTTCCTTGCTTGGCTGTCTCGTAGGAACATCACCACCATTTTCCCGTGCTGACAGCTAGAGATCGCCATGCTTCGATATCTGTAACATAGGAGGGGTTGAACACGAACCCTGAGTAGCGCTCCGGAAAATGTTCCTGATGCCTACCATGCCCTCGATGCCACAGAAGAAATATGAGGATGGGTCACAACAGATTTTTTATTTTAGTTTGGGATTAACAAGCACATTCCAAAACCCAATACTTTTTCTGTTCTTTTACTTGAACCTAGGCATCACGCAGTACTGATTTGAGGTTGATCTCAAGGCCCAGGTAGAATGCTTGAGGCTGACTCAGTCAGTCATTACGCTATGCCACATCACAGGCAGTGACGGAGATAGGGTCGAGCGGCTTTGAGATATTTGGAAAAATACCCTTGATCTCGTGTAATAAAAAAAATTCAATTTTACTTGAATATGGCTCCCTTCAACTATAATTTGCATTTTTTGTCCCACTGGCGCCATCAAATTTCATTTATGGCTCCGCCACTGCACACAGGAATAACCGAGTGAGGCTTCCCTGGATGGTGGACTGTGCTTAGCTGCATCTTGAAGTATGACGCCTCTGGCTGTCTCATTGGCTCTGGCAGCGGAACCGTACGTGGAAGAAGTTCTTACAATCGTGCTGGCCACGCCATATTGGGATGAAATGTTACTTTCACACGCACCTGGCGTTGATGATATTCCCGACTGGATCGACCCTATTGCACCCGCAGCTGCAAAATATACAATGACAATCCGTGAACCTTGTTGGCTTATTTTGGGAGAGTAAAAAGTCTTTAACAACAGCAAGACTATCAGAGAGTCAGAGGTATCAGATCAGCAGCCGAACCAGTAACAACGAAAAAGATCGCCTTCCTGATGGCTCCTATCCCCATCTCTGATATTGTGTCTTTTCTCTCGCTCCATCCCAATCTCTCTCTGCCTGACTCCATTTACATAGGCATAACCGCATAAGCCATATCGGGAGTTGAGAAAGAATGCCTATATTGGCTGGTTGTTCACCCTACAATATAGCTAGGGCGGAAGCTTGTGCTGTCGTCCACTGGGGGAGCTTTGCTCCCAGTAAATCAAGACTAGAGCCCATTATATAGGGCCATCGATACGGAGTGTCCGCCACTGCTATTTTTTTTGGCTCTGTCATTGTAGGCTTATTTTGTACTAGTGCCACCTAGGCTGTACCGTTCGTTATGCCACTTGTGCTCATGGGAAAATCATGTAGGTGGCTGGACGCTGTTGCGCTCTCACGCTCCTCCTACAGCTACATGCCGAGGCATACCGAAGAATCGTTGGGTGGGGCAGCATTATTTGCCTGCCTCACCTCCGTTCCGCAAGATACTGCGACCTGCTTGGCGATCCCTGCTTTCACTTGGACCGGCCATGGGCAAGACCGCAAGACCTAGGACGAAACCAGAAACACAGCACAGACCTCGTGTCAAGAACAGCACCAGAATCAGCCAGCCGATGGTCTGCAAATGATCAACGAAATAAATGTTTTTTTTTTTTGGGCATTCACCTCACCTACGGTTACTCCTTAAAATATTTACAGCAAAAACAGCCGTCTTCTCCGAGCACAACACTCTTTGCGTCACCGAATAGTTGAGTGCGTTGCTTTGACATTTTCGGAACAGAACAAGGACGCAAACAGAGTACTACAGATCTGTATTTTTTGAGTCCTTTCATACTTCATTCATGTTCCCGGAACCCCTACCCCGAGGCCGAGTTCTACGGCCCGTTCCAGCTCCACGGGAGGGCCAAAACTTGAATCATCAGAGTGACTACGAAAATGGTTCCCGATGCCTACCATGCCTCAGGGGTTCAGTTTCCATTTTGCGTGTCGTGTGGAAGCACGACAATAGGTACTAGGAGCAAATGTTTTTTTTTTTCTTTGAAGACTGGAACAGAACTTTGTGTCACCTAATATAGGCATACAGATATCACCTTTTTTTCATTTGACCAATTTTATTGATTTTGAACACAGATATATGTAATCGATGGGAAAAAAAACTACATCTGTAATGCGCAGGGATGTACGTGTGAATTAAATTTTCTTACTCTTAACATGGACTGGGAGCCTATCTCGAAATATTGAATGACTCCAAAACCTACCGAAGCCACAGTGCACAGGCTGCAACTGTGTTTGGATTAAAAACTGTTTCTCTTTAGGAAAATGAAGGCATAAGCTGAATACAATCTTACGGCGTCAAGAATAAAACAATGCGTCTGTTTATTCAATTTGCACGCCCGCTACCAGTTGAGGGCGGTGGTTGTACTCTATAACTGCAATCTTCACCCATTGGAATGTTTTCTAGTAGGTAGTACTCCTTGGAGATGCATATTGCGGTCTTCATCTCCCCACTAGTCGCCATGGATAACTTGGACAGAGGTGGTCATCTTCGGTACAGTGCTCCAGATTCTGGTGTAGCCATCAGATTCCGTTTTCAGTTTCGTACTCTTGACAACCGCAATATCTAAGGTTTCGAAGTTATACTGTTCTCAATTCCTGCCAAGACTGCCGTGCAAAAGCCTACTATAATACTGTTCTCGATTCCTGCCACACCTAATGACATTTTCATGTATTCACCTCGGGTGTAATATAGCATACACTGAGCATGTGAGGAAAGCACTAGAGATTGCTATAAACCAACATTTTTGATCTTAGAACAGAGTTCTATGTTGGACTGCTGAATGAATATTGCTTCTTTGCTCGTAACGCGCAATGAGTGCATGCAAAGTTGATGTAGCTAGCAAGTCTTGACATTGATCACTTTGTTCTATAGAAAATTTTTTGTCTGCCAGCCTATTTTATCCCTCTGCCACCATCCGTCAGTCCACCGTCCCTCTGTGCCATACATATATAGAGCACTCCTCGTAGCAATACCTGCATGTTACTGCCACATATAAACTAGTGATGTCGGAGTCGAGAAAGGAAGCAAGCATGAGCACTCCCGTGAATGAATTACAAGGAGGATTCAGTGTTAGCATGAACTTAACTAAACTAATAAAGCACGAGTTATGCGATCAATGACCCTCACCCAACCTTTGTCTACCCACCCTCTAAATCCCCTCTTGATCTAATTGGGTCCATCACCTCCTAACCCTTGATCTCGAGTCCTCAACTCCTGCCGGTGGGACCGTAACGTTAGCGAGGGGGGTGTTACACATCCGTTTGCATTGAACATTCCTACAGAGGGTTACGCTCGGGGGGTGACGCAACCATTTTTTTCCACCGGCGAATTTCTCTACCCGCACGTCCGACCCACCGCCCATGAAATCCGGCTCTTGATTGCGATTGCGTGTAGTTTCCAATTGTGCAAACCATACCGAACCGGCTATTCGACTTCCTTCCTCTTCGCCAATCGACCATCTCCGCCTGCTCCTGCTGTCCGGGGATCTGCAACCACCGTTCCTCCTCCTGTCCGGCCCCCTTGGTGACGAGGTCGATCTGCAGTGAGGCGGCGATGACGATGTTGCGCAGCGCGACCACGAGGAGGTCGATCTGAGAACGACGACGTTGGGCCTCCTCCTGTCCTCCTTGACGTCTTGACGACGAGGTCGATATACGGTGAGGCTGCGGAGACGACGACGGCAGCGCGACCACAACGCCGGGGCGCAGAGCGACCATGACGAGGTCGTTTTGACGCGAGGACGACGTGTCCTCCTTGTCTCCTTGACGACAACGACAAGCTCGATCGCGGCAAGGACAACGACGGGGCGCAGCACGACCATGATGAAGTCGATTTCGATCTGCGGCGACGCTTCTCCCTGCCTGCTGCTGGTCTGTCTCTGTTCTGCCTCTCTTTCTTCCTCTCTTGCGTGTTTAGTTTCAGGTTTCACATCAATAGAGTTTCACCTGAATAGGGTAGAGTTTCAAATGCGTGTTTCAACAAGGAAGCGTAACTTCGCATTCTCGATGGAGATCTGCCGCCGCGACGTCGATTCGCGGCCAGACTGCTCGCTCCCACGACTGAGCTGCGGCGGGATCGATGGGCATGTATATGTCAGTAGCTGCGAAGTGATTTATCTCTGTTTGGAAGATGCATCACCATCGCCTCGCTGGCCACCATCTCAGAGATGCTTGGCTTCTGCCTGATTGCGTTCCATTCAGTATTCTATGCTGGGCTTTGATATGATTTGCAACTCGCGAGGAGGCATTGATTTTTTTGAAATGCAAGTCATGGTGGTCACATAGATTTTTATTGAACTGTTGCTCGTGGTATTGGTCCCTCCCTTGCAGATCGAGGTGTTTGCATAAGGGCATATATAGATGCATGTGTTTTAAGAAAGTTTTGTGGTGTGTGACTTTACTGATGTGGCAACAACTGCAATAGCTTGACGAATGTTGTCTAAATCAATAAACCTTACAGGAGTGCTTTGAGATGAAACAAGTAATTTTCCCTTAGGATTATCAGAGAATTTTTAGCTGCTCATATCAGAGAGTCAAACTAGGTGATCATCGTGGAGTGCTAAGTTAGAGTTGAAAGTATATTCTGTACCTCAGATATACAATTTTGATGAACATAGTAAAATATTTTTTACATCGATGTGTTTGTGTAATCAATAAACCTTACAGGAGTGCTTTGAGATGAAACAAGTAATTTTCCCTTAGGATTATCAGAGAATTTTTAGCTGCTCATATCAGAGAGTCAAACTAGGTGATCATCGTGGAGTGCTAAGTTAGAGTTGCAAGTATATTCTGTACCTCAGATATACAATTTTGATGAACATAGTAAAATATTTTTTACATCGATGTGTTTGTGTAACATCTCATTTTTTATTGCTTTCTCTCAAGATGTCTCCATACCAGTTCTGTTTTTCGTGATACAACAGAAATGTGATCATGTCTTTCAAGGCATCATCATTGCTCCTATATATTTTTTCTGAACATCTCATGTGTTGTGGTGAGTCAATAAATGATCCATAATTATTCCACTGGCTGTATGCTAATATTTGCAATTGTTTTTTCAAATCAGTGATGCTGTATAATGGAACTAATATATGTGTGTGACCACATTTGAAAAGTCAGAGATCAAGTCTACCGAATAGAGTCCTTATGCTTGATCAATGATTCACAGGTGAATTGAACTGTTCCCTTTACAGTGTCTGTACATGACCTCCTATATTATCACCCTGATTTGTTTTCATTATGCCTTTTTTTCTTGGTTTACGAGGAGCACCGGTTTCAGTTATTTTTGCCGGGTATGCTGAGAAAATTTGTTTGCAGATTGGCGAGCATGTTCATGATCAGATACCTTGACCATCTGTTACCTGCATATAGTGATAGGTCAATAATGTTATGTTCATTTAATTTACTAATTGATGGAATGAGTTGGTCATCTATCTTGTTGGCTTCCTGTAGCTATTATCCAAGGGAGAGCTATTTAGGGAATTGTTGGCTTCCTGTAGCTGCTAGCCAACCGAGGTTGAAGGAGAGGAACATCACGTGATTGTGATGTGCTCCGTTTGGACAACACTCAGTTTGGACAACTCTGTAACTGGCCATCATTGAGTACGCGGTTGTGATGTGCTCCATGTACATTGTTCAGCATTTGTAGAAGAAAAATTGACGTGACCATGATCCCACGATCTCACCAGGTGAGGTTGGATTCTTCCTCCGATGCCTCTGTTTCTATTTTTTAAAACCAGTTGAAGCA
Source organism: Eragrostis nindensis (assembly GCA_012490785.1). Lineage (NCBI taxonomy): Eukaryota > Viridiplantae > Streptophyta > Magnoliopsida > Poales > Poaceae > Eragrostis > Eragrostis nindensis. The sequence continues at coordinate 482,569 of JAAXCT010000455.1, forward strand.
ATTGTTGATATATTTAGTACTAGAACATTTCTTTGTGGAACTCTTATCCTGCTTGGTTCCTTGGTGAATCTTTCTCAAGGCTTTAGTAGCAGTTTTTTGTGCTATGTCATGGTAACTAGATTGCAATAAATTGAAATGCATCTTATTACGAGACATGTTTCATAAGTAGATTCCGGTCGAATTGAAATGCACCTGATGTCGTTGTTATTACTTTGCCATGGAGCTGATGGATCTCGGAATTTGCTTTTGTGGTATTTGTAGGTTGAGATTAATGAGGATGATGAGAAGGCTTCGATGGCGGCATTCAGTGTGGTATTGGTGGCATTCAGTGTGGTATTGGCTTCGTCCAGGGTGATCTTGGCTGCATCGTGGGTCTGATTCTGTGAGTCACTGAAAGCTGCCCCCGTCAAGGTACACTACTTTTATTCTTTTGATCAATCGTGTTGTGAAATCCACCCCTATATACAATACTATTGCATCATCATCAATATGGCAATTTCTAGCATCTGATTCCTGGTTCCCTACTATTGCTATTTGTTTTCAACCCTTAATTTTCGTCTGCAACATGAATCATCTACACCATGAACTTATGCAGGCCTCGGATCAACCAGTGTGCAACGACCTGTCGGGTTGTACAAGACGCCTCTAAGCGTGGCGTACGTCACCATCTCTAATTCCCGCTATCTTGCACCTCTCTTGGTAAGCATATACTGTCATTTTCATCCCTATATACAATACTATTGCAGCCAAATACGACATATTTGATTTGGGATCTTATGTGATTTGGAGTATTGCAACTGATCAACTCAGCCGTAAGAAGCTGTTTTGTGTCGAGTAAGCACCACTTTCATTCATCAACACATGGCGTTCACATCTTTCAAATTTATGTTGGGATCGTATAAAGCATATGTAACATTTGGTGATGCAATTTTTCTCTTTTGGTGACTGATGATAATTTCCCCTATCATTCATCGTGTGTTGGTGTAGTCCACTTTTCTAAATATAAAACAAACAGAGGAATGTTGATCAGTTTTACCTCCTGGATTTAAAGAAATGGGAAGTAAATTTGCTTACTGCATATATTGCTTTTTCTCAGTTTTTGTGTTGCATAAAAAAAAAGGGATTGAGAGTACTATTTTTTGCCTGATAGATTTTCCTTCCTCTAAAGGTCATTTTTTCCCTCTTGTATGTAGGAGTATTTTACTCCTTGTAATTGTCTTTGATTTCGGCACACATCATGAATGATAGGTTGTTGTAGCAGGCATACTTCTGTGGGGCTGCTCTTCCATGTTGTCATTGCAAGTTGAGGTCTGAAAATTGATATTAGCTGATTTGGCTAATCATAGTCATATTAAATGAGTCATATAGTCAACGATAAACCAGTTAGTCAGGTCTGTACGACCATTACGACGAGCATGTTGATAATATTTTGATTGCTTCATCACAAGAGAAAATTATGGTAATTTTTTTTAGATAAAGATGTGCGTTGAGTGAACTGATGATAGTTTTGGATAAGACCATATGAAACTGTAGCTAGCTGTCAGTTGAAAGTGCATGTGGTGATCCATTCCTAATTGTGAGTCTATGGGTATCATTGCCGGCCTACTTGAGTTCAGGGAGGTAAAACATGCAGTAGCACGGAGCTCGAGTATATAGAGGTGAGAAATGGACTTGAATGATGCTTATACGGAGTATATAGCATCTTAATGTAATGACTATTCTTGTTCGTATCCTTGCTTCTTTGCCAAATCAAGTTCAGGTACACCAATGTAAGCGCAACCTTTATAGTGTGGGACTTTCACAAGCTGAGGGTTTTAAATACTAGCACTTCTTTTCACGTCTTTGCCGGTAATATTCACTAACCTCTCAGACCATCAGAAGTCCAAACTGTCCTGACCCATCTGAAATACTATAATTGTGCTGGTTAGTAACAAATGGAGCATGTTATAACTATAATTTTTAAAGATTAAACTTCAGTAAACTGAACATGAAAAACTCGTGTCATAATTAGGCTGATTTTGAAGTTTGTTTTCTGAGTGCCAACTGGATGCATCTTGTCCTCTCCTAAAGCACATGCTACTGCCAAGTAACAATGATTACTTACATTGAGAAGCATGAACTAGCATTGGGCTAATCTCATTACTTTCCACCATTGCAGGTTCGGGAGGTAGATGGCCAAATCCATACAACAGGAGAAAGGTTGGAATCAATCTACGATAGTAACATCGACAGATGACAAAACTAGCTCAAGCTCAAAAGAATATTCTACTTTTCTTGATTAATTATGTTGCTTCATCATTTGCAATTGGAGAGCGCAAGCTCAAAAGAAGGGAAAAATATCATTTTAGTTCACTATATTTGAGCTAAACTTCGTAACATAATTTTTTATGTATTGTTTACATTTTGACTGTTGTTATTGAATAATCATGCATGCGTGCCACACGTCTCTTCAACATCAGTCGGTTCGGACCTCTGCTTGGTTCCATCCAAGCTTCATCCTGGTCATGGATAGATCAGGTTTGGGTCCATAAGCAGGGACAATCGCCCTATGAAGACTCGCTTTCCCTACGGCTCCGGCGGGTTCCATTCCCTTACCAAGCCACTGCCTATGAGTCGCCGGCTCATTCTTCCATTGTAACAATATATTAAACGATCTCTAGCTATGTTTGCTTCAAGAATATATTATACCATGTTTTAATTGTTTGGGTAGAAACAATAAATAACATAATATCATTAATATTTCTGTACAATGCCATAATGTTTTGGGTTGAACAGTATATTGAAGTTGTGTTTCATGCTCGTGAGGTCGCGTGGAACAATATTTTGCCGTGCGTGTCGCACGGGGTTAGTAACTAGTGTATTTTATGAATGGGAGATATTAAAAAATCCACAGAGGATATTAAGTCTCTAAGCACAAAAAATGAAGGATGCGCGGAATGGAATGGGGTTAATTAGTTGTTCTAGGTTCAACATATATACCCTGCCATGTGCCGGTCAGATAAATAATGTGCGGCGGACCAACCTGAAGTGACCACCATGCCAAAATGATTTGGCTTTAATTGGTAATAAGTGAAGGACTTTGCGAGAAGTAAAGTGACAGAAATGCTAGAGTGTTAGATTAAAGGGGGTCACATTAAACGATACAAAGGGAAGAGACCATGGTACAAATTCTCACAAAACGTGTACGTTACATTACATAGGACTGAAGGCTTCATATACCTTGATTTGAAACACGATCATAATTTTTCTTTGGTTGCAGCATTTTATCCGAACGAATGTAGTTCACACTTTTATTGTGCGTCTACTAATTCTACACTATAAATGTACAAGTTGAATGATCAAATCGTTCTTGAAAGGTTTGGTACTTAAAACGAATGGTTGTTACAAAAGTGGTACTGGCAGTTCATTTCTATTTTTCAGTAGTGTTTCTTCCACATTTGAAGTTTGTGTAGTAAATTGATATTCCAGGTTTTGTGGCTACTTTGTTTTTAAATAATTGATTCATTAGACTGCAATAGAGTCAGGTGCATAAATTGACATTACCGCTGAGCGCCTTGTGCCAAGCTGAATGCGTGATGAAACTACTCCAACTAGAGGATCAAACTTTAGTAATTAAAAATCACATTCGTCAAGGCTACTCAGTACACGGTTGGCAAAGTCAGTTAATAATGTTCAAGGAAGAAGACATCTATATAAATGTGCATGAATATAGCTCATTCAGTTCGAGCCTTTCACTCTCACCTGGACCGTTCCAGTTCTCGCAAAACACACATGGCATTTGAAATTCTCAGGGTCATATTCGACCAGGCACACATGATAGGGATGGCAGGTATCGGGCATGCTCACAGTAGGACTTCCTTCCGAGATTGCATGTTCTTACGAACAAATATTGCCTTCTACAAGCCAGGAAGCAACTGCACAACTCATTTCCTCTGAAGCAATTGCATGAGCGTGAAATCATACTTTTGCTGCTCGGAGAGTGCACGTTGTGTTTCGACCAGCGCGTCATGATTTACTTCTCGCAAAGTCCTAGGACTTCTGGCAAAGGACTTTGCAATAATGTAGCATACACGGAGCTTGTGACAAAAGCACCTAATGATATTTTTGGGCTTAGAACAGAGTTCTATGTTGGATTGCTGAATGAATATTGATTCTGTGACATCTTGGCCTAGGGTTTAATAGGATTGATAGAATACTCATACCAATAAGTTGTAACTTCTTTTCCGGAAGCTCATCTCGAAAGAACTTGAAGCGTTATCACTTTTCACAGGATCGAGTCGGAAGTGCTGATGAACAGACACAGATAGTACATCACATAAATAGCACAAATTTTACATCTTTAAGTTATTACAACGAGTCAAATGATTTAAAACACGTTAGTAGCACAGCGGAAGTCTACCACATACAACTACAACTCTCGACGATACATGGCCGCACATCGAAGCCCGACGATGTGGACCTGAAGACGATCACAGCACCAAAGCGACAGTGGAAGCAAAGGTGATACCTGTACAAAAACAAAAAGAGCTAAACCCTGAGCAACTAATACTCAGCAAGACTTACCTGTCAACATGGCCAACTACAGCCGACTCCTAATATGCAAGGCCACAAGGGTTAGGCTGACTCAACTTGCAAAAACAGCGCTAATTACTTGGTCCTTACTTTCAAATTTTAGCTCAAATTAAGTAATTAGCCAAGTATCATGTTCTGCAACTAACAACTATAACAGGCAAGTAAATAAGCAAGCAAGTAGATAGTACAGTAAATAAGTAGAGCAATAATCATATATATCATCATCATCATAATCATCAATAATCACACCACGATGTGACTCAGTGAACAAGCGGGGTGCTCATATCCGAGAGCGGCGGCATCGATGTACATCCTGCAGGAGAAACCTGACCACACGACATATGCGCCCGCGAACAGACCACATATGTCAACATTTCACAAAGCCCCCGCAAGACCGAAATGATCTGCTGCTCCCGGTCGAAGTCTTGGGCCCAACGCGACATCCGGCCCAGCCGTCGTCCGTGGGAGGCTCCCCTCATTTCCCCGTAGCAGCAGGCGGCGTTTCGTCCCCATGATTGCTAAGCTACTCAGTTCACTGTGCTCATAAACACCAGCATGTGAATCAGTACGTTCAAAACTTGCTCAACAGAGCCAACAACGGTACGGTCCTTATTTGACACAGACGGGGCTACCGCACACAGGACCTCCAATGCCCTGCTGCAAACCTATACATCAACCCCCGTCCGGTCTACAACATACCTACAATTCTTCTAGTACAATCCAGTGTGTCATGGTCCTACCATGCGAGTGGGACCTACAACTCGACTTCTACCGATCACTAGCAACTAAGCATAGCAGTGCTAACGATCAACCTGAGACCAAAATATTACTAACAGGGATCAACAAGGATAATCAGGAAGGGTAAACCTAATGCAATTCTAGGGTTCCAAACAACTTCTATAAACCTAGTGCACAAATATACTAGACCTCAACCATAGTGATAAAAGAAAAAACGGAAACATAGGACAGAATGCATCGGGGCTTGCTTGGCTCAGGGAAGATGCTAGAACTAGTCAGCAAAAAGATCAGTCAGTGGCTCCTCCGGGGCTGCTCAGCATCATAGTCCTCCATCTTCTCCTGGATCACCTCGCGAACTATATGGCATTACAAGGAAATGCAAGTTAGATGCAATTAAATGATGCAATTAAATTTAATTATACTTTCTCTGAAGTTAATTAATAAGTTAACTTGAGTTGATTAAGCGGAAGTGTGCATTTCAGAAATACGTCTATGTCCAGTGGCATTTTTCTGGTGAAGAGCACCACTGGAAGTAATTTATTGTGAAGTTCGACGATTTATTGAAGTACGGGTTATTTTTAACAATTTAAACAAGGCAGCAGGTTAAATAAATGATAATAAAATAATTAAGCAACACATGACAGTGGAAGCATGCTCTGTGGGTGTGTTGATAAATTAGTTACAAGCATGCAAGAGTTTGTGATTTATTGATTTACAGAGAATTTATTATGATTTAAGCAAGATTTAACACTTATGCAATTTTCCAGAAAACAGATAAATGATTGTGTTCAGTTTGACAATTTTGTTGGATCGATTTGAGCATAAGGAGTCCAACAAAATTGGTTTTGCATTTTTCTGATGTGTATTTATTGCTCTATCAATTTTACAAGTTTCTGGTGTTTTCTGGCAATTAAAGATATTCGGAAAAACTGGAAAAAGGAGATTGGGCTCACCCAGTCGGACCTGGGCCGCACGGGTTGGATCTGGGCCAGGCTAGACCTGGGCCAGTGCCAAAGGCGCGCGCTAACGACGCGCATGGCGCGGCAGCGGCGGCGGCGCGGCCGTTCCGGCGACCCGAGAGGTGAGGTGCGCGAGGCTCACCGAGATGGCGCGGATCCAGGCGGAGAGGAAGATGCCGACGGCAAAGTTCGGGCGGTGGTCGGCGACGAGGAGGCGCCTCGGCGGAAGCTTCACATCGGCGTTCCGGTCGACGGCAAGGGCGCGAGCACCAGCTTCACCAAGTCGGCGGGGTGCTCGGCGGCGAAGACCTCGTCCATGGGGAGCGCAGGAAAGAAGAGATCGATGGAGAGGCGCTCGACTGCGGCTGACAACGGTGGGGAAAAAAGTTTGTCGGCGCCTCGCGCGGCTGCGGAAGAGAGGCAGGAGGGGTCAGTGATGTGAGCAACATCGATGGCTAGCTTCCTTTGTGAGGAATCGACCGGGGACTCACCGTGGAAGAGGAAATCGACGACGACGCTGGAGAGGGCTCGGCGGCCAGAGCAGGGAAAATGGGCTCGATCTTGGGGTTCACGGCGGAGGAGGGGGAAACAAGTGCCGTCGCGAGCTTGAAGTAAGGTCTCAGCGGAGCGCGAGGAGAAGCAGCTCGACTTAGTCTTGCTCAGCGGCAAAGAACGGCGGCTCGAGCTCCCGGCGGCGGTATGGGCAATGGTGGCGGCGCGAGGAGAAGCTAGGGTTTCGGTTTGGAGGGGTGGCGAGGGAGAGACCGAGTGAGAGGCGAGGGAGCTGGTCTTATTCGCGGCGGGCGGCGTCGGGGCGGCGTCCACCGCCGGCGACGGCCAATCGGCGAAGGAGAAGGTGGGGACAAGCGGGCCCAACAAGTTTTGCATTTTCAACGAATTTCCAGCCAATGGATTTTACCCAAACTTGTGCACACTATTAAAAATAGCAAACGTGCACCAAAAATTCTGAAACTCGGCCAGAGGGTGGATAAAAGAATGGAGAATCCGGTGGTATAACATGCATATCTGGATTTAGAATAGAGTTCAAACTGGAGCTGGTCAAAGTTGGACAGTTTTCAAAGTTTGGGTATTTATTAAAATACCTAAACAGTGCCCCAAAATCCTGAAACAAATTTGACAAATCACTAATGGATCTCTAGTTTGCTCAGGATTTTAGAAAAATGGGCAGTTTCATTAAAAAATTGGAGTTCCTTCACAAGGATCAAATCTGACCCAAATTTGAAGAAACTTGAATTTCATGCTGCCAGATTTGCCGAATTAAAATGGGAACTTCCAGACATCAAAAAATCATGATAAATTCTGGAGCCATAGGATAAATATCCAGCTCCAACTTCTCTTTTGGGACAGGTAGTTTTGAGCAACAGGATTGAAATAACAATTCAGGAATGCAGCAGTTTGTGCCCAATTCACTGAATTTTTAGAAGGTCTTCCAGAATTTGTAAAATCTTGGAAAATTCTCAAATATTATCTTTTCTGATATGCTTGCACAGGAATTTTTGGTTGGGTCAGGTTGTTATTGAAACTATCAACTTTCTTCACAGCATTGGTTTGACATTTACTTGAACAAAAGACTTCGGATTTAAACTTTGAAATGGATTTGTTTTCAGTTCAGCTGGAGCGTGCATAGAAGAAGTTCGATAGCAGTGACACGGGGTGTCACAGAACTCCGAGGTTAAATGTGCTTGGCCTGGAGCAATTTAGGGATGGGTGACCAACCGGGAAGTCCTTTCCGGGTGCGCACGAGTGAGGACAAAGTGCGCAGAGCAGACTTGTGTTGGTCTGTGAGGGAAGTCTTGAGATCCTAGAGAGCTGCAAGGTGTAAGCGGGCCTGGCTCAGGGAGCGAGACGTTACAGATTCTTTGCTCATAACGCGCAGAGTGCATGCAAAGTTGATGTAGTTAGCAAGTCTTAATATTGATCAGTTTGTTCTATAGAAATTTTTTGTTCGCCCACCTATTTTATCCCTCTGCCACATTCCTTCAGTCCACCGTCCGTCTGTGTGATACAGCACTCCTCGTAGCAATACCTGCGTGTTACTTGCCCATATAAACTAGTGTTGTCGGAGTCGAGAAGGAGGCAAGGATGAGCACTCCCGTGAGTGAATTCCAAGGAGGATTCAGAGTTAGCATGCATGGTGTCACAATAAGTCAGTATGCTACAGTCTTCTTAACCAGAACCTTAGATTTTCACTCACTAATAAACTGGTCATATAATCTCACCGTTGCACATTATCCGCCAAGTTATCTTCTCAATGTTGGCATGAAGGATATTCTTTTTTTTCAGAATTTGAATTTCAAAAACTCCCTTATAAAAGGGAATCCCAAAAGGTTATTTTTGGATCAAGTAAAATAAAGATATACAGCTGGTCATATAATCACGGTTATATTGATGTTTTCGATACTAGGATCTTTATCCAGGGTATAAGAAGATTAGCCAAACTAACGCATTTTTTTGCTAAAAGTGTCATTGATGGAATTATCAATGGAGTAAGTCTTGCTGGTTTTTGTATATTCATTTTTTTATGTGATGTATTCTTATTCCTATTTCTTTATCTTCCATAATTCGTTATTCCATGAATTCCTCAAAACGAGGCTCATCAAAATGCAAAATCTAAGACTAGGAAAGGATTAAAATCATGTTTTGCATTTCATGTCTTCACTTTACAACACCAAACTGTATTAATTAATGCCAGATATTTAGTCCTTTATAGTTTTCTATTTCATAATTAGAGTAGTTCATGAGGTCAAATGCGATGTTTTACCTCTAGTCCTTGATATGGAAATTTAGTTGCTACTCCCTCCGTCCCAAAATACCTGTCACTTTTGACTTGTGATCATCATTTTTGACCATTCATTTTATTCAAATTTTTTTTGCTAACATTAGTTGCTTTTTCATGACATGTTTTATTATTTAAGATTGTATAATCATGATGGATTTGTTTTAATACTAGTCCTTCAACCCGTGCATCGCACGGGCAAGCGATTAATATTATTCTCAAGTAACTATCTTAAGTGATAAATCGACATATATGAGCAATAAAGACAAAGATGTAAACTCGATTAATCCAATTTAACATTTTCATTCCCTAATGGATCGGATCACAAACTGGTCTATCTTGATTGCATTACTCTAGTTTTTTTTCAAGTCCAATTTATGATGATTCTTGATCAATTTTTTGGAATTTCTATACCTTACCATGAAGATACGCTATGATATGTTAATATAGGCAATGATCATATCACAAAATAAAGACTAGTTTGGTAACAGGAAAAAAAGATTATTCAAATATTTGATGTGAAATTCAATACTTTTCTTTATGAAAGTACAATTCAATAGTTGTCCATAGTTTAATTGTTTACAACAGATAGGTTAGAATTCTATCTGTATAAATTCCAATATAAGCTGAGATACTTAGGTCATACTTAATTATTTGGGTACCATTGCACCTCCATTCAGATAGTTGATTGTATAGGCACGCTTTAATTTTTGACTTCAGCACATGTTTTCTTTTTTCCCATTACAAATTTTATTATAATATACAAACGAATCTGCTCTGTCAGTTAAGTGCATCGTAGTTTAGCTTTATTTTTCCTTAGGAAAGGTGGTTTCTCTTTACTAGTATGTGAGTTTTCTAAAGAGGAAAAAGAGAATGAAAATTCTGATTACCTTGCAATATGAAGCCGCATTTATGGATGCACCAATTTATCTACTCAGTTAGTATCCTCAAGCAACTAATTAACTGCCGAATCCTACTTGTATGCTGATACTATGCGACGACCAGATACTTGGTTTCATGATGCTATCTTTCGCTCTTGTTAGTTGTTTCCATCCCTTGTTCCCATAGCCGCAAGTGCAAACCGATGTGAAGGCCAATTCAAGCCCGGCCTAGAAGTCTCCAATTTACTTCATATTAAAAAATATGTATTCATTAGCCACCTGCTTAATCCCTCAATTTTACTTCATCCATAATTATTTCCAGAATTTGACACTCCAATATTTCTTATTCCTCACATCCTTACTGATCATATTGATCTCCTTCATTGAAAAATTCGGCAGCCTGATGGCAGTAGCTCCTCTTTTGCCTGCCGCAATACAAACTTCAATTCAATGTTGTTCGACTGAATGGTAACTTTAAGTATTCAAACTTCAAAGGCATACCTGTGTGCATATGTGAATCTTCTTTGTTACGGTAGACTGCCTACGACATAAGGCATCATGGTGTTATTAGTATGATCTCAGATTTCCCCGCCACTGTTAGTTCAGATTTCAGTTGATTATGTTAGTAGTCTTGCATTGATACTGACTACTGAGGCTAGAAAAGCAACGAACAGAAATATCTCTTAACTTTCCTCTCCTTTGATACTGTGATGATCATGACCTATGGGTACTTGGAACTAATCTAAATCACGCATCACATATTAGATGTATCCTCTCTTATATTGAGAGAAACGTGAGTTATATATTTAAAGACGTCATATACATACAGAGAGGGTTTCCCTAAAAAATCTATAAACAGAGAGAGGGGTGGATATAGAAATTAAAACATCACATATTCTTAGCATCGTTAGTAGAGAGGACGCGACCACATCAGTCTGGATCGTTAAAACGTATAAGACAAGCTGCAAGGAGAACGTTCTCCTTCCGAACCTCCTTATCAGCTAAAACTCCTAGGCATGGTGATCTGATTGCTAGACCTATATTAGCCGCATCACCAACAAGATTTCTAGGCCTAGATAGATTTCAATTGAGTTTACCTGTTAAACTCACGAGCTTACCCAATAATTATTATTGTACTCTTCGGAGAGAAAAGATCCATGCTGCATGCAGCTGTGTAGCATGCCGTTCACATTTATTGCTCGTTGCTTGATCTCTTTTCAACAAATTGGCTCCATCTCTCCTCTCCTCACGCCGTCGTCATGCTGATGCTGCAGCTTCGATTCTTGCCCCTTCTACCCAATACATCAATTTCCATCGCTTTGCCTGCTTGACGGGATCCTATCGCCCGTCGCCAGGATTGCATAGACCTATGCGTGAGTTGAGACATCGGAGGAGATCGAGATACATACGCTTTCTGATCTTTAGAAGCCAACGATCGATGTTTGACGGACAGGCACGTAAGGTGGAAATATAGATGGAATACATGAGGACGTGGGTATTATGGACGTTTTAGGCTATTTTTTATAATAATGGCATAAGTGGGTAATTTATTAGAGTTAAAACATATCCAATGGCAGCTATTTGCTATCCCACCTAATCAACGACCGGATGTTTTGCTTTTTTGTGAGAATTTCTAGTAGTTTCCTCCAATTAACGTGGAGGCCTCAAAAGAAGCCTCCAATTAGTAAATACTAGCCCGCGTCGACCCGTGCACATGCACGGGCTAGAGTTTTTGTATTGTTGTGGTAATTTCTTTCGAAAAGAATTTTTTTAGTTTGGCCTTGTTTTGAATTTATTTTGACTTTTGGAAATATTTCTTGGTCAATTGTTTCTTTCTTCATATTTGCATTCATTAGAGATTCTATCAACTTCTTAAAATACTCTCGGTTGTTTCACATTAGACGTTAGTGTTATGAGAATGTATTTGATGGATTCTTTATGTTGTAAACCATCATATTACTAAACATATTCTCCATGTACTCTTGAGAGAAATAGGAATATTTGAGATAGTAATTCAGATTGTCAAGAAGAGCCTAAATAAGATTATTTAAGAACTGCATCCAATGTTAGCATAGTGCAACCCCAAAAACATCGTGGCGGCATCATAGGACGAACCAATAGTGTCAAAAGGATTCTAGCATGTAATTAGAAATTTCAGAATAAGCATAAGACAATAATACGGGATCGACTCAAAGGGAAGATAAACTGATATAGGCCCATCATCCTGCGTGACCGCACGGCAGGAAGATGCATGAGTCTTACAATTTGATCCAAATTTCCCTTTGTTTTTTAACATTAGGGAGAAACATATATCGTTTTTACAATAAAATTTGTCGTTGGAAATTTATTAAATCTTTATTCTCAATAAGAACCTATCTCGTCTACAATGACTCAGTAATTCTTCCTAAAGTGGTACATTGTGTTGAAATAGGAAAAAAAAAAAACGGAGGCTGGAGTAATTAGCAATGTCTATCCAGCATATATGAAATAAACTACTTGATCTCGTCTTGCTTTCGGTACCTTTGTTTCAATCAGCCTTATACAATTATACTGACCTGCTGATTGAGAAGATAGAATCAGGTTAGTCTGCAACAAACCATGTGGGTTTTCCGATTGGGATCAACACACATACATGCATCATTTTCAACCTCTAGCATTGGTTGCTGCAAGACTTCATGTTCCACCGCACAGCTGGGTGCACCGACTGCCCATCCTAATTCTTCTGAGCCCAGAAAGGTCACCGAACCTCTAAAAATCCAGTCACTAACTTATTGGAGAAGAAGATGTCGTACTGAAATCAGGAATATACACAAATGCAGTTAAATGTTGTGCATGCAAGAGTAAAAATGCAGCTAAGAGAACTCAGCTTGATCGATCACCGCATGTAGTCCGCTTGTGACACCAGATCACGTACCCCACCTGGGAAAATTCAGGCCATTGGTTCCATTGGGCATTAAAAATGCGAAATCTTTTTACTTGTCTTCTCTTTGTTTTTAACTCCTGTTTCATGTTTTGTTCTCTTACCCCTGCTCCGTAGATAGATTGGTTAAGGCAGCTCCGGTAGCATTGGCATCATGTGCCATGCTGTCGTTAACATGGCAGCAAGAGACAGGGGACACGGCTTTGAAGATCTCCATGAGGCTACGTACGTCAAGCTGCAGGTTCCATGTCATTCGTCACCATGTATGAACAAAAAGGAAAAACAAAAAAGCACCAGGAATCTATAGACAAGGCCTCACCTTTTTAGAAGTCGGTGTGTCGCTCGAGTGCAGTTCCTGTGCTTGAACACCAAGCGCTCGAGCACCCTCGCCTCTACTTGCAAGGACGCATGCACCTGCTGCTCTTCCTGGGCCCCCTCTCCGGTCTCTACTATGGCGGCCAAGCTGCACTGCGTGGTGATGGACTGCCAATCAAGCCAGTAGTAAAACGATGCCATCAAGATCAAGCAACCTTCAAGCTTTCTTACCGGCAAAAGGGAAATTGACCCAGTGCAGATGAATGGGAAGAGGAAACGGAGCTATCCACAATATGCGTGAGGGTAGGCAGGAGGAAGATAATAGATTGATTCTTTTGACTCGTGATTTGGATGGACACGGCTGTTTACGTGTGAGATGCTGGATACACTTAAGGGACGGGGAGGAGGAAGATAACAGAAGATCGATTCTTTTTAATCGTGGTTTGGGTGTATATGTGTTACGTGAGATGTGGGAAGGATAACATATAAGATCTAAGGGTCACGGATTGTTAAGCATCTCAATTAATGCCAGATGTTTTTTGCTTTTTTGTGAGAATTTTTAGATTTTTCTCCGATTAACGTGGAGGCCTCAAAAGGAGCCTCTAATTAGTAAATATAAGATAAGCT